>OZ012736.1:44264606-44682106 GCA_963859935.3 Lathyrus sativus | reverse complement strand
TCAAATTGAGTCTAAACAACATTTTAAAGACTTTGGTTCAGCCACAATTTTGAGATAGGGCTTTAAAAATGGACTTGCTTTGTAATTCCATCACTTGCATAATAAGGTACATGTGAGAAACTCAACATAAGGCAAAGGAATCCCTTGTTTTTCACCCATATCACTCCAATTTGTCATGAAAAGAGATTTTAAAAGGTGGTTAAGGGGCTGTTAGTGGATTGAAGTGAGATATCATGAGACATCAAAATACCATATCATGAGAAATTCATGAAGTTTCTAGAATCATCTTGGATTGAGCTAGAAGTCTCTAGATCTTTCCATGCTCTCCTATATATTGGATTGAGATCATTAAGAGTAAAGGTTAGTGATAGTTGATGTTGAATCCATTTTCTCCATTTGCAAATCATATTGAATCTTCATTTTTCTCTTCACCATTTTTCCATTTTCCCCACATTTTTCTACACTTGAAAACTCAAATTTTCAATTCCATTTTTCTCCCACTTTTGGTTCATTCCACCATTGCAAATACATTCCTTATCATTCTTACAATTAATTCAACACTTTTTTGGCCATAATTGATGCATGAACCAAGCTACACAACTCCATTAAAGTGAGCTCCAAGTGAAAATTGATTTTTTGTTTTCCATCAATTCACTCCTTTCTTTCCATCCAAACACCTTCCTCATCAATTATAGGACGTGTCCACATCATTTTCTCAAAGAATTGGTGATCGAGTGAAGCTCCATAAGCCATTTTTTGGAGGTATAAAGAATTCGACATAACTCATGATTTATGAGTCTTTCTTGCATTATTGTTGTTACATTACATTGCTCTCATCTCCTACATGGATTCTAGTACAAAAAAGATGGGTTTTATGACAATTTTTGGTTCTTGAGGTGCCACGTTTTGGGAGTTAGAGAGAGTTTCAAGAAAATCTAAGACCATATTTGGATTCCTTGATTTTTTTCCTTCAAGTTTGACCAAAATTTTGTGCGAAACGGATAATTATTGATGGAGTTATGGTGCTTCAAAGTAGCAAAAAACTCATGTTCATGGAGCTGCGGGTTACTATTCACAAAGTTGAAAATTTTGATTTGGAGAAGAAGGTGTTAACACCGTCGGATGCATTTCCAAGTCAAGGTTTCTTCCATTCATCCAACGCCTCTCACTGCGCCACGCAATCGGCCACATAAGCCTCATGCCACTTTTATTTATTCATGTTATTTTCTTTTATTTTCCTATTGCCATGTTTCTTTTATTTTTTCTATTTTATATGCTGACTTCAAATAATCATAAAAAATAGGAAAATTAGTCTTTTTGATCCCCATTTTTTTGAGCTGAATCTTTAAAATGTCTAGGATTTAATAAAACTGGAATTATAACTTTACCATTTTTTGACATTTTCTTTGGATTTTTTACATTTGGGTCGTCATAAAAAGGCCAATGCTGATGCTATCATTTTGTTGAATTTCTTTGACCTATCAAAACACAATTTAAATGTCAATCCTTTTGCAGGGATCTCATACACACGTTGAGGTATTGTGATATATTTTTGTGGGAATTTTATTGTACCATTTTAATTGGTTTTGGATGCTTTCTTTAACATGCTCCACTTTAATCTTTCCTTTGGTATACATGAGATATCTTGCTATGTTTCCATCTTATTTGACCATTTATCTTTGGATATTTTTGTGGTATCTTTCACCCCTGGTTTATGGCTTGATGTAGGGCATTGGAGATTTTTATTTGAATTTTTTAGCCCCTTTTGCTATTCTTCTTATATTCTTGTAATTTGGACTTCCGAACGGACTTTATTTTTGTTAAGGCTCCAACGGCCGCTTTGTGTTTGTGTGATGAACGCCGTGGCTTATATTTATTATTGTAGATAGGTTAGAGGTATTGGAAGACCCCTTAGGTGGCTGTTATTTGTATGTGTAGCTTGCCCAATTATCGACTTGTTTGCATGATAGCACGTTGCGATTCCAAATAGTGGATTACGCGTTTCATTCGGAGTTTTCACTCGATTCTTTGCATATGATCACTTGATATTTTCTTATTCCATCCATGAATGGGCTTGAGGTTGAGACGGACTGTCCTCCCTCCTTTGCATTGCATTTACCATTGCTATATTCATGTTCACTTGTATGCGGTTATTACTTGTATTTCCGTTTCTTCCTTTCGTTTTCCTTTCCCGTAGGACTTCCATTCTTCCTTGTTCAAGGGAGGATGTGATAGACATTAGGTCTTAACCCATGCATGATAACATTAGGTTAGTGTGATTCCCTTTTCAACCATAGGTTAGAATTCTGTCTCTTCTTTCTCAAAACAACAGAAAAACATTAATGAAGGCTATAACAAAATCAATTCATTTCTTCCGTCAAAAGATTTGAACAAACATCAACTTTTTTGCAATAAGAAAACCCTTGTTTAAGGTGATATTTTTCATAAAAGACACTTGAACAGCTTGTGTCGTGCGTAGCCCGAACTACGTTTTCTCTGATCTTCCATGCTGTGTGGAAGTACGTAGGCATAGGATGCGATATCCTAGCGAGCAACCTTCACCCATCTTCACGCGTAGTTAGGCGAACTACGTTGACTCTGATTTCTCGTTCCAGACGGGAATACGTAGGCATAAAGTGCGATGCTTTACCGAGTCATGTTTTCTTTTCTTTTCAGACCTCATCCTTTAGTTTAGATAGAAGTGTAATCCGTACAAACCAAGCAAGCGTGGATCCCATCGAGTACGATGGACGTGAGGGGTGCTAATACCTTCCCCTTGCGTAACCGACTCCCGAATCCAGGTTTTGGTTGCGATGACCATACCTTTTCCCGTCTTTGCGTTAGGTTTACTTAGAGCGTTTCCTTTCCCTCCTTTGGGATAAATAACGCACGGTGGCGACTCTTCTGTATTGCCGGCGCCGATTTTCGCAGTAGCGACAGCTGGCGACTCTGCTGGGGATTACGATAGTTCCCTATACGAGTCTCGCCTTAGGTTTTTTTCCTAGCTGTTTGGGGTCATCCCCAGCAGCTGGCGACTCTGCTGGGGACTCCAACGGTTCCCTACGCGAGTCAATCCTAACGCTTGTTTTCCCGTCGTGGGCTTTGTATGGATTTACATTTCTGTATTTACATTTCAGCATTTTATTATCATTATTATTGCTGTATTGTGGGTTTGATGGGGGTTCTATGATTGAGAGATAAGCCGGACCTGGGCTTGAGCGCACCTAGAATTAGAGTAGAGATTAGTGGAGGTGTGCATGCTTTGCATGTACTAGCTTCCCGCGAAATCTACGCTCGGACGAGGTCCTTCTGGTTGACTTCCTGTTTCACCCTTTGGGTGCAGTGGGCTGTTGGTTAGTTGGATTGTCGACTCCGGGGACCGATCATTTGGAAGTTGGCTAAGTGAGGCCTCTTCAGGATTTGATGATGCCACTCCTTCTGGGAATCGTATCATCAACCCTGAAAGTCTGTGACGCCAACGACCGCATAGGATGCCGTACCTTGTGCCAATTATAGGGACATCTACCTGTGAGAGGGACTTGGGGCATGCAGGTAACTTGACCTTCAGACTACCGGTTCATTTCTCATGAGATACAGGATTGTGGATATTTTGTGGACTGTTACTAGGTCTGTCAGAGACCAGGTGTGGGTTATATTATTGGGTCTATCCGAGACCAGGCTAGAGTTCTTTGTGAGGTCTGTCTGAGACCAGGGTTTGATGAGTATTGAAGGGTCTGTCTGAGACCTGTTCTTGGTGTGACTTGGGCTTCTTATTCAGGGCACTTGATCCCCTGTTGCAGATGTTTGCATTGCATTGTTTGCATACCCATTTATCATTGCATTTCATTAACGTGTGTCTGTGCTGCAGGTGAATTACATACTTCCCTGTTCTAGTGCTCCGGACTTCTGATTGTTGATATGGGTAGTGTGCGGAAGACAGTTGCGTATAAGCTGCCCACTCCGGATGTGAATTCTATATTGAGTTTGATTGCCCTTGCGGATGATGAGGTTAGGGCTAGCTTCAAGAAGAGTTATACTTTTGCCTTTGAAGGCCTGTTCAATATATGAGTTGTTTTCTCTTTTGTGATTGAATTTCAACTTCTTGCAACTTTTGTCACCGCACTGTCACGACGCTACCCTGTATCAAATGTATTAGCACTAGAACGGAGGGAGTAATATTCCCTAATGCGCAGACACATATTGCATTTTGCATACATACTCATATTTGCATTACAGGTTTGTGATCCGTGTATCTTATCTCCTGCATCCATTCCAGGTAATTGCAGGATTGCTGAAAAAAGAGTCCACCGTTACTCTACCAAAACTAATCACAAGAAGATCATGGACAACGTGCAGAGTGAAATGCAAGAGATGCGTGACAGGATGGCCCTGCTCATGCAAACCATGGAGACCATCGCCAAAGGACAAGAGCAGCTGCAAAATCTGGTTCAACCGATAGTCGCACGGGCTGAAAACAATGGGACACCGCGTGGTGAAAATATTGCTGCTTCTCCCCGAGTTGAGAATCGTCAAAGTGCTGATGTTATTCCCGTAAACGGTTTGAATGCTGGAGAAACTGGTCCTGTAGGTGGAGGTGGGAACGCCGGTAATATGAATGCCAATGCAAATACTGCTGGGATATTTGTGGGTAATGTCAACCAGGGTTTCAATGGGGGTGTTGAGAATGTCGGAATGAATGGTATTAATGGTAACCAGGGCTTCAATGGTGTGAACATGGGGTATGGCAACATTGTTGGCACCAAGGCTGGGTTTGGTGACTATGGTTATGGTAATCGTGGATATGGAACTAGCGCATACAACGCTCAAGAGACGGGCAATCTGAGGTATGACCCCAGGTACTTCCAAACGGGTCCGGGCCGTGATGCAGATTATGTTGGATACGATGCAGTACCTCGCTGGGAGGATCGTCAGGAGGATGTGTTCTCTGGTCAGAACGAGGGTTATGAAAGAGCCAGGGATGACAACCATCGGATGAGATTGCTAGAAGAGAAGGTGAACGGGTTAGCCAGCCAGAATGCTCTTGGGATGGATATGTCCAATATGGGATTGGTACCAGGGCTGAGGGTACCTCTGAAATTCAAAGCGCCATCTTTTGATAAATATAAAGGGGACACGTGCTCGAGGGTACATGTTCGTTCATTTTACAGGAGGATATCCGCGTATTCAGACGACGAAAAGATGCTCATGCATTTCTTCCAGGACAGCTTGTCAGGGCCGTCGCTGGAATGGTATATGAGCCTAGAGCCAACACAGATAAAAAGCTGGAAAGAGCTAGCGGAAGCTTTCGTGAAGCATTACCAATACAACAGCGATCTCGCCCCTAACCGGGTTCAGCTGCAAAGCCTCTCTCAGAAGCCCAGTGAAAGCTTCAAAGAATACGCCCAGAGATGGCGTGATTTGGCTGCCAGAGTACAACCTGCTATGGTGGAGCGTGAAATGATGGACTTGTTCGTAGGGACATTCTCAGGAATGTACTATGACCGGCTGCTCAACTTCTCAATGAGTACCTTCTCCGAGTTGATCCTGATGGGGGAGCGTATAGAAAACGGGATAAAAATCGGTAAGATTCAAACGAGAGAGTCTGCTTCAGCTGGAAGCAATAAGAAAGCTTTCGGGGGTAGAAAACAGGAAGATGCCAATTCGGTATGTAGCTCTCGGGGAAGAAATAGGGGATGGAGGCAATACCAACCGCAACAAGTTGCAAGTGTGATAATCCCCGCGCAACATCAGCAACAGCCGCAGCAGCAGGGGCAACAACATCCGGCTCAGCGAAGAATTCAGAACGGGAAGCCGAAAAGGGTATTTGATCCGCCGCCAGTATCGTACGCTGAGCTTTTTCAGAATTTGTTACGGTTACAGTTGGTCGAGAAAAGAACGATGGCTCCTCCGACAGGGATACCCCCACCCAGTTATAACGCTGATGAGCATTGTGAATTCCACTCTGGGGCACCCGGCCATAATATCGAAAACTGCCATGCTTTCAAGCATAAAGTGCAAGATTTGCTTGATAGCACTGCTATTAATTTTGGTACGGAAGGGCCCAATATCACACAACAACCAATGCCAAACCATGAATAGGCTGGAGTATGGTGGGCAAAGAGGAGTTATATAGTTCGGGTGGGCCGTTAAAAGTAGATCAGAACAGTGGCAGGCTGCCTCTAATAACTGATTGTGAAGATAGCTAGTTCAGCAGCAGGACAGATGTGAAATCCCGGTTCTCGGAAGCTGGCCTTTTTCTTTGTTTTATCTTGTCATTTCTTTACGTTTGTAGTTTCTTTCCTGTTTAAAATTCAATCTTGTTTGTAAAACTTGTTGTTTCCATTCAATTGATGATAATGAAATAAATATGCATGTTTTGATTAAATCCATTCGTGTTCACTAATTGTTTTTACAAATGTCCAACGCTTGGTTAAGAAGAATCTGGGGAGGATGACGAAAATGAACGACATGCAGCTTCCGATTGTATGCTTTTGAAATAAAACTTGCTGATGATGTACAGGCATTGTTTCAAATCCCTAAACACCGGAGTTATAAGGAAGATAATCCATTGTCAACCCCTTTGAGCCTAGTAGTAGGAGTTCTTTCTGAAAACGAAAAACCCTCAATCTTAACCTGGGGCAGGGTAGGTGTTAGCTAATTTGACCGAACGCCCAAATTACAAAAAGGAGTGCCCGTTCGAGGATCAATCACACCTCTAGAGGTCGTGCCTAAAAAACCACAATGGTCAAATCAAGAGTGAGACAGTCACATCATTCTCCAATGAGTCAGACAACCAGTGTCACACGACTTGTTCGGAAAAAAAGAAAGCAAAGAGAATCAAAAGCCCGCTAAGTCAAAACTTCAAGACAAATGACTTAGGCAAAAATGAGGGCATCCCGCTGGACTTAAAAAATCAAAAGAAACTCAAAAGGAGTCAGTCCAGGCAAAAGTTAGGGATAAGAAAAAAAGATGAAAGGAGGACAAAAAGAAAAATCCTCAAATCAAATGCGAGTCGTGTGACCCTAAGTGTCAAAGACGAAAAGTGAGTGGCTGTCACTCCCAAAAACTCATGGGTTCTCGAACTATCACTCCTATCTTTCAGACTCTGAGAGGTGAGCGCTAAGGTCGAATTAGCTGAACGTAGGATGGGAGAACATCAAGGAGAGTGGGTGGGTTAAAATAAACTTTGAGCCTTTATCCTTTCCTTCAAAACCGTGAACCTGACCACGTTATAACCTTCAAAAGTCCTAATTGAAGCAGGTTGTTTCGAAAGCATACTTCGGTAAAGGTCGCGTCGATTCTGACTCCTGAAAGGGTTCCTCTTACCATGTTGGTACTGATGTTGATAAATGTTTTGTGCATTATATGCTATAAACTGTTTTTCCCTTCTCCCAGTGAACAGATTGGATGTCAAAACTATCATATGTGTTGCATTAATACGTCTTTTACGCAGAACAACTTGTTTTACTTGCGAGTAAGCGCTTGACAGCAGAAAAGTTTCCTACAGTGGAAAGTATGGTCAGGATAGAATGCAGAGCGCCCGAATGCTCCGAAAGCCGGGGCAAGCCATTAAGTGATCCCCAGTCAGGTCAGCCATTCAAAGTCAGTTACTCTGGGGCAATCAGGTCGAGATTCGGTAAATCTCTCGTAGTTGGAGGTACTGCTCTGGATCAGCTAGTCAGGGGCAAAGTCATTGCAATCAGAGGCATGCCATCTTAAGAGCGCAGAAGTTATTCTTTACTCGAGGGGCATTTGGTGTGAAGTATTTCTCCGAAGTTCAGAATGCTGGAGCAGTTCATATCAGACCAACGGGGTACGAATGTTCAGATTCCCTTTTGAGGACTATCCCCACAGAGGTCCCACAGGCCGGGGCATATCAGAAGCGAAGGAATTGTTCTTCTCCGTATCATCAGAGCTACTCAGAGCTATTCGAGCAGATTCAGTCAATCTTAAAGTGTGAGACGAATGTCGGGAAGTCATGTTACGGTCTTCCGATTCTTCACCCAAATCCATGTTGGCGATCACTGTGAGGCCCATCCGTGTTGGCGCATCAGTACACAGGAAGACTCCGTCTATTTTCTCCAGCAAAGTCCAATTTTTCATTGGCACGGGTGAGCTATCCCCAGAGAAGTCCAATCATACTTGGCACATCTGTTATTCCCCAGCAGAGTTATATTCCCCAGCAGGGTGTTACTTCAACGAGGTGTTTGGTTAAGTTCCCAAATTCCCCAGCGGAGTTGATGCTACTCTTCCAGCATTTATTTTGCTGGAATAATTCTGTGATATCCGGTTTATCCCCAGTGGAGTTGATGCTACTCTTCCAGCATTTATTTTGCTGGAATAATTCTGTGATATCCGGTTTATCCCCAGCGGAGTTGGCTTCGTCTTCAGCATTTATTTTGCTGAAATGGTTTTCTGTACCCGACTTTCTCCAGCAGCCCGAGCCTGTATTAGCATATTGCATGCATCATACTTGCATTTCAGTTTCAAAATACGTAGCATTTCCATACTATATGGAAACATTACGTCATTATCGAACATACGTATTCAGAAACATAAACCAGGTTGGTTACCTCGTTGGTTTCAGATGTTTGTTTTCCCCTGCAGATAATTGAGATTATGATTCAGGAAGATGTTCGGATAGTCGGATTTGGGGCGCAAGGCGAGCAGTGATCGTGTTCGTCCTATCATGTGGACCCCTAGCAGAGTTGCTTGGTTGAGTTTCTCTTTTCCCCAGCTGAGTCCTTCTCAGGTCGCTGTTATGTCGGCATTACAAGATTTCATAGTTCAGATTTTTTGGAGTTATCGCCGTGATTTCCCCAGTAGAGTTTTCTTCCCCATCAGAGTTGCTTGGTTAAGCTTCTCTTCTTCCCCAGCGAAGTTTTCTTCAGACTGTTGTCATGTCAGTATTGAAAATCTTGAAATTACTACCTGCCGTCGAAGTAGGTGTTTGACGGCTGTCGTCAGAATTACCCCGGTTGAAGGAGTTACACCCTGGTTGAAGGAGTTATACCCTGGTTGAAGGAGTTATACCCTGGTTGAAGGAGTTATTACCCTGGTTGAAGGAGTTATACCCTGGTTGAAGGAGTTATTACCCTGGTTGAAGGAGTTATACCCTGGTTGAAGGAGTTATTACCCTGGTTGAAGGAGTTATACCCTGGTTGAAGGAGTTATTACCCTGGTTGAAGGAGTTACACCCTGGTTGAAGGAGTTATAACCTGGTTGAAGGAGTTATACTCTGGTTGAAGGAGTTATTACCCTGGTTGAAGGAGTTATTACCCCGGTTGAGGGAGTTGTTGCCCTGGTTGAAAGAGTTATACCCCGGTTGAAGGAGTTATACCCTGGTTGAAGGAGTTATTACCTTGGTTGAAGGAGTTATACCCTGGTTGAAGGAGTTATACCCCGGTTGAAGGAGTTATTACCCTGGTTGAAGGAGTTATACCCTGGTTGAAGGAGTTATTACCCTGGTTGAAGGAGTTATACCCCGGTTGAAGGAGTTATTACCCTGGTTGAAGGAGTTATACCCTGGTTGAAGGAGTTATACCCTGGTTGAAGGAGTTATACCCTGGTTGAAGGAGTTATTACCCTGGTTGAGGGAGCTGTTACCCTGGTCGAGGGAGTTGTCACCCTGGGTGATGGAGTTACACCCTGGTTTGAGGAGTTATTATGCCTTGTTTGAGGCAGTTTGTTATCCTGGTCGATGGAGTTGTTACCTTTTGTCAAAGGAATTACTATCGGTGTTGGCAGAATCATTACCCGTGCTAACGGAGTGGCTCCCTGCGGAATTATTTGTTCAAGTATCTGTGTCGTCGGAGATGTATCCCACAGAGTAACTTGTTCAAGTCACCGGATGCCTGATTCGCGCTTTACGTAGCATTTTGTTTGTTTCTCTACAAACGAAGGTCAAGACTTTTGTGTTTTCGACGTGGTCCTTTGGCTCGATGCATGCTTATTGTAGAAAAATTTGGAATTAATTGTGGATTCAAGGCCTGTGGCGTCACGCAGGTAGTTTAGGACGAAATCAAGTCAGTTCTTATCAGATAATTGATCAGTTGTTGCCGTGACAACCGGATTCGGTTTCCTGAATGATTTTTTTCCAAGCAGTAGCCGTACGCAATTTATTTTGCGGTTGGCAAATTTCCGGGTTCTTTCGTATTCAACCGTCTCGTACCTCGAATGTCTGAAGGCTGCGCGCTCTTCATCCAGTCGGGTCCAAGCCGCTTGAATAGGGGCAGCTGTTGCACCCCAAAATTTGCCCAACCTTTTCTAACCTAGGTTTATGTTTCAATTGCATAGTCATTTGCATTGTCATCATGTACATAGTGTATTCATCTGCATTGCATAGCATAAGCAAGATATCTTAATCAGGGGATCAAGTGTTATTCTTGTCTCAAGAGGTATGTTCAAGGGGTTTCATTCATATTCAAGATTACTCAGATCACTCAGTGGATTCTCTCCTATCTTGAGGTTATTTGGGGATCATCAGAGGAAGCATGAGCTATGAGCCAAGAGCATGAGGTGTGTATGGATGTTATGAAGAGCCTAGATGATCATTTTTGAGGAGTAACCAAGTCATTGGAATGATTGCAAGAGCCTCAGTTGAAGTCAGTCAACTAGGGTTTTATCTAGGTCAATCCTAGGTCAAGGACTTGATTTGAAAGGTATCAAGGCTCATTTGAAGAATGTGGCATTCATTATTTGATATGTGGATGTGGATGTGGTGTTGTGACAAAGAAAAATCAACAGGAGTCAAGGAGAAGAGGAGTTACCAAATTAGGGTTTCAGTGTAAAATCCCCTGATTTGGGTCCAACTTCAAAGCAGTGTAACTCAAGATGAAAGCTTCATATGAATTTCTGGTCCACATGAAACTTGTAGAGTATCTTCATAGCTTTAATTTGAGTGGTAGAAGTCATAAAGGTGATTTATAGAACTCAAGTTATAGTTCTTGCAAGTTACAGGTCATCTGAGGACACTAAAATTTGTCTGTGAAAGTTGTCTGTCTTCCAAGCAACTTTTGACCTTCAAGGAGTTTTCAAATTAATTATTGGCAAACATAAGAGTTGTTCCTCACGATGTCCCCTTTCCAAAAAGGTATGGTATGCCTTCATCTGATGTGTGAAGCTCAAGTTATAGTTTGTGCAAGTCAGGGGTATTTTGGAAAAGTGGAATTATAGGTCATTCTTAGCCTATGCCTAAAACTCATACAAGGAAGCTTCAAATGAAAAACTTCACAACATCAAAGTTGCTCAAAATGGCATTTCAAGTCTATAAAAGAGGTCATGGCATGTTGGAAATGCATAGAACTCAGATTGATAAAAGTTGGTGAAAATGACCTAAAAAAATGGACATAAGTTGAAAAAGTTCAAATGGAAAATTGGTTTGGGCAATCTATAAATCCAAAATGGGTCATGTAATATATCAAATTGAGTCTAAACAACATTTTAAAGACTTTGGTTCAGCCACAATTTTGAGATAGGGCTTTAAAAATGGACTTGCTTTGTAATTCCATCACTTGCATAATAAGGTACATGTGAGAAACTCAACATAAGGCAAAGGAATCCCTTGTTTTTCACCCATATCACTCCAATTTGTCATGAAAAGAGATTTTAAAAGGTGGTTAAGGGGCTGTTAGTGGATTGAAGTGAGATATCATGAGACATCAAAATACCATATCATGAGAAATTCATGAAGTTTCTAGAATCATCTTGGATTGAGCTAGAAGTCTCTAGATCTTTCCATGCTCTCCTATATATTGGATTGAGATCATTAAGAGTAAAGGTTAGTGATAGTTGATGTTGAATCCATTTTCTCCATTTGCAAATCATATTGAATCTTCATTTTTCTCTTCACCATTTTTCCATTTTCCCCACATTTTTCTACACTTGAAAACTCAAATTTTCAATTCCATTTTTCTCCCACTTTTGGTTCATTCCACCATTGCAAAAACATTCCTTATCATTCTTACAATTGATTCAACACTTTTTTGGCCATAATTGATGCATGAACCAAGCTACACAACTCCATTAAAGTGAGCTCCAAGTGAAAATTGATTTTTTGTTTTCCATCAATTCACTCCTTTCTTTCCATCCAAACACCTTCCTCATCAATTATAGGACGTGTCCACATCATTTTCTCAAAGAATTGGTGATCGAGTGAAGCTCCATAAGCCATTTTTCGGAGGTATAAAGAATTCGACATAACTCATGATTTATGAGTCTTTCTTGCATTATTGTTGTTACATTACATTGCTCTCATCTCCTACATGGATTCTAGTACAAAAAAGATGGGTTTTATGACAATTTTTGGTTCTTGAGTTTTTCTTGAGGTGCCACGTTTTGGGAGTTAGAGAGAGTTTCAAGAAAATCTAAGACCATATTTGGATTCCTTGATTTTTTTCCTTCAAGTTTGACCAAAATTTTGTGCGAAACGGATAATTATTATGGTGCTTCAAAGTAGCAAAAAACTCATGTTCATGGAGCTGCGGGTTACTATTCACAAAGTTGAAAAATTTGATTTGGAGAAGAAGGTGTTAACACCGTCGGATGCATTTCCAAGTCAAGGTTTCGTCCATTCATCCAACGCCTCTCACTGCGCCACGCAATCGGCCACATAAGCCTCATGCCACTTTTATTTATTCATGTTATTTTCTTTTATTTTCCTATTGCCATGTTTCTTTTATTTTTTCTGTTTTATATGCTGACTTCAAATAATCATAAAAAATAGGAAAATTAGTCTTTTTGATCCCCATTTTTTTGAGCTGAATCTTTAAGATGTCTAGGATTTAATAAAACTGGAATTATAATTTTACCGTTTTTTGACATTTTCTTTGGATTTTTTACATTTGGGTCGTCATAAAAAGGCCAATGTTGGTGCTATCATTTTGTTGAATTTCTTTGACCTATCAAAACACAATTTAAATGTCAATCCTTTTGCAGAGATCTCATGCACACGTTGAGGTATTGTGATATATTTTTGTGGGAATTTTATTGTACCATTTTAATTGGTTTTGGATGCTTTCTTTAACATGCTCCACTTTAATCTTTCCTTTGGTATACATGAGATATCTTGCTATGTTTCCATCTTATTTTACCATTTATCTTTGGATATTTTTGTGGTATCTCTCACCCCTGGTTTTTGGCTTGATGTAGGGCATTGGAGATTTTTATTTGAATTTTTTAGCCCCTTTTGCTATTCTTCTTATATTTTTGTATTCAGACTTGTAATTTGGACTTCCGAACGGACTTTATTTTTGTTAAGGCTCCAACGGCCGCTTTGTGTTTGCGTGATGAACGCCGTGGCTTATATTTCTTATTGTAGATAGGTTAGAGGTATTGGAAGACCCCTTAGGTGGCTGTTATTTGTATGTGTAGCTTGCCCAATTATCGACGTGTTTGCATGATAGCACGTTGCGATTCCAAATAGTGGATTACGCGTTTCATTTGGAGTTTTCACTCGATTCTTTGCATATGATCACTTGATATTTTCTTATTCCATCCATGAATGGGCTTGAGGTTGAGACAGACCGTCCTCCCTCCTTTGCATTGCATTTACCATTGCTATATTCATGTTCACTTGTATGCGGTTATTACTTGTATTTCCGTTTCTTCCTATCGTTTTCCTTTCCCGTAGGACTTCCATTCTTCCTTATTCAAGGGAGGATGTGATAGACATTAGGTCTTAACCCATGCATGATAACATTAGGTTAGTGTGATTCCCTTTTCAACCATAGGTTAGAATTCTGTCTCTTCTTTCTCAAAACAACAGAAAAACATTAATGAAGGCTATAACAAAATCAATTCATTTCTTTCGTCAAAAGATTTGAATCTGATTTCTCTCTAATTGCATATACCACCTCAAAGATGCCCCAGTCAGACTATCTTGAAAGCAATGGATCATCAATTTGTCATCTCGCACAAACGAAGTCATTCTTCGACAGAACATCATCAAATGTTGCTTCAGACAGCTATCTCCCGTGTACTTCTCAAATTTCGGCACTTTGAACTTATAAGGCAACACCAGGTCAGAAACCAAGCACATGTCTACAGCATCCAGGTTAACAGCATCTTTCACTTTCAAAGCTTCAACTTTCTCTTCCAACGCTCGGATTTTTCTATCCGTCTCAAGGGCTCTTGGATCTACCATCCTGGCTATTGGAATATCTCTTCGTGGATTCATCCCAGGGAAACACAACACCTTGATTGTTAACAGGAGGAGGACGTTCATTCCGGGCAACAAACTGCTCATGTCGATCTCGGTTCTCAACAGAAGGTTGTACAACTTGGTCTGCAGTAACGTTGTTCGCTTGCGGGAAGTCTTCCATAGAATCATACAGAGGGTTGGATGTCATAGTGAACCCTGTCAAAGTGTTAGGAGACTGGAAATTGCCTTCAGACATAGCTACCAATAATCTTCAGCTGACTTCAATGCTTGACTCTGCTCAAATCTACTCAACCCCTAGGTAGGTCTTCTGACAATCAACAGCTGCTCAATCCAAACTTCGGGTAATCACCTTCAGGAAACAAAGGCTGGATCAGAACTCTGGCTAACTGGAGGATGATATGCAATATGATGCAACACTGTTATGCACATGATATGCAAGATGCAGCAAACAACGGGACCACAGCCCCCACACAAATCTGAATACTACTGCGCTGCTGACGGAGTACGTCCGCTCTGAAGAGAAGACCAAAATAACGGGTAGGTTGGAAGTCAAGTTTCCTGCAAAAAAAAACCCCACTCACAGGTATGGACCTATATCTGACAAGGTACGGCATCCTATGTGGTCGTCAGCGTCACAGACTTTCAAAACTGACGATACGATTCCCAGAAGGAGTGGCATCATCAAGTCCTGAAGAGACCTCACTTAGCTAACTTCCAAATGATCGGTTCCCAGAGTCGACAATCCAACTAACCAGCAACCCGAGCCACCCAAAGGGTGGGACAAGAGGCCAACCAGAAGAACCTCGTTTGAGTGTAGATTTCGCGGGACACTAGGACATGCAAAGCATGTGCGCGCCCACTAATTTCTACTCTAATCCTAAGGTGCACTCAAGCCCAGGTCCGACTTATCTCTCAATCATAGAACACCCGCCACACCCCAATAGCACAATAGCAACAAATAATATCAATAAATAAGCACCAATAGACAAGCAAACAAGCGCTAGGATTGACTCTCTTAGGGGACGTAGGATCCCACATGCATAAGGAACTATCGCAGTCCTTAGCAACCAGAGATTCTGGGTTCGGTCCCCAGCAGAGTCGCCAGCTGTCGCTACTGCGAAAATCGGCGCCGGCTGACAGAAGAGTCGCCACCGTGCGTTATTTATCCCAACGGAGGGAAAGGAAACGCTCGAAGTAAACCTCGCAAAAAACGGGGAAAGGTATGGTCATCGCAACTAAAACCGGGGTTCGGGAGTCGGTTACGCAAGGGGAAGGTATTAGCACCCCTCACGTCCGTCGTACTCGACGGGATCCACGCTTGCTTGGGTTGTCTACAGGATGCAAAATAATCTATCTACATCTGCTAAATCTAAACGGAAGGGAATTGACTCGATAGAGCGTCGCACTCTATGCCTACGTATTCTCAAGAGAGAAAGTCAGATTCAACGTAGTTCGGGACTACGGGGAAATTGGCTCGCCAAGACCTCGCGTCTTGTGCCTACGTACTTCCACACTGCATGGAAGATTAGAGCTTTACGTAGTTCGGGCTAACTACGGCTAATCTGGGTATTCTCACACAGCAGTGAGAAATCAAACTGGTTTCAAAGATACGGGGACCTATGGGAAAAACTACGGTCTGGTCTCAAATGCACTCGGGCAAGAGAGAAAAAGGGTAACATCAGGCGTCAGCGGGAGAGTCTCGATCGCACAGCAGCGAGAGAACAAAAGGTTAGTTGTTAGTGTGCTCGCTAGGATATCACATCCTATGCCTACATATTCTCGTCTGGTATGAGAAATCAGAGCAGCTGTAGTTCGGCTACTTTCGGGACCACAGCTCAAATCTCGTTTTATTAATATTCTGAAAAATGGTTACAACGATTGAATGCTGAAAATAAACTCCTAGGAAATACTATCCTATCCTATCCTGAAAAGTCAAATGGAAAATAGTCCCCTAACAAGTGGACTTCTAAAAATTATCTCTAAAAGAGGTGTAAAAGAATCTCTATGAAAAAAATATACTCTAAAAAATATTAAATCTACACTAATATTTTTTCTCAATATTTCTTTTCTCTATATTTTATTTTCTTTTCTCCAAATATTTTTCCATATTTTTTCTATATTTTTTTCTCACTATTTTTTCTATATATTTTCTCACTATTTTTCTATATTTTTTCCAATAATTCTTTTCTTCCATATTTTTCAATATTTCTTTTCTTTTTCTATTTTCTCCTTTCTTCATATTCTCTTTTCTTTTTTTTCAACTATATTCTTTTTTCCAAAATATTTTCTCTTTTTTTTCATATATTTTCTAAACACATGAATCTAAAAGAAAAAAGAAAAATACAAAGGGGAGGGGGGTGTAATCTGTTACAGGGGGGAGTTAATCAGCAACAAACAATTCTGAACTGGGCCCAGCCCAAAGCATTAGTCCAGAAAAAAAAAAACTGAAAACAGGGGGGGGGGCGGATGAAAACGGAGGGTGTATGAGCCAGGCAGATCCGCATTGGGCTCAGGCCCAAGATCTTTCAAAGAAAAAAAACGGAGGGGTGTGTGGCTCCAAAAAAACGCAGTTGGGCCCCAAGGCCCACGACCTCCCCAGCCTACCTCCCTCCTCACTCTTTCAACTTCCTCTCTGAAAACCCTAGAGGATCTCTTCCTCCCTCTCTCACGGCGCCGTCACCTACCTCCGAACTCCCTCTTCTCAAACTCTCTCACTCTCAACCTAACCTTCACCATCATCATGTTGCCAACACCACAAACGAAAGGAACCTATCAACGACCCTAAACTGATACTGTCGCTACTGCGAAAATCGGCGCCGGCTGAACAGAAGAGTCGCCACCGTGCGTTATTTATCCCAACGGAGGGAAAGGAAACGCTCGAGGTAAACCTACCGCAAAACGGGGAAAGGAATGGTCATCGCAACCAAAACCTGGATTCGGGAGTCGGTTACGCAAGGGGAAGGTATTAGCACCCCTCACGTCCGTCGTACTCGACGGGATCCACGCTTGTTTTCTGGTACGGATTGTTATTCTATCTACCCTAAGGGTTAAGGGTTAAAAAGAAAATAAAAGGACTCGGCAAAGTATCGCACTTTATGCCTACGTATTCCCGTCTGGAACGAGAAATCAGAGTCAACGTAGTTCGCCTACCTACTGGAAAGGAGGGGAAGGTTGCTCGCTAGGATATCGCATCCTATGCCTACTGTTGTACCCTAAAATTTGCTCAACCTTATTCACTTGGTTTATGTTTCAATATCATTAACATTTGCATATAGAGGCATGTACATAGTCTAATCATCTGCATAGCATAGCATAGCAAATCATCCAACAGGGACCAATCATTATTCTCATCTCTATGAGCCTATCAAGAGGTTATTATTCTAATTCATTCCCTTTCAAGTCATCAGAAAGAATTTGAAAGCTGGAAAGTCAATGGATCAAGCAGTGCATCCATCTCCTATCTGAGGGTATCTGAGGGTCAACAAAGAAATTGTGAGTTGTGGGCTGAGCATGGAGAGTATCTGGACATCATGTGAGACTTAGAAAGTCATTTGAAGAAGAATACAAGTCCTTGGTGTGATCACAAGAATTGCAGTTGAAGACAGTCAACTAGGGTTTCATCTGTGGTCAACTCTAGGTCAATTGACTGATTAAAAGGCATTAAGGTCTATTGGAGAGATGTGGGGTTCATCATTTGACATGTAGAAGAGGATATGGTGATATGCCAAGAAGAATTAAAGAGAAATCAAGGAGAAGAGGAGTTTCTAAATTAGGGTTTCTGTGTAAAATCCCCTAGTTTAGGTCAAATTTCCAAGCAAGATAAGTCAAAATGCAAGCTTCAAATGGATCCTTGGCTAACATGAAACTTGTAGAGGATCTCAAGACCTTTAATTTGAGTGGTGGAAGACATCAAGGAGATTTATAGAACTCAAGTTATGGTCCTTGCAAGTTACAGGTCATCTAAGGTATCTGAAATTTTGTCTGTGAAAGTGACTTGACTTCCAAGCAATTTTTACCCCCCAAGGAGATTTCAAATGAATTTCTGGTCAACATAAGAGTTGTTCCTCATTGTCTTAGAGTTCTATAATGGTATAGTATGCCTTCATATGATTTGTGTAACTCTACTTATGGTCTTGGCAAGCAAAGGGTATTTTGGTCATTTGAGAATTACAGGTCATTCTTAGCTTATGCCTAAAACTCATACAAGGAAGCTTCAAATGAAAAACTTCACAACATCAAAGTTGCTCAAAATGCCATTTTAAGTCTAGGAAAGAAGTCATGGAAGTTTGGAAATGCATGGAATGAGACTTGACCAAAGTTGGTGAAAAATGACCTAAAAAAGGCATATAAGTTGAAAAAGTTGAAATGAAAAATTGGTTTGAGAGATCTACAAATCCAATATGGGTCATCCAATATACCAAATTGATTCCAAACATCATTTTAAAGACATTGGTTCAGCCACTTTTTTGAGTTAGGGTTTAAAAATTGGACTTGCTTTGTAATATTGTCTCTTGCATCATAAGGCAACTTGGTAAAACTCAACACAAGGCAAGGAAAGGCTTGGTTTTTTTCACATACACCTCCAATATCTCATGAAAGGAGATTTTAACACAAGTTTACAAAGGTGCAAGCATGAGATAAGAGATATTCAACATGTCATCACATGAGAAGTTCATGAATTTTCCACCACTTTCTAGAATCCTATAGGATCAATCTAGAAACTTCTCAATCTGTTAGTCATCATCTATATATTGAGAGTAAATCATTGGTGCAAGGGGTTGGTGAAAAGAGGGAGAGAATAGAGAGAATTAAGAGATTGCTTCCATTGTAAGAAAGTGTAAGAATCTTCAATCTACACCATTTCTGATCATTTCTTTCCTTCATCCATCATCCATTGAAGTTTGTGAGTGGGAACAAGCAAGGTCAGAGGTCCAACAATGGAGGATTGAAGAGTTAGAGTTGGCATTGCAAGAATCCATATCAGAATTGTAGCCATCACCACAAGCATTTTTCTCCCTACTTTTTGCAAACAGAAACCCTAGCATCATCTAAAGATCATTGGTGAAAGCTTACAAGTGTTGAATCGAGCTCCTTCTCATCTGTTTCAGCAAGAATAGCAGGTTGGTGTTTTCTTTCATATCTCCATAACTAGGTGTTGCTAGGTTAGATTATTGGTATAAGATTGTTAGGGTTAGGTAGAGGAGCATTTACCCCATCTGTTATGGCCATTAGAGACAATTGGATTAATGGTGATGAAACTTTGATGATCAAGAACTCCTGAATTATGGCAAGATAATGTTAGATCTTTGGCTCAGAATACTCACCATAACCTATAGATCATTCTAGGGTAGTTTGAGCAAGAACTATCATCATGCACATCAGGTGCAAATCAGTGGTACCATGATCTTCCAGCTATCGAGCTTGATTATGCAATGAGATTCAGCAAAATCTAGGGTTAGGATCTTGTAGAGGGTGAAGAGTAGAGCCGTTTTAGTTTTAAGGTCGTGGCGGTTGGTTGAGTGAGGAGGGAGAACTGAGCAGTGGAAGTTTGTGCATGGGAGAAGAATTTTTGAAAACCCTAGCTCCTCGTTGGGGACGATGACCCAGGGACGTTGGATTGTTTTTAAAGTTTGACCCATTAGCCTCATCCAACGGTGCAGATTTGAAGATGAAAACGGAGGGAAGGCTCCCAAGTGAAACGATGCGTTTCACTTATGCATCAGCGTGGGCCTTGGACTTACATTTCTATCCCCACCCCCTTCTTGATAAGCCCAAAGAATAACACATGATCTTACTGCTTTTCGCACCGAGGTTTTATCATTTTCTCTTTTATTTTTTTATTCATTTTTCTGAGCGCACTGGGCCTAGCATTATTGTTATCTGCACCCCTGGTTTCATGGCCCAATGGATATTACAACTGAGCGAGTTGCTGGTAGCACCCCCCTCCCCTTTTATTTCTATTTTGTGTTTTTTTAATTCCTTTAATATTTTTGTCATCTTTAAAAAATCATAAAAAAAAATGATGAAAATAGTTTAGTTTTAATTGGTTCTTTTTTTTCTAGGTCAATAATTCTGTCTAGAAAAATATGAAAAAATAAAAATGGCATTTTATTTTGTTTTAATATTTTTCATGCATTTTTCTTGTAAATAGCATTTTGTTAAGTTTAGTTTGATGCTTAAATTTGATGATTTTTGTTCTAATAGATGCTTTAGTATTTTTAATCCCTTCTTTTTAGGTTGATTAGGTTAGACATGTATCTTGTATATAGGATTTAATTCACAATTTTAGAAATTAATTTTAGGTGATTTGATTAGATGTGAATAGCATGACCAAAATTAGGGTTTAGGTGATAACATAGGAGAATTGAATCATTTCCCTTAGGATTTAGAGATTGAAAGTTTGGGGTATAGGACTATAGGGATTATGGGTAGTTATTAGATCCCTTAGAAAATATCAGGATTCCCCTACTGCTATTAATACTGTCTGTATTTGCCTGACTGGTGTGGTGTGCCCTCTCTGGGGATTATAATTTGTCTGTGTGGGTATTGGGTTTGTTTGGGATTTGGGGAGAGCTGAAGACCTGAGATGATGGAGCCCATTTGAAGATCAGAGACTGAAGACCAACTTCCCGAGTTGATGAGGAGATTCTGTGCTGGCAGCTGTGAAGATTATAGGATCTAGGAGTTAGGCAGAGCCCTAGAGTAGTCAACTTGATTCTCAAACATGGAAGGTCTTGACTGCCTCCATTCTTCTCTGTGATGCAGAGTCTCTCTAAGACACTCACCCCCTTCCTTTGGAAGGCTTGGTGCTACTTGAAGGTGAGAAAATTACTTAGAAGGGGGGGGGGTTGAATAAGTAAGACTAAAAATCAAAGATTTGAACACAGATATTTTTATCCTGGTTCGTTGAATACAACTACTCCAGTCCACCCTCTCAAGAGTGATTTGCCTTTCTCTATCAAGGACTTAATCCACTATTTAAATCAAACAGATTACAAATAGCAACACCTAAGAACAACTGTTCTTAGTCTTCTCAAGAGCAACTGATCCCAACTGGATCCTCTTAAGGAAAACCTTTTACAAACAATGTAAAACTTTTATAAGAGTAAGAATGCTTCTAATAAGTTGTTATCACAACTGTGATATTTCTCTTAATTTAAGAACGAAGTTACAGCAAAATAAACTAATAGGAGCTTTGAGAGATTTGCTTTGATGAGAGATTTTGCTAGAAGTTCGATACTGAAGAAGATGGAGTGGACTTCTTTATATAGGCACTAAGATCCAAGAAGTCTTGTTACGTTGAAGGCTGTGCAGAAAAGCCTGAAGCCTTTTATCCTCACATTGGAGGCTGTGCTGAAACAAGCCTGATGCCTTTTGTCTTTACTTGCAGAAAACTTTCCTCAGAATGGAATGCACAGATAAAACCTTTTTGTCTGTGTCCTTGTGTCTAGCACAAAATAGGAAAGAGCTGTTGAGATAAACCAACGTACATATTTAAATCTTCTTCAAAGTAAGTTCAGCTTTCAACATTAGAATCTGAATCTTCAGAGTCTCCAGACTAGAGATCATCTGGATCTTCAGAGTCTTGGATATTCTTCAGATTGAGCTGAATCAGAGTAGGTGCAGCTTGTGTGCTTGAGCGTGTAAATCTATCAGAGCAGAGTCTTCTATGCTTTAGAGGCTCCTGCTTCAGAATCTTCAAGAGACAGTAATCAGATTCTTCTGAGAGCAGCTTTCAGATCTTTACTTAAGATGCTCTTGAACTTATGAAGCCTTTCATAATAACATTGTTCAGATCCAAATATGCTTTCTTAAGATAATTTTCTTTAGTGCCTGTAGCAAACAATCTAGAACACGTTTAGAGTATATAATTCTTGAATACAAAATTTATAAGAGTTATCATCAAAACATATAGATATAACTAAGACACAATCTGTGCTCTTACAATCTCCCCCTTTTTGATGATGACAAAACATGAGAAAATTTTGTTCAATAAAGAGTAAGAATTAGAAACTCCCCCTGAGATTAACAATCTCCCCCTGAAATAAATACTTCAATAGAATAGAATACTTCCCTTTCTGATTAAGTATATTTCAGATTCAGAGCCTGATGAAAGAGTTCAGAGTCAAATCTTGATGCCAAATACATATGACTTCCTTCAGTCAGAGCGTCTGGTTATCATCTTGCATGAATTCTCTTTCAGAATAAATGTATCAGAGTAAGATATCAGAGTTGATTGAATACTCAGATTTGCTTTATAGGATCAGGTTCTGGTTGACATAGTCTCAGGGTAACTTCAAAGAATTATGTCAGATATATCAATGTAATCTGAAATACTTAAATTCAAAGTAAGTTAATAAAATGTCTGAATTTCAGTTTTAGTAATTGCTTATAGGTTGAACACTCAGTTTCTCTTTTTCTCCCCCTTTTTGTCATAATCAAAAAGAGTTTTAAAGACAGAAAGATATAGAAGAAAAGAATCATATAGGAGCAAAACAAGTTATCATGCAATCAAAACAAACCAAAGTTCACAGTCAAACAGGCAGATGCCAAAACACATAACACAACAAAAGATAAACAGACAGCAAAATCAGTTCATGTGCAAAACAACAAATAAAACTAGGTCTGGCGAGAGGCAATAAGGGTCAGAAGCTCTGTCATCTTGGCAGCTGACTCTTCTTGCTTAGACATCCAGGTCTTGATTTCATCAGTTGTCTTCTCTTGCTTGATCATCCAGTCCTTTATATCCTTCACATCATTCACAAGTTCTGAAACCACAGATGAAGACGGAGCAGATGCAGTAGCAGCAGGGTTCCCTTCAGTTTGGTTTTCAACAGAAGCTTGTTCAACCATTTCAGATTCAGGAACTACTGGAGGAGCAGCTTCCAAAAGTAATACAGGAGGAGGAGGAGGCATGTTCATCAGAGTTACCTTGATTAATTCTGCAAATTTAGTTTTAGCAAGCTTAGAGCATTTAGCTCTAACCTTTAAGGCAGCTTTGTTGAACATCCAGATGAAGCGCTTCCAAGCAGTATTCGAAACAGTGGGATCCAAACTAGACATGCATACAGCCTTAACACGATCATATTCAGAATCTAACTCCTTTTTGAAAATATCAAACATAGCATTAACACAAGATCCTAGATCTGACTATTCAGACTGTCCAGAGGAAAAAGGATTAGGGGTGTTAACATGAGTAGGTTCAGATGGTTGTGGTTGAGGTGATGGTGGTTGAGATGTGTGGATGTCAGATGGTTGAGGAAAAGCCTGATTTTCAGATGGATTAGTTTCAGGTGGTTGAGGAATGGTTTGGTTTTCAGATGTTTGAGTGTCATATGGTTGTTGATGAGATGGAGAGTTTGGTGGGGTATGAAACAAGGCAATGTTAAGATGTTTCTTCATAACACTTTCAGAGCGAGCTTGTTTGAGTGATTCTGAATCACAGTCAGATGAATCAGATGAATCAGAAGATTCATCTGAGTGAACAGATGTTGAAGAAATAATAATTGTTTGGTTGAGGGGTTGAATATCAAGAATATTGTCAGAAAGATTTGGATCTTCTGAGGGAATTGTTTGTTCAGAGTGTTCAGTTTGAACAGTCTCTGGTTGGTTTTGTTCTGAAATAATTGTTTCTGGTTGGAGAGTCTCTAATTGGGGATTCTCTGGTTGTGACAAAGTTGGTTGTGGAGTTACTGTTGGAGAGTTTTCTGGTTGAGTTGGTTGTGGAGTTACTGTTGGAGAGTTTTTTGATTGAGTTGGTTCTGGTGGTGGAATTTCTGTTTGAATTGTTTGAGGTTGTGGTTCAGATGGAATTGGTACAGGAGATGATTGTAAATTTACTGGTTCAGAGGAGAGTGGTTCAGATGAAATATTGACAGACTGTTTGGATTTGGAAGTTCTTTGTATAAGGCTTGGAGAGAGTTGTGGTGAAGACAGGGGTGAATGAACAGTAGGTGTAGGATCAGATGCTAATACCTGTTGAATGGTGTCTCTGATCTCTTCCAGAGTGGCTTCTCTAGGACTGATTCTGGCTTTCTTTCCTTCTTTCTTCTTCTTTCTTGAAGCTTCAGATGCTTTTCTCTTCTTCTGAACGGATCCTTCTTCAGCTTTCCTCTTACTGCGCCTTTCCTTCATCTGATTTGGCAATTCTTCTCCTGGCTTCTGAACAAGATTAGCAGGTAGAGGAATTCCTTCCTTTAGACATTCAGTAATGTACAGCCAGACAAATTCCTTAGGTTCATCTGCACTGAATAGTGGAAAGTTTTCCACAGGAATTCTTCTGCCTTGAACCTCTTCAGAGTTGATCTTCCTTAGTTGTCCTTTCAATTCTGAAATGATTTTCATCCTTTTCAGATTGAGTCCATTTATTTCAGAGCCAATGATGTAAGTCAGATCTTCTGTAATCTTCGCATCTGTTAGATGCTGTACCAGCTTGTTCTCAATAAGGATGTCTGAAATCAACCTTCCCAGGGGTATCCACGTCCTAACTTTACCAGCTTTAGCTCTTACTTCCTCTCTGGTTTCTTTGACATGAGTTAGTAAATGACTGAAGATAAGATACGGTAGATCCACTTTGACATTTTTGCTAATGCAGTACATAAAATACAGATGTTCCGAACTCACATAGTCTGGTGAGTTGGATGGTTTTCTGTGAAAAAATGTACTCATAAAGATTTTTGCCCAGATCCTATAAATGGGTTTCAAATCTTTAACCTTACTTGACGGCATTCCAGCTATAGTAACTTCTTCATAAACCCTATCCATATCAATGCGAGAAGAAGCAAGATTTGAGACTCCATCAGATTCAGTATAACTGAACAGTTGTCTGATCAGTTTTTCAATAATAACTATCTCCATTCCAAGAACCGAGGAATGAATAAACTTGGGACCAGCGCTTGCATGAATCCAAAATTCCTTTACCAGTGATGGAAATACAGGACCCATTAGCCTTTCAAAGTATTTTTCCCAACCTTGAGCTTTAATGGCAGAAATGAGGTCGAACCCATTTTCCTTTAACGAATCAAGATCAATGAAGCTTTCACAGAGCACCTCCAGATCAGCCACTGGAGTGAATAAGGTTCGTTCAGGTTCTTTGTACATTATAGTCTTGTTGGGTTTTGCAGCAGTGTTTGAAGTAGACGCCATTGAAGAAGAAGAGGATCTTGGTTTAGGTTTAGGGTTTTGGTAGAGATTGAAAAGAAAGCAGAAACGCATGAATGAAGTGAATGTGGAAAGTGTGAAAATAGTGTGATAGGTGATATATATAGATAACCAATAATCAAGCATAGGGCACACAAAAGACACTTACGCACGTTTGGGCAGCATTTAATGAAAAATAATCATTTCATATTAAATTTATGACAGCTGGGGGGAAAACCAAGAAAAGTGAGATTTTCAAAGCAATACCTCAAACGTCAATTCAGCTGAGCACTCCATCTTTTCAGATATTGAGTGACACATGTTTGCTTTACTGGCGCATCTGATGTCTCTCAAGAAATGAAACGTTTCCAACTTTCAGATCTTCTGAGCTTGTTAGTTCAGAGTTTCACACAAAAAGAAATAATTGAATAAAAAAGAACAAATAGACAGATAAAATACTTCAGATCATTAAACATTTAGCATCTGAGAGGTTGCCTCTGATAAATATTACTCTGGACAAAAGTCCATACAAATATTTTTCAGAATGAACTTAAATCTATCTTCAGCAAGGGGTTTTGTGAAAATATCAGCCCATTGATGATCTGTATCAACAAACGCTAAATTAATTACACCCTTCTGAACATAGTCTCTGATGAAGTGATGTTTAATTTCTATATGTTTTGCCTTAAAATGCAAGATTGGATTTTTTGACAAACATATAGCAGAAGTATTATCACAGAAGATAGAAAGATTACTCTCATAAATTTGATAATCTTCTAATTGACTCTTCATCCAGAGCATCTGAGTACAACATCCAGCAGCAGCAATGTATTTTGCCTCTGTAGTTGATAGTGCAATGGTAGGTTGCTTCTTGCTGTACCATGAGATCAGATGACTTCCAAGAAACTGATAGCTTCCAGAAGTGCTCTTACGTTCAACTCTGTCTCCAGCATAGTCAGCATCACAGAATCCAAC
Organism: Lathyrus sativus; assembly: GCA_963859935.3. NCBI lineage: Eukaryota > Viridiplantae > Streptophyta > Magnoliopsida > Fabales > Fabaceae > Lathyrus > Lathyrus sativus. The sequence goes on along the minus strand of OZ012736.1, from coordinate 44,655,831 downwards.
TAATGAAAATTCATCAGATCTTTTGTAACACAAACCCATGTTAGCAGTACCTTTCAGATACCTTAGAATCCTCTTAACAGTTGTTAAGTGTGATTCTCTAGGATCTGATTGGAATCTCGCACATAAGCAGACACTAAACAAAATATCTGGTCTAGAAGAAGTCAAGTATAGAAGAGATCCTATCATACCTCTGTAGAGTTTTTGATCTACCTTCTTACTTACCTCTTCCTTACCTAGAGTGCTTGTAGGATGCATTGGAGTCTTTGCCATTTTGCTATCAACCATGTTGAATTTCTTCAGAAGCTCTTTAACATATTTGGTTTGATGTATGTAGGTGCACTCTGGAGTCTGGTTGACTTGGATTCCCAAGAAGAATCTCAATTCTCCCATCATGCTCATTCAAATTCTTCCTGCATACATTTAGCAAACTCCTTTCCAAGCGTAATATTTGTTGATCCAAAAATAATGTCATCTACATAAATTTGACAAATTAACAGATCTTTCTTAACAGTTTTACAGAATAAAGTTGTATCCACTTTTCCTCTGATAAAATTTTTCTTCAGAAGGAAGTTGCTCAACCTCTCATACCAAGCTCTGGGAGCTTGTTTTAATCCATAAAGGGATTTCTTTAATTTGAAAACATGATCTGGAAAGTTCTCACTTTCAAAACCAGGAGGTTGGTGGACATATACTTCTTCTTCTATAATACCATTAAGAAAAGTACTTTTAACATCCATCTGATACAGAGTGATGTTATTCTGTGCAGCAAATGAAATAAGAAGACGAATAGATTCTAACCTTGCCACTGGAGCATATGTCTCAGTGTAATCAATACCTTCTTGTTGACTATATCCTTGAGCAACCAGCCTTGCCTTATTCCTTTCTACCTCTCCCTTTTCATTCAGCTTATTCCTGAAGACCCATTTTGTTCCAATGACATTGAATCCTTTAGGTCTAGGAACCAGATCCCAAACTTCATTTCTGGTGAATTGATTCAGCTCTTCTTGCATAGCTATAATCCATTCATTATCTTCCAGAGCCTCATCTACAGATGTTGGTTCTATCATTGACACTAAGCCAAATAAGGAAGATTCAGAAGTTCTGAGAAATGATCTTGTCCTTATAGGATCATCTTTCTTTCCAATTATCACATCTTCTGGATGAGAAGCTTTGATTCTGGAAGAAGATCCTCTGACAGTTGGTCTTTCAGAAATATGCAAGTTGTTTAGTTGGGAGGTCAAAGGTGTAGCATCTGGGGTTGCGTCAGATTCTTTGTTCTTTGCCTTTTCTGCCTCTGAGCCTTCAGAGTCTGTGAGAATCACTTCTCTATCTGCAGAACTTTCAAACTGCTTTGGCTTTTTAGAGCCAAGCTTATCATCAAATCTGACATGAATAGATTCTTCCACAATCTGTGTTTCAGTATTGAATACTCTGTAGCCTTTAGAGCGTTCAGAATAACCAAGCATGAAACACTTCTGTGCTTTGGAATCAAACTTGTTCAGATTAATTTTAGTATTAAGCATATAACAAATACATCCAAAAGGATGAAAATAAGCAATGTTAGGCTTTCTGTTTCTCCACAATTCATAGGGAGTCTTTTTCAGAAGAGGTCTTACAGACACTCTGTTCTGAATATAACAAGCTGTGTTAATTGCTTCTGCCCAGAAATATTTTGCCAGATTTGTCTCGTTGATCATGGTTCTGGCCATTTCTTGCAATGTTCTATTTTTCCTCTCTACAACTCCATTTTGTTGTGGAGTTCTAGGGCAGGAGAAATCATGTGCAATGCCTTTTTCAGAAAAATATTTTTCAAAATGTTTATTTTCAAATTCTCCACCATGATCACTTCTGACTTTAATAATTTTACAATCTTTTTCAGTCTGGACTTGATTGCAGAAGTCAAAGAACACAGAATGAGACTCATCCTTGTGTTTTAGAAACTTTACCCATGTCCATCTGCTGTAGTCATCTACAATGACTAACCCATACTTCTTGCCTCTGATGGATGCAGTTTTCACTGGTCCAAACAGATCAATGTGAAGTAATTCCAATGGTCTGGAGGTAGAAACAACATTTTTTGATTTAAAATGAGATTTTGAAAATTTACCTCTTTGACATGCTTCACACAGAGCATCTGAGTTGAACTTCAACTTAGGAAGTCCTCTGACCAGATTGAGTTTATTAATCTGAGATATACGTCTCATATTAATATGCCCCAATCTTCTATGCCAGACCCATTGCTCATCATTCACAGATAAGAGGCATTTTACATTTTGAACTTTAAGTTCTGAAAGATTAATTTTATAAATGTTGTGTTTCCTCTTTCCATTGAATAGGATAGAACCATCCTTTTGACATACAGCTTTGCAACATTTTTGATTAAAGATTATATCATAACCATTGTCACTTAATTGACTTATGGACAATAGATTATGTTTCAATCCTTCAACTAACAGAACATTAGAAATAGAGGGTAGGTTGCCATTACCTATAGTTCCAGAGCCAATGATCTTGCCCTTCTGGTTCCCTCCAAATTTCACGTCCCCTCCAGATCTAAGTTCCAGACTTTGGAACATAGACCTTTCTCCCGTCATGTGTCGTGAGCATCCAGAGTCCAGGTACCATGATTGGTGTCCTGACTTTGCTGCTAAGGACATCTGCAACAGGGATTATTTTGTCTTTAGGTACCCAGATCTTCTTGGGTCCTTTAGGGTTAGTTGCCTTGTAGGTTTGTCTAAACTTTTGTTTTTCAACATAGTTTTTGTTTAGACTTGCCTTAGATCTAAACACATGAGTATTCTTTTCAGAGCTCGTGTGTTTAATATCATTTAAATGACCAAATTTAAAATTAGAGTATAAAGGAGTTATCTTAATGATCAGATCATCTACAGGTATTGGTCTTACATCTTTTTCAAGAGAAGAAGATTGAAATCCAATTCCCTTTCTTTTATTCCTACTAACTCCATAGATCATAGAAGCCATCTTGCTTTTGTCTATGCTTTTAGTGAGGAACCTCTGAAAACTAGAGTCATATTTTTCCAAAATATTTTCAGATGACTTAGCTTCAGAGTCAGATTCTTGTTGGGCAATTTCCAAATCATTTTTGATTTTTATATTTATTTCTCTCTGCTCAACAAGTTCTGTTTTCAGATTATCAATCTCAGATTCAAGATTGCTTTTCAGCTTCTTGTTTTTGAGTTTGATATTATTATAGCTTTTCAAAACTTCAGATAACACCTTTATAAGTTATTCTTTGGTAAGTTTAGACATTACCTCTTCAGCGTCAGAGTCAGAGTCTGACTCAGATTCAGATGATAATTCTTCATTCTGATCTTCTATTCCAGCCATTAGTGCCATGTTGGCACACTCTTCTTCTGCTTCAGATTCAGATTCAGATTCATCTGAATCATCCCAAGTTGCCATAAGAACCTTCTTCTTTTTATCAAACTTTCTCTTGGGTTCCTCCTTGAGAAGTTTGGGGCAGTCATTTTTGTAATGCCCAGGTTCCTTGCATTCATAGCATGTGACTTCTTTCTTTCCAGATCTTCTGTGTCCAGAAGATTCCTTCCTGTGGTCAGCTTTTCTGAAGTTGTTAAACTTCTTTCCCTTGTGCTTCCAGAGCTTGTTGATTCTTCTGGAAAGCATGGACAGTTCATCTTCTTCTTCAGAAGAAGATTCTTCAGAGCTTTCTTCTTTTACCTGCAAAGCTTTAACAGGTTTGTTAGATTTTAAAGCTATGGATTTACCTTTATCTTTCTTCTGGGGTTCATCTTCCTCCAGCTCTATTTCATGGCTTCTCAAAGAACTGATAAGTTCTTCTAAAGAGATCTTGTTCAGATCTTTTGCCATCTTCAATGCAGTCACCATTGGTCTCCATCTGGTGGGAAGACTTCTGATGATCTTCTTGACATGATCTGACGTTGAGTAGCCCTTATCCAGAACTTTCAGACCAGCTGTAAGAATCTGAAATCTAGAAAACATAGTTTCTACATTTTCAGACTCTTCCATTTTAAATGCCTCATACTTCTGTATGAGCGCCAGCGCCTTGGTCTCTTTAACCTGAGAGTTTCCTTCATGAGTCATTTTGAGTGACTCAAACATGTCATGAGCAGTATCTTTGTTTGTAATCTTCTCATACTCAGTATGAGAGATTGCATTAAGCAATATAGTTCTGGCTTTGTGGTGATTCTTGAAATCTCTTTTCTGTACTTCAGTCATTGATTTTCTATCAATCTTTTTGCCATCCTCATCAGTAGGATGTTTATATCCATCAATGACCATATCCCAAAGATCAGCATCATACCCAAGGAAAAAACTTTCTATTCTATCTTTCCAATAGTCAAATTTTTCCCCATCAAACATGGGTGGCTTGGTACTGATCCTATCTCCTTCATATTTGTAATTTGATGTAGATGTATTATCCATAATGACAACCAAACAAATATCAAAGTATCTTTCTCACTGGATCTTTAACTGTCACGGTTAAGTGGAGCACACGCAGAACCGGAGCTCTGATGCCAACTGAAGGTGAGAAAATTACTTAGAGGGGGGGGGGGGGGGGGGGGGGGTTGAATAAGTAAGACTAAAAATCAAAGATTTGAACACAGATATTTTTATCCTGGTTCGTTGAATACAACTACTCCAGTCCACCCTCTCAAGAGTGATTTGCCTTTCTCTGTCAAGGACTTAATCCACTATTTAAATCAAACAGATTACAAATAGCAACACCTAAGAACAACTGTTCTTAGTCTTCACAAGAGCAACTGATCCCAACTGGATCCTCTTAAGGAAAACCTTTTACAAACAATGTAAAACTTTTATAAGAGTAAGAATGCTTCTAATAAGCTGTTATCACAACTGTGATATTTCTCTTAATTTAAGAACGAAGTTACAGCAAAATAAACTAATAGGAGCTTTGAGAGATTTGCTTTGATGAGAGATTTTGCTAGAAGTTCGATACTGAAGAAGATGGAGTGGACTTCTTTATATAGGCACTAAGATCCAAGAAGTCTTGTTACGTTGAAGGCTGTGCAGAAAAGCCTGAAGCCTTTTGTCCTCACATTAGAGGCTGTGCTGAAACAAGCCTGATGCCTTTTGTCTTTACTTGCAGAAAACTTTCCTCAGAATGGAATGCATAGATAAAACCTTTTTGTCCGTGTCCTTGTGTCTAGCACAAAATAGGAAAGAGCTGTTGAGATAAACCAACATACATATTTAAATCTTCTTCAAAGTAAGTTCAGCTTTCAACATTAGAATCTGAATCTTCAGAGTCTCCAGACTAGAGATCATCTGGATCTTTAGAGTCTTGGATATTCTTCAGATTGAGCTGAATCAGAGTAGGTGCAGCTTGTGTGCTTGAGCGTGTAAATCTATCAGAGCAGAGTCTTCTATGCTTTAGAGGCTCCTGCTTCAGAATCTTCAAGAGACAGTAATCAGATTCTTCTGAGAGCAGCTTTCAGATCTTTACTTAAGATGCTCTTGAACTTATGAAGCCTTTCATAATAACATTGTTCAGATCCAAATATGCTTTCTTAAGATAATTTTCTTTAGTGCCTGTAGCAAACAATCTAGAACACGTTTAGAGTATATAATTCTTGAATACAAAATTTATAAGAGTTATCATCAAAACATAGAGATATAACTAAGACACAATCTGTGCTCTTACACTACTGTCTAAGGGATAGAACTCTTGAGAGAAAATATCTTATGTGTTAGTAGCAGTTTGTTTGCCACCCTTGGTAGTCAACTAATTGCTTAACACCCAATTCACTCTTGTGATTGATCCCTCATCCTGGAGGTTTGAGACTTGAAGAAAAGCCATTGTAGACTGGAGATGGATGACAAAGACCTTGCTTGAAGGCTGGGGAGATGGAGATTGATGCTTGCTGGAGCTTGTAGTTGTATGGAGATGACTTGAAGATAGGTGTTGATGCAGAGCTGCTGTGGCTGTTTATTTTTGTTATTCATTTCTGATGTATTGATTGGTTTTCCTGACTGTATTGTTTGCTGTTAACCTGTTGGGTTGAAAGTGAATCCTGTTCACTTTTGCCTATTGTTTTCTAGGTTCGAGGTTGAGTGGGACTCCCTTGCCTCGCTTGTATTGCTGCATCCATGCATTTTCCTGCTTTACTGTATATATCTGATATTGTTTCTGTTTCCGTCTATTCCCTTAGGATCTCTGTTTCTCTCTGCGCAAGAGAGGAGCATGATAGACACTAGGTCTTAACCCATGCATGATAACATTAGGTCAGTTTGATTCCCTTTGCAACCGTAGGTCAGAGTTCTGTCCCTTCTTCCTCAAAATAAACAGAAAAACACAATGAATGTTTCAAACACAATAAAAGACACTTCTTCCGTAAAAGAGTGTGAACTCATCAAAACGTCATTTTTGTCCGCTTGGACCAGTAATCAGAAAAACCTTTTTAGAAGGAATAAAAAACAATCAATACAGACTTGTGTCGTGCGTAGCCCGAACTACGTTTGCTCTGATCTTCCATGATGTGTGGAAGTACGTAGGCATAGGATGCGATATCCTAGCGAGCAACCTTCCCCTCCTTTCCCGTAGGTAGGCGAACTACGTTGACTCTGATTTCTCGTTCCAGACGGGAATACGTAGGCATAAAGTGCGATACTTTGCCGAGTCATTTTCTTTTCTTTTAACCCTTAACCCTTAGTTTAGATAGAATAACAATCCATACCCGAAAGCAAGCGTGGATCCCGTCGAGTACGACGGACGTGAGGGGTGCTAATACCTTCCCCTTGCGTAACCGACTCCCGAATCCAGGTTTTGGGTGCGACGACCATACCTTTCCTGTGTTGTGTGAGGTTTACTCTGAGCGTTTCCTTTCCCTCCCGTGGGATAAATAACGCACGGTGGCGACTCTTCTGTTCAGCCGGCGCCGATTTTCGCAGTAGCAACAGCTGGCGACTCTGCTGGGGATCCAACGTCCCCTGGCTGCTAAGGACTGCGATAGTCCTTATGCATTTGGGATCCAACGTCCCTTAAGAGAGTCAATCCTAACGCTTGTTTTCCCGTCGAGGATTTTGTATGGATTTATATTTCTGACCTTTACTTTCAGCATGTTATTATTGTCATTATTACTGTATTTGGGGGTTGTGATGGGTGTTCTGATATTGAGTGAGAAGTCGGACCTGGGTTTGAGTGCACCTTAGACTTAGAGTAGAGATTAGTGGGCGCCCGCTTGCTTTGCTTGCCTTGGTGTCCCGCGAAATCTACACTCAGACGAGGTTCCTCTGGTTGGCCTCCTGCCCCTTCCTTTGGTTGGCGTGGGTTGCTGGTTAGTTGAATTGTCGACTCTGGGGACCGATCATTTGGAAGTTGGCTAAGTGAGGCCTCTTCAGGATTTGATGATGCCACTCCTTCTGGGAATCGTATCATCAACCCTGAAAGTCTGTGACGCCGACAACCGCATAGGATGCCATACCTTTGTCAGTTACTAGGACATCCACCTGTGAGAGGGTTTGGGGTTATGCAGGTAACTAGACCTTCAGATACCGTTTATGTCTTGATCAGAGATCTTGAGTATTTATGGAGAGTTCTGAGGTCTGTTAGAGACCAGTTGGAGAGTTCGGAGGTCTGGCAGAGACCATTTGGAGGGTTCTGAGGTCTGTCAGAGACCAGTTGGAGATATGATTTGAGGTCTACCAGAGACCAGTTGGAGTTATGGTTTGAGGTCTGTCAGAGACCATTGTGGGAGCTTTGTTTTAGGTCTATCTGAGACCAGGGTTTGAGGACTTCTAAAGAGTTTACCTGGGACTTCTTGATATGGTTCAGGTTGTTCAGCTACGGCAGTTGGTCCCTGTTGCATGTTCCTTGCATTGCATTGTTTGCATACTCATCATCATTTCATCCCCACTAACGTGTGTCTGTGCTGCAGGTGCATTTGCATTTCCCTAGTTCTAGTGTCCGGATTTCTGAGTGATTGGTCATGGCCAGCTTAAGGAGAACAGTTGCTTACAAATTGCCTACTCCTGATGTTGTTCCCCTGCTTGGGTTGATCTCTCTTGCTGATGAGGGTGTTCGTAGGAGATTCAGGATGAGCTATGGAAGACTATTGAGATTGGTGCGTAAACCCACGGAGATGGAGCTAGATGGGTTGTACGCCTTGATGCAATTCTATGATCCCGCATTGAGATGTTTTACGTTTGCTGATTTTATTCTGGGGACCACTATTGAAGAGTATGTGGAATTTACTGAGCTACCAGTGCAGAACAAGGTTCCATTCATTCATTATGGCGCTAAGCCTAAGCCGGAGGACTTGGCAAAAGCTTTGCATATGGATGATTCTGAACTGTTGACTACTGTTTCCCGTGGAGTTCCAGGCTTCTCACTCCAGTTCTTGATTGGTAAAGCCCAGGAGTACGCTAAGAGCGGGTGCTGGATTGCCTTCAATGCTGTGTTGGCTCTGTGCATTTACGGCATAGTATTGTTTCCCAATGTACCGGATTTTGTGGACTTCGACGCCTTCTACTTGTTTGCCGCTGGTAATCCTGTACCTACCTTGCTAGGAGATTTCTACCACTCACTGCATTACAAGAATGAGAAGGGAAGAGGAAAGAATGTTCATTTCTGTGTACCATTACTGGGTATGTGGTTTGAGAGCCACCTTCCTAAGAGAAGATCTGTCATAGGGACTACAGTCCCAGTTGGCTGGCCGGAGCGCTTGATGAGGTTATCTTCCGAAGACGTCGAATGGTTTGATAGAGATCTGCTGGGATCTGAGCTTATCTTCAGTTGTTCTGGGTACCCTAATGTTCCGTTGATAGGTAGGAAAGGGTGTATCAATTACAACCCTTCTCTGTTCATTCGCCAATTCGGATATGCGCTGAAGAACCCACCCAAAGAGGAGGAAGTACAAGAATCTCTGTACTTCACCGGAGATTTGAAGGGGGAGTTATTAGCCAAGCTGCAGCATGCCTGGACGTGTATTAACCGAAGAGGGAAGCCGCTGTTAGGGAAGAATGACTGTCAGGCCTATGCACCTTACAGAGTTTGGATCCAGGAGAGAGCAAGTCAGTTGCGGATGCCATTTCCAGATGCACCAGTCCTTGTTCCCATTCCGGTAGCAGAGCCAACTACTGTTCCTAGGGAAGCCTACGAGCAAGTAGTGAAAGAAAAAGAAGCCTTGATGAAGATCAATGAAGGGTTAGAGCAAGAGCTAGCCCAGATACGCAGTGAGAAAAACAAGGCCGTGCATGCTTTCCAACAGAAGATCGAGCTAGTAAACAGACTAGGGGCTGAGTTGACTGAAGAGAGGAAGAAGCGCGAACGTCTGGGGCAAGAGTTCAGAAGCTCCCATGACATGCTGGAATCCAAAAAGAAAGCACTTGACATCGCTCACCGAGAGATCTCTTCTTGCAATAAGACTTGGAATGCCACGCTCACCAACAATAAGAAGAGGGAAGATAAGCTGAAGCAGCAAATTTCCGACCTCGAAGAGCAGTTGAAGTCCAGCATCAAGAAGTGTGAAGAAGAAGTGATGACCCGGTATAGTCTCCAGAATGCACTGAACAAGGCCATCAAAGGCAGAGATGAAGCTGTGTCTCAGAAGCGTAAACTAGAGGATCGCTTCGGAGAAGGGGCATGGGAGGAAACTGTTGAAGGCGTGCGACGTGTTCTTAAGAAAAGAAACCAACTTGTTGAAGGGCTGCTTACCCGACCAAGTCATCCGGAGACCAAGAAGTTGCTAGAAGAGTACCAGACTTATGGGAGTGCTTGATCATTTCATGTATTAACTTGTATGCTTTATTTGCATAGTGCTGACCATCACCAGGATTGTTGGTTGGGGTCATGCCTTTCTTTGTACTCAGTGACATTGTATTCCTGGCTTATTGGTTTTCTCTGTAATATATGAGGCTTTCTATGATTCAACTCCGATCTTTCGTATTGCTAGCACTGGCACCTTCACACTAGAACCGGGGAATGTTATTCCCTAATGCACAGACACACACGTTGCATTGCATTCATATTCATATTGCATTACAGGTAATCATTGGATGGTATCTTATTTCCTGTTTTGAACCAGGTATTTTCAGGATTGCAGATCAACGCCCGCACAGATATTCCACTCGCACCAACTGTCGAAGAGTCATGGATCAAATGCAGAACGAGATGCAAGATGTGCGCGAGAAGCTAGCTCTCTTTATGCAAACCATGGAAGCTATTGCAAAAGGTCAGGAGAATCTGCAAGCCATGGTGCAGCCTCTGTTGGTCAGAAATGCTGGTCACGAGGATCATCAGTCTGTGCGAGTCGACACTGTTCATGGAGATGGCACTCCCACGCCAGTGGCTCCACCTGTAGTCAATATACCTGCTGCTAATGTCAACAACGCTACCGCTGCTGGGAACGGTAACGTCGGAGTTGGGAACGAGACTGCTGTCTATAACGTCGGGCTCGGTGATATCAACTTGGGTGATAATATGGGAGGCAACGGCTTCGGCAATGCTGGATTCGGGTTCAATGATCAGGGATTCGATAACGCTGGGAAATATGGTTTCAATGCTCAAGGCTTTGGGCAAGATGGTTATGGTGTGGCCAATCAGGGTTACGGAGGTTTCGGAAATGGAAACGGCGCTGGGTTAATGGCTTTTGGACCTGCTGGAGTTGCTCAGGGGTACGGCAACAGAGGGCGAGGCCCAGTGATGAATCAGATCAGAGCTGGCCGCAATAATGGATATGATGGGCATGGAGCTGGGAATGGTATGTGGCAAGAAGATCAGCAGGAGGACGCTTTCTCCGGCGGAGGTTTCGAAGGGCCGATGGATGACTCCCAGAAGATCAGAATGCTAGAAGAGCAGATGAGGGGGGTCCTGAACCAAAGTGCTGTGGGCTTAGACATGTCAACAATGGGCCTGGTACCTGGCTTGAGGGTGCCAATCAAATTCAAAGCTCCTACGTTTGATAAGTATAAAGGGGACACATGTCCGAAAGTGCACGTGCGGGCTTATTATCGAAAGATGTCTGCGTACTCAACTGATGAGAGAATGCTAATGCATTTCTTTCAAGATAGTCTATCAGGCCCTTCCCTAGAATGGTATATGGGGTTGGAGCCAACTAATATAAAGACATGGAAGCAGCTGGCAGAGGCATTTGTAGCTCACTACAAGTATAACAACGACTTGGCGCCCAATCGGGTCCAATTGACAGGGCTGTCTCAGAAGAAGGGTGAGAGCTTTAAAGAGTACGCGCAAAGGTGGCGCGACATGGCTGCCAGGGTCCGTCCTCCTTTAAAAGACAAGGAAATGAACGACATGTTTATCGGAACGTTCACAGGCATGTTTTATGACAAGTTGTTTCACACATCTTTAGCCAGTTTCTCGGACTTAATTCTGATGGGAGAAAAGATTGAAAACAACATTAAGCAGGGCAGGTTCCAGGCTGAGGAATCAACTGCATCTGGCAGTAATAGGAAGGCTTTTGGTGGGCGTCGTCAGGGCGAGGCAAGCGCAGTGTTTGGGGGCCGAGGCAGAGGCAGAGGTCGGAACCAATATCATCAGCCGCAGCAGGTGGCGAGTGTCACTATCCCATATCAACAACCACCATTTCAACAACCACAACCATTCCAGCAGCAGCCAATGCAACAACAGCAGCAGCAGCAGCAGCCACAGCAAGGGGCACAGCCTGCTCAGCGAAGATTCCAGGGTGGTAAACCAAGAAGAGTGTTTGAGAAGCCTCCCTCAATGTATGCTGATTTGTTACAAACATTGTTGGGTTTGAACCTGGTAGAGAAGAGAACTCTGGCACCGATAACGGGAACTCCTCCGTATGGTTATGATGCAAGCAGGCACTGCGAGTTCCACTCTGGGGCTCCGGGCCACGATGTAGAGGGTTGCCATGCTTTTAAGCACGTTGTGCAGGATCTTTTGGACAATAAGGCTATCAATTTCGGAACGGCAGGTCCGAATATAGTGCAGAAACCCATGCCTAATCATGGGGCAAACGCCATTCTGACTGAGGAAGGGTTGAATCTGATTATGAATGTCGATGATTTAAAGACGCCGCTGAGCGAGATAAAAAGCAGATTGTTACAAGGGGGTGTTTATCCAGGATGTGACGAGTATTGCCTAGAATGCTGGACCCTGGCTGGGGGGTGTGATGATTTGAAGAAAGGCATTCAGGCTTTAATTGATGACGGCACATTGCAGTTTGACCGAGCAGCAATTGAAGAGCCCGCAGGGGCAGTAGCAGATAATCAGAGTGATGTGGCCACCGTAACGATTCCTCGAAAGACAATCACTATAACAGCACTGGTTCAGCGACCGCCGATCACCATAACTAAGGCCGAACCAATCCCGTACGAGAGCACAAAAGCAGTCCCATGGTCATATGGGTTGGAAGTGTATTGTGACGGAATAAAGATTGATGTTAATAAGCAACCAGCCGAGACTGTAGAGAATGTGGTCGGTTCAGGAGGCATGACAAGGAGTGATAGGATCTTCATATTGCCTGAGGTGGAGGCCGAAAGACTGGCAAAAGGAAAGGGAAAGATGGTTGAGAATATCCCCGTGCAAGCAAGCGAAAAAGCATCGGCATCGAAAGAGGTAGAAGAGTTCATGCGCTTGATTCGAAAAAGTGATTATAAGATTGTGGAGCATCTGCAACAGACGCCTTCAAAGATATCTATCCTGTCATTGCTATTGTGTTCTGAAGCTCACAAAAATGCTTTGTTGAAAGTCCTGGATACTTCCTTCGTACCCCAAGATGTCTCTGTGAATCAGCTGGAAGGAGTGTTGGCACATGTAAATGCAGGCCACAGCTTGGGCTTTACCGACTTCGATTTGACCCCGAAAGGGAGAGATCATAATATGGCGCTGCACGTATCTGTCGAGTGTAGAGGATCAAACATGTCGCATGTACTGGTCGATACCGGATCATCCTTAAATGTGATGCCCAAGAAAGAGATGATGAAGCTGGATGTCAGAGGAATCTTATGCACGCCCAGTGACTTGGTAGTTATAGCGTTTGATGGCACACGAAGAACAGTCTTTGGATCGATAACATTGCCTCTGCAGGTGGGGCCGGAGGTGTTTGCGACTGAATTCTATATCATGGATATACAGCCTGCATATAGTTGCCTGCTCGGACGACCCTGGATTCATGGGGCTGGGGCAGTCACGTCTACCCTGCATCAGAAGTTAAAATATATGGTCGGAGACAGCGTGGTCACCGTATGCGGAGAAGAGGACATCCTGGTCAGCCATCTGTCGTCATTTAAATATGTGGAGGTCGATGGAGAGATTCACGAAACATCCTGCCAGGCATTTGAAGGGTTGCGTATCAAGGACAAAGGTCCCGGGCCGAGCAAAGTGTCGGAGATAGCCGTCTCGTCGTATAAAGAAGCTCAAGCTTTGGTGGAGGCAGGAGAAGCAAAGGGCTGGGGCAAAGTGCTAGATATTCCTGTGAAGATGGACCGATTCGGGCTGGGGTACCAATCGTCGTCATCAACACCTGCCGTGGGGACACCCCGTTTCAGAGGGCCAATAACCATCTCTGCCAGTGGAGTATGTCATGAAACCATCAATGCTGCTTCGGAGTCTGATGAAGGAGACAGCGACTGTGATATGGATGCCTGGATTCAGCCAAGCACGCCAGGACAGGGACTGTGCAACTGGTCTATTCAGGAGCTTGTTCCTGTGACTCTTAAACAGTAATGCTTTGTTTTATTAATTGTTGAACAATCTGATGTCTTGCCCGGGGCATTATGATTTGCTTAGGGTTGTGCTGTTATGAACATGGCGTGTTTATCATTAAATAAAAGGCGTTGTTTTCATGTGCAAATATTGTAATCTCTGTTTTTCTTGTTTTGTATTTTTCAATAAAATGGCAACGTGGTTATTCGCTTTATACGCATTTTGAAGCATTTAACCATTCTTTTTGCAGGATAACATTTTCAGATGACATCCTTGAACCACCTATGACTCGTCCCGACTTTGAGCACCCGGTATTTCAGGCCGAAGAAGAGGTTGTCGAAGATAGCGACGTTCCGGAAGAGCTGTCTTGGTTGGTGAAGCAAGAGGAAAGAGTCATTCTGCCTCACGAAGAGGTCATCGAAATTATCAACTTGGGGTCGGAAGGGGTTGAGAAGGATATTCGTATCGGAGCCGCGCTGCAGAGCGACATCAAGCGAAGACTGGTTGAAATGCTCCGAGAGTATAGTGATGTATTCGCTTGGTCGTACGAAGATATGCCAGGGCTCGATACAGATATGGTTGTGCACCGTCTGCCATTGAAAGAAGAATGCCCACCGGTCAAACAAAAGCTTCGCAGAACTAGACCAGACATGGCAGTAAAGATCAAAGAGGAAGTTCAAAAACAGTGGGATGATGGTTTCCTGGCTGTGACAAAATATCCCTCATGGGTTGCTAACATCGTACCAGTGCCAAAGAAGGATGGCAAGGTTCGAATGTGTGTGGATTACAGGGACTTGAATAAGGCGAGCCCAAAAGACGATTTTCCACTTCCTCATATCGACGTGCTAAATGATAATACTGCTCAATACTCTGTATTCTCCTTCATGGATGGCTTTTCAGGCTATAATCAGATTAAAATGGCGCCAGAGGACATGGAGAAGACTACTTTCATAACGCCTTGGGGAACATTTTGCTACAAAGTGATGCCCTTTGGTTTGAAAAATGTTGGGGCAACGTATCAGCGTGCAATGACGACTCTTTTTCATGATATGATGCATAAAGAGATCGAAGTTTACGTTGACGATATGATTGCCAAATCCCAGACGGAGGAAGAGCATCTGGTAAATCTGTTGAGGTTGTTCAAAAGGCTTAGGAAGTTCAGGCTGAGACTGAACCCTAATAAATGCACCTTCGGGGTGAGATCGGGTAAGCTGCTGGGGTTTATCGTAAGCGAAAGAGGAATAGAGGTCGATCCTGCTAAAATAAAAGCGATCCAAGAAATGCCGACGCCTAAAACAGAAAAAGAGGTGCGCGGGTTTTTAGGGAGGTTGAACTACATCGCTCGGTTCATATCTCACCTAACTGCTACGTGTGAACCATTGTTCAAGTTATTGAAAAAAGATCAAGCTGTAACATGGAACGAAAATTGTCAAAAGGCGTTTGATAAAATAAAGCAGTATTTGCAGGAGCCTCCTATTTTGATACCCCCAGTGGCAGGGAGACCCTTGATCATGTATTTGACAGTTCTTGAGGGAAGCATGGGTTGTGTTCTCGGTCAACACGACGAGATAGGGAGAAAAGAGCATGCAATTTATTACTTGAGTAAGAAATTTACAGATTGTGAATCTCGATATTCAATGCTTGAGAAAACTTGTTGCGCGCTAGCCTGGGCCGCCAAGCGTTTGAGGCAATACATGCTGAATCACACAACCATGCTCATCTCGAAGATGGATCCGATCAAATATGTATTCGAAAAGCAGGCGTTGTCAGGGAGAATTGCCCGTTGGCAGATGGTCTTGACTGAATATGACATCCAATACGTCTCGCAAAAGGCTATAAAGGGGAGTGTGCTGTCTGAGTATCTGGCGGAGCAGCCTATTGAAGATTACCAATCGATGAGGTTTGATTTTCCTGACGAGGATATCATGTACCTAAAGATGAAAGATTGTGAAGATCCGTTGCCAGACGAAGGACCAGAGTTGGGTTCCAAATGGAAGATGATATTTGATGGAGCTGTGAACGCTTACGGTAGCGGAATAGGGGCAATCATCACTACGCCACACGGGTCGCACATCCCGTTTACTGCCCGATTGACCTTTGCCGTTACCAATAATGAGGCCGAATACGAAGCTTGTATAATGGGGCTTGAAGAAACCATTGATTTGCGAATCAAGAATCTGGACGTATACGGAGACTCAGCTCTGGTGGTGAATCAGATAAAAGGGGAATGGGAGACACGTCAGCCCAATTTGATACATTACATGAATTATGCAAGGAGATTGTTGCCTTTCTTTGACAAAGTTGAATTGCATCACGTACCGCGGGCAGAGAATCAAATGGCTGACGCTCTCGCCACTTTGTCTTCCATGTACAAAGTCAACTTCTGGAACGAGGCTCCCAGAATCATTATCTCTCGGCTTGATAGGCCTGCCTTCGTATTTGCTATTGACGAGGCATCCGATGACAACCCGTGGTATTTCGATATCCTTAATTTCCTGAAGAACAAAGAGTATCCGGCTGGGGCATCCAGTCAAGATCAGAAGACTCTCAGGAGATTAGCGGGTAATTTCTATTTGAATCCGGATGGTGTCTTATATAGAAGAAACCACGACTTGTTACTGTTGCGTTGTGTAGACGAAAGAGAGGAAAAGCTGCTCATGGAGGAAATACACGAAGGTACCTTTGGTACGCATGCTGGTGGGTATGCTATGACGAGAAAGCTGCTGCGGGCAGGATATTTTTGGCTGACTATGGAAACTGATTGTTTCAAGTTCGCAAGGAAGTGCCACAAGTGCCAAATTTATGCTGACAAGATCCATGTGCCTCCGAGTCCTCTGAATGTGATGTCATCGCCATGGCCGTTCTCGATGTGGGGAATCGATATGATTGGAAAGATCGAGCCGACAGCTTCTAATGGGCACCGGTTCATTTTAGTAGCAATCGATTATTTCACCAAGTGGGTAGAAGCGGTGTCTTACGCAAATGTAACTAAGCAGGTGGTGGCCAGATTCATCAAGAGAGATATCATTTGCCGATATGGGATCCCCGAGCGGATAATCACGGACAACGGATCAAACCTGAACAACAAAATGATGAAGGAGCTCTGTCAGAATTTCAAGATCGAACATCACAACTCCTCCCCTTACCGACCCAAGATGAATGGCGCTGTCGAGGCGGCCAATAAGAATATCAAGAAGATCGTTCAGAAAATGGTGGTGACCTATAAGGATTGGCACGAGATGCTACCTTTTGCTTTGCACGGTTATCGTACGACGGTACGCATATCAACCGGGGCAACCCCGTTCTCGTTAGTGTATGGAATGGAAGCAGTGCTGCCACTGGAAGTTGAGATCCCTTCTCTGAGGGTATTGCGAGATGTTCAACTAGATGAGGCAGAATGGGTGAAAGACAGGTTGAACCAACTGAGTTTGATGGATGAGAAGAGGCTAGCTTCTCTAGCATACGGGCGTTTGTACCAGAGCCAAATGAAGAAAGCATATGATAAGAAGATACATCCGCGAAGCTTTCAGACGGGCGACCTTGTGCTGAAAAGGATTCTCCCGCCGCAGGCAGATCACAGGGGAAAGTGGACCCCCAACTACGAAGGGCCATACGTTGTCAGGAAAGTCTTTTCAGGAGGGGCGTTATTGTTATCCACTATGGACGGTGAAGACTTCACGTCACCTGTGAATTCGGACGCAGTTAAAAAATACTTTGCTTAAAATTGACCCGCTGGACAGAAAAAGAGAGTCCAGGCAAAAATGGGGCATCCTGGCGAACCAAAAACAGAATGAAAGGTTCGGGCAAAAGTTAGGGATAAAATTGAAAAAATGTACACCCGCGAAGTTGAAAACCTACACTGGGCGGCTTCGGCAAAAAGGGGTATCCCGGTGAACTGAAAACCCGTAAAGGGCGGTTCACGCAAAAGTTAGGGATTTGAAAAGCAAATGACTGCGGTCCGAATTTGATATTACAGTGAGCATCAGTGCGGGAGAATATACCTGAGGGGTCGATTATCAGATACAATCTCTTCGGAAGTGTGGATACCGGGAAAGCATTAGAGTCTGGCGAGTCATGGGAGGATCAGTTCGTGGTGTTCATCTGCATCACGTTGCCGATATGTGTACAAATTTAGTTTGTCAATATATTTATGCTTCTTGTGCATACTTGTATATCTGCTTTGCGTAGCTTCCTCTTTTCAGGAGTTACATCCCGTGTACAAAACTCCGCCCATTCAGGGGCCCAATCAATAAAATATGTTATTCAGTACTTGATGCTGGTTCTTTACTGTTTTGTGCATGATAAACGCCTAAGTTTACTGAAACTAGCATGTGTATAACATCACTGGCCCTTGCTGACAATTGCTAAAGCTTTGAATTAACTGAACATAACGTCACTAACCTGAATCGATTTGGTTGCATAGGCTTGTCTTGTCTTGTTTGTGTTGTTGCAGGTTTCATAGCCGTACGAGGAAGATGATCAAAAGATTGCGGTAACGAAAGACTCGACCCCCACGCAGGTCATGCATGTGCTTCCTGAAGAAGGATCGAATTCCCCAGCTAGCCGGAGCTTATCCAAAGCACATGCTCCAGCAAAGTCATTCATCCTCAGCAGAGTTTGGCGATCCCAAGATTATAAGGCTGTATTCAGACAGGGTATCTCAAGCCGAGTTGGTTTAGTCTCAGAAGATTAATATTTGTGAGTTGTATTCAGACAAGTTCACCTTTCCCCGCAGGGTCAGTTTACCTCTCCCCCAGCGGAGTCAGTTGATTTTCCCAAGAGAATCATCCCGCCCCAGCGGAATTCTCTTTCCAACCAGTGTTTTCATTCCTCCCAGTGGAACTCGAAGATTAAGACTCTCCCCGGAAGAGTTGGTGTGACGCATTGGCATTTATGTTGTCAGAATACTGTGTGATACCTGTTCACTCTTTAGCAGAAGTCCGATCATACCGAGCGCATCTGCTATTCTCCAGCAGAGTTATATTCCCCAGCAGGGTGTTACTTCAATGAGGTGCTTGGTTTAAGTTCCCAATTTCCCAACTGAGTCGACTTCACTCTCCCAGCATTTATTTTGCTTGAATAATCCTGTAGCACCTGGCTATCCCCCAGCGGAGTTGGCATTATCTTCAGCATTTATTTTGCTGAAGCGAGTTCCTGTATCTCAGCAGTTCGAGTCTGCATTTGCATCGGCATATAGTGTCATATTTGCATCCACCAAATAAAAGCGTAGCGTTTCCATGTCGAATGGAGCATTGCATCGTTGTCAAACATACGCATTTTTGAAACATAAACTAGGTTGGCTAACCGTTTGTTTCAGGTACTGTCTCTCTTGCAGGTAGAGAGAGCTCTTGCTCAAATGAAGTATCAAGCATTCTAGGTCTCGACGTGAGACATTCAATGAAGTGTCAGCTTTGGCATTATTCCCCACAGAGTTGTCACGATGAAGTTCTCTTTGTCTCCGAACGGAGTTGTTTGTGTGAGTTTCTCTTGTTTTCCCCGCCAGAGTTACCAGGATGAATATCTCCTTGCCCCCAAGCAGAGTTATTTGTCATCAAAGGGTTTCCCGAATCAGAATTTCAGAGGCCACCGCCGGTTATCAGAACAGGCATCCAGTAGTTTGGTTTTCAAATATCCCCAGTAGAGTCCGTTTCAAAGTCGCTGTCACGTCAGTGCTAAGAAGTGCGAGGGTTGGGATCGATGGAGCAATGAGTCCTGACGTGGACAATGTTATTGACGGGTTTTCTTCGTGCTAGAGAAGTAGTGTTCCTAACGTGGACAATTTTATTTCCCTGGGCTGATAGGAGGTGCTAGTCCTAACGGGGACAGGTTCGATTTTTCAGAATTGTTGGAATGTGGAGTCCTCACGTGGACATTTCTTCCAGGTGGCGATATGTGTTAGTCCTGACGTGGACTGATTCGAGTTCTCGGTATTGATTGAGTGTGAAGTCCTGACGTGGACAAAGTTGGTTACTCTTCGTGTTGGTGGCTTGACATGGACAATTTATTTCCAGCAGATAGCTTTATTCGTAATGGTGAAATGTGCGTCCTGACGTGGACAAGTTGGTAGTTCTTTGTGATGACAAGACGCGAGAGTCCTGACGTGGACAAATTTATCCTTCTTCGTGTTGTGGACAAAGTATGAGTCCTGACGTGGACAAGCCTTGTTTCCCCAGCAAGTCAAAGACGCGCGAGTCCTGACGTGGACAAGTCTCACTTCCCAATGGGTCAGAGGTGCATGAGTCCTGACGTGGACAAGTTCTATTTCCTCAGCGAGTCAAGAGGCGAGTCCTGACGTGGACAAATCAAGACGAAACGTGAGTCCTGACGTGGACAGGTTTCTTCCTTACGTGGAATGAGAAGTTTTAGTTCCTTACGTGGAAAAATTGAATTCCTTACGTGGAAAGATTGTATTCCTGACGTGGAAAGAGTGGAGTCCTTACGTGGACAGATTGACATAGTATTCCTTACGTGGAAAGGTACGGTTTCCTTATGTGAAAAAAAGGTGAGTCCTTACGTGGACGAATCCTAGGTGTTTCCTTACGTGGAAAAAGATGGCATTCCTTACGTGGAAAGATTGATTCCTGACGTGGAAGAACGATGTGTTCCTTACGTGGAAAGTTTAGTCTTGACGTGGACAGATTTAGAAGAGAAGTTGGTTTCCTTACGTGGAAAGAGGTGATTCCTTACGTGGAAAGATTGAGTCCTTACGTGGACATATCAGATTTATTCCTTACGTGGAAAGATAGCATTCCTGACGTGGAAAGATTGATTCCTTACGTGGAAAAGATGAGTTTGTTCCTTACGTGGAAAGATTGAGTCCTTACGTGGACATATCAAGTTGGAGTCCTGACGTGGACAAATCAGAAAGATTGCATTCCTTACGTGGAAAGATTGGAGTCCTGACGGGGACAAACTGAGACAAGATTGTGTTTCCTTACGTGGAAAGGAAAGAAGTTCGTTTCCTTACGTGGACAGATTGAGAATGTATTCTTTACGTGGAAAGAGATTGTGATTCTTTACGTGGTAGATTTTATTCCTGACGTGGAAAGTTTAGTCCTGACGTGGACAGATGTAGAGAAGAAGTTGTATTCCTTACGTGGAAGAGCGGTGTTATTCCTAACGTGGAAGAGTTTAGTCCTAGCGTGGACGATTTATTTCTGACGAGAAGGCAGACGAGCCATACCCCAGCAAAGTTGGTGAGGTTTCTCCGAGTCGACGAAGCAGGCGTCCTAACATGGACAAGCAAAGTTTTATTCTTGCAATGAGAGAAGCTTTTCAGGCTGATCCCCAAGCAGTGGTGTAGTTCATGTCTGCGGTTGGCAAATTTATGGGTTCTTAGTATTCAACCGTCTCATACCGCGAATGTCTGAAGGCTCCGGGCTCTTCACCCAGTCGGGTCCAAGTCGTTTGAATAGGGGCAGTTGTTGTACCCTAAAATTTGCTCAACCTTATTCACTTGGTTTATGTTTCAATATCATTAACATTTGCATATAGAGGCATGTACATAGTCTAATCATCTGCATAGCATAGCATAGCAAATCATCCAACAGGGACCAATCATTATTCTCATCTCTATAAGCCTATCAAGAGGTTATTATTCTAATTCAATCCCTTTCAAGTCATCAGAAAGAATTTGAAAGCTGGAAAGTCAATGGATCAAGCAGTGCATCCATCTCCTATCTGAGGGTATCTGAGGGTCAACAAAGAAATTGTGAGTTGTGGGCTGAGCATGGAGAGTATCTGGACATCATGGGAGACTTATAAAGTCATTTGAAGAAGAAGACAAGTCCTTGGTGTGATCACAAGAATTGCAGTTGAAGACAGTCAACTAGGGTTTCATCTGTGGTCAACTCTAGGTCAACTCTAGGTCAATTGACTGATTAAAAGGCATTGAGGTCTATTGGAGAGATGTGGGGTTTATCATTTGACATGAAGAATAAGGATATGTTGTTATGCTAAGAAGAATTCAAGAGAAATCAAGGAGAAGAGGAGTTTCAAAATTAGGGTTTCTGTGTAAAATCCCCTAGTTTAGGTCAAATTTCCAAGCAAGATAAGTCAAAATGCAAGATTCAAATGGATCCTTGGCCAACATGAAACTTGTATAGGATCTCAAGACCTTTAATTTGAGTGGTGGAAGACATCAAGGAGATTTATAGAACTCAAGTTATGGTCCTTGCAAGTTACAGGTCATCTGAGGTATCTGAAATTTTGTCTGTGAAAGTGACTTGACTTCCAAGCTATTTTTACCCCTCAAGGAGATTTCAAATGAATTTCTGGTAAACATAAGAGTTGTTCCTCATTGTCTTATCTTTCTAGAATGGTATAGTATTCCTTCATATGATTTGTGGAACTCTACTTATGGTCTTGGCAAGCAAAGGGTATTTTGGTCATTTGAGAATTACAGGTCATTCTTAGCTTATGCCTAAAACTCATACAAGGAAGCTTCAAATGAAAAACTTCACAACATCAAAGTTGCTCAAAATGACATTTTAAGTCTAGAAAAGAAGTCATGGAAGTTTGGAAATGCATGGAATGAGACTTGACCAAAGTTGGTGAAAAATGACCTAAAAAAGGCATATAAGTTGAAAAAGTTGAAATGAAAAATTGGTTTGAGAGATCTACAAATCCAATATGGGTCATCCAATATACCAAATTGATTCCAAACATCATTTTAAAGACATTGGTTCAGCCACTTGTTTGAGTTAGGGTTTAAAAATTGGACTTGCTTTGTAATATTGTCTCTTGCATCATAAGGCAACTTGGTAAAACTCAACACAAGGCAAGGAAAGGCTTGGTTTTTTTCACATACACCTCCAATATCTCATGAAAGGAGATTTTAACACAAGTTTATAAAGGTGTAAGCATGAGATAAGAGATATTCAACATGTCATCACATGAGAAGTTCATGAATTTTCCACCACTTTCTAGAATCCTATAGGATCAATCTAGAAACTTCTCAATCTGTTAGTCATCATCTATATATTGAGAGTAAATCATTGGTGCAAGGGGTTGGTGAAAAGAGGGAGAGAATATATAGAATTAAGAGATTGCTTCCATTGTAAGAAAGTGTAAGAATCTTCAATCTACACCATTTCTGATCATTTCTTTCCTTCATCCATCATCCATTGAAGTTTGTGAGTGGGAACAAGCAAGGTCAGAGGTCC
The DNA here is from genome assembly GCA_963859935.3 of Lathyrus sativus. Classification (NCBI taxonomy): domain Eukaryota; kingdom Viridiplantae; phylum Streptophyta; class Magnoliopsida; order Fabales; family Fabaceae; genus Lathyrus; species Lathyrus sativus. The sequence goes on along the minus strand of OZ012736.1, from coordinate 44,633,016 downwards.
AACAATGGAGGATTGAAGAGTTAGAGTTGGCATTGCAAGAATCCATATCAGAATTGTAGCCATCACCACAAGCATTTTTCTCCCTACTTTTTGCAAACAGAAACCCTAGCATCATCTAAAGATCATTGGTGAAAGCTTACAAGTGTTGAATCGAGCTCCTTCTCATCTGTTTCAGCAAGAATAGCAGGTTGGTGTTTTCTTTCATATCTCCATAACTAGGTGTTGCTAGGTTAGATTATTGGTATAAGATTGTTAGGGTTAGGTAGAGGAGCATTTACCCCATCTGTTATGGCCATTAGAGACAATTGGATTAATGGTGATGAAACTTTGATGATCAAGAACTCCTGAATTATGGCAAGATAATGTTAGATCTTTGGCTCAGAATACTCACCATAACCTATAGATCATTCTAGGGTAGTTTGAGCAAGAACTATCATCATGCACATCAGGTGCAAATCAGTGGTACCATGACCTTCCAGCTATCGAGCTTGATTATGCAATGAGATTCAGCAAAATCTAGGGTTAGGATCTTGTAGAGGGTGAAGAGTAGAGCAATTTTGGTTTTAAGGTCGTGGCGGTTGGTTGAGTGAGGAGGGAGAACTGAGCTGTGGAAGTTTGTGCATGGGAGAAGAATTTCTGAAAACCCTAGCTCCTCGTTGGGGACGATGACCTAGGGACGTTGGATTGTTTTTAAAGTTTGACCCATTAGCCTCATCCAACGGTGCAGATTTGAAGATGAAAACGGAGGGAAGGCTCCCAAGTGAAACGATGCGTTTCACTTATGCATCAGCGTGGGCCTTGGACTTACATTTCTATCCCCACCCCCTTCTTGATAAGCCCAAAGAATAACACATGATCTTACTGCTTTTCGCACCGAGGTTTTATCATTTTCTCTTTTATTTTTTTATTCATTTTTCTGAGCGCGCTGGGCCTAGCATTATTGTTATCTGCACCCCTGGTTTCATGGCCCAATGGATATTACAACTGAGCGAGTTGCTGGTAGCACCCCTCTCCCCTTTTATTTCTATTTTGTGTTTTTTTAATTCCTTTAATATTTTTGCCATCTTTAAAAAATCATAAAAAAAATGATGAAAATAGTTTAGTTTTAATTGGTTCTTTTTTTTCTAGGTCAATAATTCTGTCTAGAAAAATATGAAAAAATAAAAATGGCATTTTATTTTGTTTTAATATTTTTCATGCATTTTTCTTGTAAATAGCATTTTGTTAAGTTTAGTTTGATGCTTAAATTTGATGATTTTTGTTCTAATAGATGCTTTAGTATTTTTAATCCCTTCTTTTTAGGTTGATTAGGTTAGACATGTATCTTGTATATAGGATTTAATTCACAATTTTAGAAATTAATTTTAGGTGATTTGATTAGATGTGAATAGCATGACCAAAATTAGGGTTTAGGTGATAACATAGGAGAATTGAATCATTTCCCTTAGGATTTAGAGATTGAAAGTTTGGGGTATGGGACTATAGGGATTATGGGTAGTTATTAGATCCCTTAGAAAATATCAGGATTCCCCTACTGCTATTAATACTGTCTGTATTTGCCTGACTGGTGTGGTGTGCCCTCTCTGGGGATTATAATTTGTCTGTGTGGGTATTGGGTTTGTTTGGGATTTGGGGAGAGCTGAAGACCTGAGATGATGGAGCCCATTTGAAGATCAGAGACTGAAGACCAACTTCCCGAGTTGATGAGGAGATTTTGTGCTGGCAGCTGTGAAGATTATAGGATCTAGGAGTTAGGCAGAGCCCTAGAGTAGTCAACTTGATTCTCAAACATGGAAGGTCTTGACTGCCTCCATTCTTCTCTGTGATGCAGAGTCTCTCTAAGACACTCACCCCCTTCCTTTGGAAGGCTTGGTGCTACTGTCTAAGGGATAGAACTCTTGAGAGAAAATATCTTATGTGTTAGTAGCAGTTTGTTTGCCACCCTTGGTAGTCAACTAATTGCTTAACACCCAATTCACTCTTGTGATTGATCCCTCATCCTGGAGGTTTGAGACTTGAAGAAAAGCCATTGTAGACTGAAGATGGATGACAAAGACCTTGCTTGAAGGCTGGGGAGATGGAGATTGATGCTTGTTGGAGCTTGTAGCTGTATGGAGATGACTTGAAGATAGGTGTTGATGCAGAGCTGCTGTGGCTGTTTATTTTTGTTATTCATTTCTGATGTATTGATTGGTTTTCCTGACTGTATTGTTTGCTGTTAACCTGTTGGGTTGAAAGTGAATCCTGCTCGCTTTTGCCTATTGTTTTCTAGGTTCGAGGTTGAGTGGGACTCCCTTGCCTCGCTTATATTGCTGCATCCATGCATTTTCCTGCTTTACTGTTTATATCTGATATTGTTTCTGTTTCCGTCTATTCCCTTAGGATCTCTATTTCTCTCTGCGCAAGAGAGGAGCATGATAGACACTAGGTCTTAACCCATGCATGATAACATTAGGTCAGTTTGATTCCCTTTGCAACCGTAGGTCAGAGTTCTGTCCCTTCTTCCTCAAAATAAACAGAAAAACACAATGAATGTTTCAAACACAATAAAAGACACTTCTTCCGTAAAAGAATGTGAACTCATCAAAACGTCATTTTTGTCCGCTTGGACCAGTAACCAGAAAAACCTTTTCAGAAGGAATAAAAAACAATCAATACAGACTTGTGTCGTGCGTAGCCCGAACTACGTTTGCTCTGATCTTCCATGCTGTGTGGAAGTACGTAGGCATAGGATGTGATATCCTAGCGAGCAACCTTCCCCTCCTTTCCCGTAGGTAGGCGAACTACGTTGACTCTGATTTCTCGTTCCAGACGGGAATACGTAGGCATAAAGTGCGATACTTTGCCGAGTCATTTTCTTTTCTTTTAACCCTTAACCCTTAGTTTAGATAGAATAACAATCCATACCCGAAAGCAAGCGTGGATCCCGTCGAGTACGACGGACGTGAGGGGTGCTAATACCTTCCCCTTGCGTAACCGACTCCCGAATCCAGGTTTTGGGTGCGACGACCATACCTTTCCTGTGTTGTGCGAGGTTTACTCTGAGCGTTTCCTTTCCCTCCCGTGGGATAAATAACGCACGGTGGCGACTCTTCTGTTCAGCCGGCGCCGATTTTCGCAGTAGCGACACCTACGTACTTTCATACAGCATGAAAGATCAGAGCAAACGTAGTTCGGGCCACGTATGACACAAGCTTGTCTTGGTTGATTTTATTCCTTCTGAAAAAAGTTTTTTCTGATTACCGGTCCAAGCGGACAAAAATTGACGTTTTGATGAGTTCACATTCTTTTACGGAAGAAGTGTCTTTTATTGTGTTTGAAATGTTTATTGTGTTTTTCTGTTTGTTTTGAGAAAGAAGAGACAGAACTCTAACCTATGGTTACGAAGGGAATCAAACTAACATAATGTTATCATGCATGGGTTAAGACCTAGTGTCTATCATGCTCCTCTCTTGCACAGAGAGAAACAGAGATCCTAAGGGATAAACGGAAACAGAAACAATAGCATATATACAGTAAAGCAGTAAAATGCATGGATGCAACAATACAAGCGAGGCAAGGGAGTCCCACTCAACCTCGAACCTAGAAAACAATAGGCAAAAGTGAACAGATTCACTTTCAACCTAACAGGGTAAACAGCCAACAATACAGTCAGGGAAAACCAATCAATACATCAGAAATAAACAGCTAAAAATAAACAGCCACAGCAGCTCTGCATCAACATCTGCCTTCAAGTCATCACCAATCAGCTATAAGCTTCAGCAAGCACCAATCTCCATCTCCACAGCCTTCAAGCAAGGTCTTGATTATCAGTCTTCCATCTGCAATGGCTTTTCTTCAAGTCTCAAATCTCCAAGATGAATATCAGTCAACCAAATGAAGTGAATGAATGTTAGACAGTCAATTACCTACCAAGGGTGGTTCATTAACTGTTAACATTATACAGACAATTTTCTCTCAAAAGTTCTATCTTTCAAATACATTCACTGATCCTTCCAAAGGAAGGAGGTGGATATTTGAAAGAGACTTTGAATCATAGATAAAGAATGGAGGCAGACAAAGCCTTCCATGTTTGGGAAACAAGCTTTCTACTCTAGAGCTCTGCCTAGCTCCTAAACCCTACACTCCTTAACAACTGCTAGCAAGATGCTCCCCATCAACTCTGGAAGTTGGTCTTCAATCTCTGGCCTCCAATGTACTTCATCATCAAAGGTCTTCAGCTCTCCCAATCCCCAAAGTAATCCCAATACCCCATACAGACAAATCATAATCCCCAGAGAGGGCACACCACACCAGTCAAGCAAATATAGACAGTATACTAATAGCAGTAGGGGAATCCTAATATTTTCTAAGGGATCTAATAAATACCCATAGTCCCTATAGTCCCATACCCCAAAAATTCAATCCCTAACTCCTAAGGGAAATGAACTAATTCACCTATGTTATCACCTAAACCCTAATTTTGATCATGTTATTCACACCTAAACAAATCACCTAAAAATAAGTCCTAAAAAAATGAACTAAATTTTATATACAAGCTAACATTCTATACTAATCAACCTAAAAAGAATGGATTAAAAATATTAAAGCATCTATTCAAACTAAAATTAACAAATTCATGTATCAAACTAAACAATATTTACACCTATTTAAAAGAAAAATATGCCAAAAATATAAAAATGAAATGAAATATTAAATTTTTTATGAGATATTTTTCTTGACAAAACTATGAATAATATGCAAAAAGAACCAATTAAAATCATGCATTTTTCTATTTTTTATGATTTTTCAAAGAAATGGAATGAATTAAGAAAAAATAAAATGAATTAATTGAGAAAGGGGTGCAGCAAGCAATTGGAATCAGTTAAAACAACAAGCTGGGCCCAGACTGGGGGGCGCGCATAGCAAGCGCGTCTGGGCCCATATGCATTTAGAAAATAACAAAAAATTAAAAAAACAGAAACGGTGCATTAAGTAATAATTCCAGGTATAATTGAATTGGGCCTGCGTTGAAGGGGTGTTATTAGCAAGGGGATTCAAAGCCCATCAGAGAGAATAAATGAAACGGTGCGTAGCACCCCTTTGAATTTCCCTCCGTTTTTGTTTTAAACCACAGCCACACGATCAAGAGATCAGTCCAAGTCAACAGATGGATCCAACGGCCCAAAGGTCGTCTTCAACCTCCAGCAACCCCTAGGTCCTGAAAACCCTAACCATGCACGAATGTTATAATCCTATGTTCTCCCTCGTCTCTCCATGGATTCACTCGATGCCAAGAGCAAAATTGGTCTATTTTCTTCCCTCTACGCAACCATATCAATATCTTCTTCTGAAACTCACTCAACAATTGAACCCGATAGGTGTAACAGTTGAGTTCCACCATGATCACCTGATATCAAATCTCCCAATGCTTGCTCAATTCTATCCTAACATAATCTACATCTCACACTGATCATTCCAAGCTATTAACCTAAGATTATCTTGCAATATTCTAAGAGTTACAAGCTCCAACAGTTCATGCACACCATTAACAACCTTCATGAAACCTCTTCAAACTTGGTGAAATTCATCATCTAACTTATCTTAACCATTCTATGCTAACAAATCACTAACATGCTGGCCAAATCATGCAATTCGAATAGAAATCTAACCTGATGCAAAATGGTGAAAACATGTACTGAATCCTCTTGATCCAATGCTTGCAATGAGTGGAAATTGATTAGGGAACTTGCTCTTGAGTTCTGTATGCAATGAATCTTGTCTAAGCCTCTTGGATCTTGTGATTGAAAAGTTCTTGCTTCTTGGATGGTTAACTTGAACAACACGATCCCTCTCCAATTCTACCCAATTCTTGTGTGAATTCTGATCTATGAGTGATATTGATGATGATCAAATCAAGAAAAATGGAAATTGGTGAAGATTTGGTGGAGTTTGAAAAGCTTTTGCAAATTGGAAGAATTGTATGAAACTTGGTGTTATGAGCAAAGTGATTCACCAACCATGGCATGGAGTTCTTCAATCCAATATATAGATGAGATTAGAAACTCCTAGAACTTTGGAGAAGCTTCCCATGCACACTTTCCCTTGGATTTGGATCATGTAACTTTCATTGTAAGTAACCATGCATAACTTCTAATTCTTGAACCAAACTCAAAATTCTACTTTTGCCAATGTTCTCAAAATGATTTTTCCAATCAAAATGACCTATAATTTCACCTCATTTGGCCAAAATATGAAAAATCTCCATTTTAGGTCATTTTTTATTCATTAAATCCACCAATTTTGAAACCTTGTGCTATGAGCCTTTCCAATCTTTCATGGTCACTTTTATAGACTCAAAATGTCATTTGGAACAAGTTTGATGTTGTGAAGTTTTTCATTTGAAGCTTCCTTGTATGAGTTTTGGGCATAGGCTTGAAATGACCTGTAATTCTCAGATGACCAAAATACCCTTTGCTTGCCAAGACCATAAGTAGAGTTCCACAAATAATATGAAGGCATACCATACCTTTATAGAAAGATAAGACAATTAGGAACAACTCTTATGTTGACCAGAAATTCATTTGAAATCTCCTTGAGGGGTAAAAATTGCTTGGAAGTCAAGTCACTTTCACAGACAAAATTTCAGATACCTCAGATGACCTGTAACTTGCAAGGACCATAACTTGAGTTCTATAAATCTGCTTGATGTCTTCCACAACTCAAATTAAAGGTATTGAGATCCTCTACAAGTTTCATGTTGACCAAGGATCCATTTGAAGCTTGCATTTTGACTTATCTTGCTTGGAAATTTGACCTAAACTAGGGGATTTTACACAGAAACCCTAATTTAGAAACTCCTCTTCTCCTTGATTTATCTTGATTTATTCTTAGCATAACACCATATCCTTTTCTATATGTCAAATGATGAACCCCACATCTCTCCAATAGACCTCAATGCCTTTCAATCAATCAATTGACCTAGAGTTGACCCAGGGTTGACCCAGATGAAACCCTAGTTGACTGTCTTCAACTGCAATTCTTGTGATCATATCAATGACTTGTCTCCTTCTCCAAATGACTTTCTAAGTCCTCTATGATGCCCACATACTCTCCATGCTCAGCCCACAGCTCACAATTTCTTTGATGATCCCCCGATACCCTCAGATAGGAGATAGATGCACTGCTTGATCTATTGACCTCTTTAGCTTTCAAATTCTTTCTGATGACTTGAAGGAGCTTGGATTAGAATAATAACCTCTTGATAGGCTCATAGAGATGAGAATAATGATTGGTCCCTGTTGGATGATTTGTTATGCTATGCTATGCAGATGGTTAGGCTATGTACATGACTCTATATGCAAATGCCAATGCAATTGAAACATAAACCAAGAGGAATAGGTTGAGCAAATTTTAGGGTGCAACAGCTGCCCCTATTCAAGTGACTTGGACCCGATTGGGTGAAGTGTGAACGGCCTTCAAACATTCGAGGTACGAGACGGTTGAATACTAAGAACCCGGAAATTTGCCAACCGCAGAAATAAACTGCGCCACTGCTTGGGGAACAATATTCATCAACTGAATCTAACTGTTTACAGCAACCCACTGATCTCGTGATGGGGATCATTTTCATCAGCCTGAAAAAGCTTCTATCATCGAAAAACTTGTCCACGTTAGGACTCCTGTTTTGTCAGCATGAAGAAATCTCAACTAAAACTTGTCCACGTCAGGACTCCATCTGTCGTCAACTCGGAAAAATCTCGGCGACTTCACTGGGGATGACTCGTCTGCATTTCATCAGCAACAAATCGTCCACGTTAGGAATAAACTCTTCCACGTTAGGAATAAAACCGTCCACGTAAGGAATCATCTCTTCTGTATCTGTCCACGTCATGACTAAACTTTTCCACGTAAGGAACACATCTTTTTTCCACGTAAGGAATCACATCTTTCCACGTAAGGAAACCAACTTCTTTTCTGAATCTGTCCACGTCAGGACTAAACTTTCCACGTAAGGAATACATCGTTCTTCCACGTAAGGAATGCCATCTTTCCACGTAAGGAAACGATTTTATCTTTCCACGTAAGGAATCAATCTTCTTTCCACGTAAGGAATCACAATCTTATCTTGATCTGTCCACGTCAGGACTCCAATCTTTCCACGTAAGGAATACAATCTTTCCACGTAAGGAATCAATCTTTCCACATAAGGAATACAATCTTTCCATGTAAGGAATACAATCTTTCCACATAAGGAATCAATCTTTCCACGTAAGGAATCAATCTCGATCTTGATTTGTCCACGTAAGGACTCCCATCTTTCCACGTAAGGAAACGATCTTGATCTGTCCACGTAAGGACTCCAATCTTTCCACGTAAGGAATACAATTTTACTCGATCTGTCCACGTAAGGACTCCAACTTGATATGTCCACGTAAGGACTCCATTCTTTCCACGTAAGGAAACAGTCTCATCTTGATTTTTCCACGTCAGGACTCACCTCCTGACTCGCTGAGGAAATAAACTTGTCCACGTCAGGACTCCTGCTACGGCAACACGGAGGAAGATAAATCTGTCCACGTCAGGACTCCTGCTACGGCAACACGGAGGAAGATAAATCTGTCCACGTCAGGACTCACCTCTCGACCTGCTGAAGGAAAACTTGTCCACGTCAGGACTTGCGCGTCTTCGACTTGTTGGGGAAATGAAACTTGTCCCCGTCAGGACTCACGCTTCATTAACATGAAGAGAGATAAATTTGTCCACGTCAGGACGTACCTTTCGCCATTACGAATAAGGATATCTGTTGGAAATAAATGGTCCACGTCAGGACACCAACACGAAGAGTAATCAACTTTGTCCACGTCAGGACTTCACATTCCATCAATACCAAGAAATCAAATCTGTCCACGTCAGAACCAACACGCATCGTCAACTTGAGGAAATGAAACTGTCCACGTTAGGACCCCCGTTCCATCAATTCTGAGAAATTGACCCTGTCCACGTTAGGACTAGCACATCCTATCATCCCGGGGAAGTAAATTTGTCCACGTTAGGACCCCCACTTCTCTAGCACGAAGAAAACCCGTCAATGAAATTGTCCACGTCAGGACTCATTCTTCCATTGGTCCCCAAACCACAAACTTCTTTGCACTGACGTGACAGCGACTTTGAGGCAGACTCCACTGGGGATATCTGGAAACCAAACTACCGGGCGCCTGTTCTGATAACCGGCGGCAGCCTCTGAAATTCTGGTTCATGAAACCTTTTGATGACAAATAACTCTTCTTGGGAATGAGGAGAGCTTTCGCCTACTAACTCTGGCGGGGAAAACAAGAGAAATGCACACAAGTAACTCTGCTCGGAGACAAAGAGAACTTCATCATGATAACTCTGTGGGGGAATAATGCCAAAGCTGACACTTTCGTTGAATATCTCACGTCGAGATCTTGAATGCTTGGTAATTCATTTGAGCAAGAGCTCCTTTCACCTGCAAGAGAGCAACACTTGAAACAAACAGTTAGCCAACCTGGTTTATATTTCCAAATGCATATGTTTGACAATGACGTAATGCTCCATTCGACATGGAAATGCTACACGTTTCTGTTTGGTGGATGCAAATATGACACGATATGCCAATGCAAATGCAGACTCGAACTGCTGGGATATAGAAACCGCTCCGGCAAAATAAATGCTGAAGATAATGCCGACTCCGCTGGGGATAGCCATGTGCTACAAAACTATTCTAGCAAAATAAATGCTGGAAGAGTGAAGTCGACTCAGCTGGGAAATTGGGAACTTAAACCAAGCACCTCATCGAAGTAACACCCTGCTGGGGAATATAACTCTGCTGGAAAATAGCAGATGCGCCTAGTATGATTGAACTTCTGCTGGAGAGTGAACGAATATCACACGGTATTTTGACAAAATAAATGCCAGAGCACACAACCAACTCTGCCGGGGAGAGCCTTAATCTTCGAGTTCCACTGGGAGGAATGAAAATACTTGCCGAAAAGAGAATTCCGCTGGAGACGAAACGATTCGCTTGGGGAAAATCAACTGACTCCACTGGGGGAGATTAAATGACCCTGCAGGGAAAGGTAAACTGTCTGAATACAACTCACAAACATTAATCTTCTGAGGCTAAACCAACTCTGCTTGAGATAAGGAATCCTTCTGGGGGGGACACCCCACTGTCTGGACACAGTCTACAATCTTGGAACCAACAAACTCTGCTGAGGATGGACGACTTTGCTGGAAAATGCCCTTTGGAATAAGCTACGATTAATTGGGGAATTTGATCCTTCTTCAGCAAGGAATATTGTTATCTCAGAAGCACGACCTGCGTGGGGAGCGAGTCTTTCGCTACGAGCTTCTGATCCATACTGCAATCTTTGGATCGTCCTCTTTCTCGGCTATGAACCCTGCAACAACACAAACAAGACAAGACAAGCCTATGCAACCAAATCTATTCAGGTTAGCGTTAGTGACATCGTTTTCAGTTAATTCAAAGTTTTAGCAATTATTGGCAAGGGCCAGCGACGTTATGCACATGCTAGTTTCATCAAACCTAGGCGTTTTATCATGCACAAAACAGTAAAGAACCAGCATCAAATACTGAATAACATATTTTATTGATTGGGCCCCTGAATGGGCAGAGTTTTGTACACGGGATGTAACTCCTGAAAAGAGGAAGCTACGCACAACAGATATACAAGTATGCACAAGCAGCATAAATATATTGACAAATTAAATTTGTACACATGTCGGCAACGGGATGCAGATGATCATCACGAACTGATCCTCCTATGACACGCCCGACTCTAATGCTTTTCCCGGTATCCACACTTCCGAAGAGATTATATTTGATAATTGACCCCCTTTGGCATATTCTCCCGCGCCAATGCTCATTGCAGTATCAAATCCGGACCGCAGTCATTTGCTTTTCAAATCCCTAACTTTTGCGTGAACCGCCCTTTACGGGTTTTCAGTTCACTGGGATACCCTTTTTTGCCGAAGCCGCCCAGTGTAGGTTTTCAACTTCGCGGGTGTACATTTTTTCATTTTATCCCTAATTTTTGCCCGAACCTTTCATTCTGTTTTTGGTTCGCCAGGATGCCCCATTTTTGCCTGGACTCTCTTTTTTCTGTCCAGCGGGTCAATTTTAAGCAAAGTATTTTTTAACTGCGTCCGAATTCACAGGTGACGTAAAGTCTTCACCGTCCATGGTGGACAACAACAACGCTCCTCCTGAAAAGACCTTCCTGACAACGTATGGCCCTTCGTAGTTAGGGGTCCACTTGCCCCTGTGATCTGCCTGCGGCGGGAGAATCCTTTTCAGCACAAGGTCGCCCGTCTGAAAGCTCCGAGGATGTATCTTCTTATCATATGCTTTCTTCATTCGGCTCTGGTACAAACGACCGTATGCTAGAGAAGCTAGTCTCTTCTCATCTATTAAACTCAGTTGGTTCAACCTGTCTTTCACCCATTCTGCCTCGTCTAGCTGAACATCTCGCAATACCCTCAGAGAAGGGATCTCAACTTCCAATGGTAGTATTGCTTCCATTCCGTATACTAACGAGAATGGGGTTGCCCCGGTTGATGTGCGTACCGTCGTACGATAACCGTGCAAAGCGAAAGGTAGCATCTCATGCCAATCCTTATAGGTCACCACCATCTTTTGAACGATCTTCTTTATATTCTTATTGGCCGCTTCAACAGCGCCATTCATCTTGGGTCGGTAAGGGGAGGAGTTGTGATGTTCAATCTTGAAATTCTGACAGAGCTCCTTCATCATTTTGTTGTTCAAGTTTGAACCGTTGTCAGTGATTATCCGTTCGGGGATCCCATATCTGCAAATGATGTCTCTCTTAATGAATCTGGCCACCACCTGCTTAGTTACATTTGCATAAGATGCCGCTTCCACCCACTTGGTGAAATAATCGATTGCTACTAGGATGAACCGGTGCCCATTAGAAGCCGTCGGCTCGATCTTTCCAATCATATCGATTCCCCACATCGAGAATGGCCATGGCGATGACATCACATTCAGAGGACTCGGAGGCACATGGATCTTATCAGCATAGATTTGGCATTTGTGGCACTTCCTCGCAAACTTGAAACAATCCGTTTCCATAGTCAGCCAGAAATAACCTGCCTGCAGCAGCTTCCTCGTCATAGCATGCCCACCAGCATGCGTACCAAAGGTACCTTCATGTATTTCCTCCATGAGCAGCTTTGCCTCTTTTTCATCCACACAACGCAGCAGCACCAAATCCTGGTTTCTTCTGTACAAGACACCATCCGGATTCAAGTAGAAATTACCCGCCAATCTCCTGAGAGTCTTCTGATCTTGACTGGATGCCCCAGCCGGATACTCTTTATTCTTCAGGAAGTTAAGGATATCGAAATACCACGGTTTGTCATCAGAAGCTTCGTCAATAGCAAATACGAAGGCAGGTCTGTCAAGTCGAGAGATAATGATTCTGGGAGCCTCGTTCCAGAAGTTGACTTTGTACATGGAAGACAAAGTGGCTAGGGCGTCAGCCATTTGATTCTCTGCTCGCGGCACATGATGCAATTCAACCTTGTCAAAGAAAGGCAACAATCTCCTTGCATAGTTCATGTAATGTATTAAATTGGGCTGCCGTGTCTCCCATTCTCCTTTTATCTGATTCACTACCAGGGCTGAGTCTCCGTATACGTCCAGATGCTTGATTCGCAAATCAATGGCTTCTTCAAGCCCCATTATACAAGCTTCGTATTCGGCTTCATTATTGGTAACTGCAAAGGTCAATCGAGCGGTAAACGGGATGTGCGACCCGTGTGGAGTGGTAATGATTGCCCCTATTCCGCTACCGTAAGCGTTCACAGCTCCGTCAAAAATCATCTTCCACTTGGAACCCAACTCTGGTCCTTCGTCTGGCAACGGCTCTTCGCAATCTTTCATCTTTAGGTACATGATATCCTCGTCAGGAAAATCAAACCTCATCGATTGGTAATCTTCAATAGGCTGCTCCGCCAGATACTCAGACAGTACACTCCCCTTTATAGCCTTTTGCGAGACGTATTGGATGTCATATTCAGTCAAGACCATCTGCCAACGGGCAATTCTCCCTGATAACGCCTGCTTTTCGAATACATATTTGATGGGATCCATCTTCGAGATGAGCATGGTTGTATGATTCAGCATGTATTGCCTCAAACGCTTGGCGGCCCAGGCTAGCGCGCAACAAGTTTTTTCGAGCATCGAGATCGAGATTCACAATCTGTAAATTTCTTACTCAAGTAATAGATTGCATGCTCTTTTCTTCCTGTCTCGTCGTGTTGACCGAGAACACAACCCATACTTCCCTCAAGAACTGTCAAATACATAATCAAGGGTCTCCCTGCCACTGGAGGTATCAAAATAGGAGGCTCCTGCAAATACTGCTTTATTTTATCGAACGCCTTTTGACAATTTTCGTTCCACGTTACAGCTTGATCTTTCTTCAACAGCTTGAATAATGGTTCACACGTAGCCGTTAGGTGAGATATGAACCGAGCGATGTAGTTCAACCTCCCTAAAAACCCGCGCACCTCTTTCTCTGTTTTAGGCATCGGCATCTCTTGTATTGCTTTTATTTTTGCAGGATCAACCTCTATTCCTTTTTCGCTTACGATAAACCCCAGCAGTTTACCCGATCTCACCCCGAAGGTGCACTTGTTAGGGTTCAGTCTCAGCCTGAACTTCCTAAGCCTTTTAAATAACTTCAGCAGATTCACCAGATGCTCTTCCTCCGTCTGGGATTTGGCAATCATATCGTCAACATAAACTTCGATCTCTTTATGCATCATATCATGAAAAAGAGTCGTCATTGCACGCTGATACGTTGCCCCAGCATTCTTCAACCCGAAGGGCATCACTTTATAACAAAATGTTCCCCAAGGCGTAATGAAAGTAGTCTTCTCCATGTCCTCTGGCGCCATTTTAATCTGATTATAGCCTGAGAAGCCATCCATGAAGGAGAATACGGAGTATTGAGCAGTATTATCAACTAGCACATCGATATGAGGAAGTGGAAAATCGTCTTTTGGGCTCGCTTTGTTCAAATCCCTATAATCCACACACATTCGAACCTTGCCATCTTTCTTTGGCACTGGTACTATGTTAGCGACCCATGAGGGATATTTTGTCACAGCCAGGAAACCAGCGTCCCACTGCTTTTGAACCTCTTCTTTGATCTTCACTGCCATATCGGGTCTAGTTCTGCGAAGCTTTTGCTTGACCGGCAGGCATTCTTCTTTCAACGGCAGACGGTGCACAACCATATCTGTATCGAGCCCTGGCATGTCTTCATACGACCAAGCGAACACATCACCATACTCTCTGAGCATTTCAACCAGTCTTCGCTTGATGTCGCTCTGCAGCGCGGCTCCTATACAAATATTCTTTTCAACCCCTTCCGACCCCAAGTTGATAATTTCGATGACCTCTTCGTGAGGCAGAATGACTCTTTCTTCTTGTTTCACCAACCAAGACAATTCTTCAGGAACGTCACTATCTTCAACAACCTCTTCTTCGGCCTGAAATACCGGGCGTTCAAAGTCGGGACGAGTCATAGGTGGTTCAAGGATGTCATCTGAAAATGTTATCCTACAAAAGGAATGGTTAAATGCTTCAAAATGCGTATAAAGCGAATGACCACGTTGCCCTTTTATTGAAAAATACAAAACAAGAAAAACAGGGATCACAATATTTGCACATGAAAAAACGCCTTTTATTTAATGATAAACACGCAATGTTCATAACAGCACAACCCTAAGCAAATCATGACGCCCCGGGCAAGACATCAAATTGTTCAACAATTAATAAAACAAAGCATTATTGTTTAAGAGTCACAGGAACAAGCTCCTGAATGGACCAGTTGCACAATCCTTGTCCTGGCGTGCTTGGCTGAATCCAGGCATCCATATCGCAATTGCTGTCTCCTTCGTCAGACTCTGAAGCAGCGTTGATGGTCTCATGACATACTCCACTAGCAAAGATGGTTATTGGCCCTCTGAAATGGGGTGCCCCCACAGCAGGTGTTGATGACGACGGTTGATATCCTAGCCCGAACCGGTCCATCTTCACAGGAATATCCAGCACTTTGCCCCAGCCCTTTGTTTCTCCAGTCTCTACCAGAGCTTGAGCTTCCTTATATGACGAGACGGCTATCTCCGACGCTTTTCTCGGCCCGGGACCTTTGTCCTTGATGCGCAACCCTTCAAATGCCTGGCAGGGTGTTTCGTGGATCTCTCCATCGACCTCCACATACTTAAATGATGACAAATGGCTGACCAGGATGTCTTCTTCTCCGCACACAGTGACCACGCTGTCTCCGACCATATATTTCAACTTTTGATGCAGGGTAGACGTGACTGCCCCAGCCCCATGAATCCAAGGTCTTCCGAGCAGGCAGCTATATGCAGGCTGGATGTCCATGATATAAAATTCAGTTGCGAATACCTCCGGCCCCACCTGTAGAGGCAATGTTATCGATCCAAAAACAGTTCTTCGCGTCCCATCAAATGCCCTGACTACCAAGTCACTGGGCGTGCACAGGATTCCTCTGACATCTAGCTTCATCATCGCTTTCTTGGGCAACACATTTAAGGATGATCCGGTGTCTACTAGTACATGCGACATGACTGATCCTCTACACTCGACAGATACGTGCAGCGCCATATTATGATCTCTCCCCTTCGGGGTCAAATCGAAGTCGGTAAAGCCCAAGCTGTGGCCTGCATTCACATGTGCCAACACTCCCTCCACCTGATTTACGGAAACATCTTGGGGTACGAAGGAAGTATCCAGGACTTTCAACAAAGCATTTCTATGAGCTTCAGAACACAATAGCAACGACAATATTGATATTTTTGACGGTGTCTGTTGCAGATGCTCCAAAATCTTATAATCACTTTTACGGATCAAGCGCATGAACTCCTCCACATCTTTTGATGTCGTTGCTTTGTCGCTTGCCTGCATTGGGACATTCTCAACCATATTCCCTTTTCCTTTCGCCAGTCTTTCGGCCTCTACCTCAGGCGAGATGAAGATCCTACCACTTCTTGTCATGCCTCCGGTGCCAACAACGTTGTCCACAGCCTCAGCTGGCTGCTTATTAACATCAATCTTTATTCCGTCACAATACACTTCCAACCCATAAGACCATGGGACTGCTTTTGTGCTCTCGTACGGGATTGGTCCAGCCTTAGTGATAGTGATCGGTGGTCGTTGAGTCGGTGCCGTGATAGTGATTGTCTTTCGAGGAATCGTTACAGTGGCCACATCACTCTGATTATCTGCTAATGCCCCTGCAGGCTCTTCAATTGCTGCTCGGTCAAACTGCAATGTGCCGCCATCTATTAAAGCCTGAATACCTTTCTTTAAATCATCACACCCGCCAGCCAGGGTCCAGCATTCTAAACAATACTCGTCACAACCAGGATACACACCACCTTGCAACAGTCGGCTCTTTATCTCGCTTAGTGGCGTCTTTAGATCATCCACATTCATAATTAAATTCAAATCCTCCTTAGTCAGAATGGCGTTTGCCCCATGATTAGGCATGGGCTTCTGTACTATATTCGGACCCGCCGTTCCGAAATTGATAGCCTTGCTATCCAATAAATCCTGCACAACATGCTTAAAAGCATGGCAACCCTCTACATCGTGGCCCGGAGCCCCAGAGTGGAACTCGCAGTGCCTGCTTGCATCATAACCATACGGAGGAGTACCCGTTATTGGTGCCAGAGTTCTCTTCTCTACCAAGTTCAGCCCTAGCAACGTCTGTAACAAATCCGCGTACGTTGAGGGAGGCTTCTCAAACACTCTCCTTGGTTTACCACCCTGAAATATTCGCTGTGCGGGTTGTGCCCCCTGCTGTGGCTGTTGTTGCTGTTGTTGCATTGGCTGTTGTTGTTGAAATGGTTGTTGTTGAAACGGAATAGTAACACTCGCCACCTGCTGCGGCTGATTACACTGGTTCCGACCTCTGCCTCGGCCTCTGCCTCGGCCTCCAAACACTGCGCTTGCATCGCCCTGACGGCGCCCACCAAAAGCCTTCCTGTTACTGCCAGATGCAGTTGATTCCTCAGCCTGGAATCGGCCCTGCTTAATGTTGCTTTCAATCTTTTCTCCCATCAGAATTAAGTCTGAGAAACTGGCCAAAGATGTGTGAAACAACTTGTCATAAAACATGCCTGTGAATGTGCCGATGAACATGTCATTCATTTCCTTGTCTTCTAGAGGAGGACGGACCCTGACAGCCATGTCGCGCCATCTTTGCGCATACTCTTTAAAGCTCTCACCCTTTTTCTGAGACAGCCCTTGCAATTGGACCCGATTGGGTGCCAAGTCGCTGTTATACTTGTAGTGAGCTACAAATGCCTCTGCCAATTGCTTCCATGTCTTTATATTAGTTGGCTCCAACCCCATATACCACTCGAGGGAAGGACCTGACAAACTATCTTGAAAGAAATGCATTAGCATCCTCTCATCAGTTGAATACGTAGACATTCTTCGGTAATAAGACCGCACATGCACTTTCGGGCAGGTGTCCCCTTTATACTTATCAAACGTAGGAGCTTTGAATTTGATTGGCACCCTCAAGCCAGGTAGCAGACCCATTGTTGACATGTCCAACCCCACAGCACTTTGGTTTACGACCCCCTCTCATCTGCTCTTCCAGCATTCTGATCCTCTGGGAGTCATCTATCGGCCCTTCGAAACCCCCACCGGAGAAGGCGTCCTCCTGCTGATCCTCTTGCCAGTTACCATTCCCAGCTCCATACCCATCGTACCCATTATTACGGCCAGCTCTAATCTGATTCATTGTCGGGCCTCGCCCTTTGTTGCCATATCCCGGAGCAACTCCAGCAGGTCCAAAAGTCATTAACCCAGCGCCGTTTCCATTTCCGAAACCTCCGTAACCCTGATTGGTCAAACCATATCCGTCTTGCCCAAAGCCTTGAGCATTGAAACCATACTTCCCAGCATTATCGAATCCCTGATCATTGAACCCGAATCCAGCATTACCGAAGCCGTTGCCTCTCATATTATCACCCAAGTTGACATCACCAAGCCCAACGTTATGGACAGCAGTCTCGTTCCCAACTCCAACGTTACCGTTCCCAGCAGCAGTAGCATTGTTGACATTAACAGCAGGTATATTGACTACAGGTGGAGCCACTGGCGTGGGAGTGCCATCCCCATGAATAGTGTCGACTCGCACAGACTGATGATCCTCATTCCCATGCCCAGAATTCCTTGCCAACAGAGGCTGCACCATAGCTTGCAAATTCTCCTGACCTTTTGCAATAGTCTCCATGGTTTGCATAAAGAACGCTAGCTTCTCGCGCATATCTTGCATCTCGTTCTGCATTTGATCCATGATTCTTCGACAGTTGGTGCGAGTGGAGTAGCGGTGTGGGCGCTGATCTGCAATCCTGAAAAAGACCTGGTACAGAGCAGGAAGTAAGATACCATCCACTGATTACCTGTAATGCAATATGAATATGAATGCAACGCAATTGTATGTGTCTGTGCATTAGGGAATAGCATTCCCCGATTCTAGTGTGAAGGTGCCAGTGCAGTGACAGTGCTAGCAATACGGATATAGGAGCTGGATCAAAGAAAGCCTCATATATTGCAGAGAAATCCAATAAGCCAAGAATACAATATCACTGAGTACAATAAGAAGGCGTGACCTCAACCAACAATCCTGGTGATGGTCAGCACTATGCAAATAAAGCATACAAGTTAATACATGAAATGATCAGGTACTCCCATAAGCCTGGTACTCTTCTATCAACTTCTTGGTCTCTGGATGACCTGGTCGGGTAAGCAGCCCTTCGACAAGCTGGTTCCTTCTCTTGAGAACACGTCGCACGTCACCAGCAGTTTCCTCCCATGTCCCTTCTCCGAAGCGATCCTCTAGCTTCCGCTTCTGAGACACAGCTTCGTTTTTGCCTTCGATGGCCTTATTCAACGCATTCTAGAGACCATACCGGGTCATCACTTCTTCTTCATACTTCTTAATGCTAGCTTTTAACTGCTCCTCGAGGTCAGAAATTTGCTGCTTCAACTTATCTTCCCTCTTTTTATTGTTGGTCAGCGTAGCATTCCAAGTCTTGTTACAAGAAGAGATCTCCCGGTGAGCGGCGTCAAGTGCTTTCTTTTTGGATTCCAGCATGTCATTGGAGCTTCTGAACTCTTGACCTAGACGTTCGCGCTTCTTTTTCTCCTCCGTCAACTTAGCCCCTAGTCTGTTTACTAGCTCGATCTGCTGTTGGAAAGCATGCACGGCCTTGTTTTTCTCATTGCGTATCTGAGCTAGCTCTTGCTCTAACCCTTCATTGATCTTCATCAAGGCTTCTTTTTCTTTCACAACTTGCTCGTAGGCCTCCCTAGTAACAGTAGTTGGCTCTTCTACCGGAATATGAACAAGGACTGGTGCATCTGGAAATGGCATCCGCAACTGACTTGCTCTCTCCTGGATCCAAACTCTGTATGGTGCATAAGCCTGACAATCGTTCTTCCCTAACAGTGGCTTCCCTCTTCTGTTAATACGCGTCCAGGCATGCTGCATCTTGGCTAATAACTCTCCCTTCAAATCACCGGTGAAGTACAGAGATTCCTGTACTTCCTCCTCCTGAGGTGGGTTCTTCAGCGCATATCCAAACTGGCGGACAAACAGAGAAGGGTTGTAATTGATACACCCTTTTCTTCCTATCAACGGAACATTAGGATACCCAGAACAACTGAAGATGAGCTCAGACCCCAACAAGTCTCGATCAAACCACTTTATGTCTTCGGAAGATAGCCTCATCAGGCGCTCTGACCAGCTAGCGGTAGTTACACTATCCACAAAAGATCCCTTCGGGGGAAGATGACTCTTAAACCACATGCTCAACAGAGGCGCACAGCAGTAAACAACCTTTCCCCTTCTGTTTTCATTCTTGTAGTGCAATGAGTGGTAGAAGTCTCCGATCAACGTGGGCACTGGGTTGCCAGCAGCAAATAGATGGAAAGTGTCCAAGTCCACAAAATTGGGCAAGTTGGGAAATAACACTATTCCGTAAATGCATAGAGCCAAAATAGCATTGAAAACCACCCAACATCTGCTCTTGGCATACTCCTGAGCCTTGCCAACCATAAAATCAAGAGAGAAACCTGAAACCCCAAGCCAAGAAGTCACTAACAGTTCAGCAGTGTTCATGTGCAATGCCTTAGCTAAGTCCTCCAACTTGGGCTCAGCAGCAGAATGAATAAAGGGAACCTTGTTCTGTACCGGTAGCTTAGTAAACTCTACATACTCTTCAATAGTAGGCCCCATAATAAAGTCAGCAAACGTGAAACATCTCAATGCGGGGTCATAGAACTGCATCAAGGTGTACAGCCCATTCATCTCATCAGCAGTGGGCTTGCAGACTAATCTCAGTAATCTCCCATGACTCATTCTGAAGCTTCTCCTAACCTCCTCATCAGCAAGAGATATCAGACCAAGCAAAGGAGTAATATCAAGTGTCGGTAGCTTATACGCAACTGTCTTCCTCAAACCAGCCATAATCAATACTCAGAAGTCCGGGCACTAGAACCGGGGGATATGCAAATGCACCTGCAGCACAGACACACGTTAATGGGATGCAATGATAATGGGTATGCAAACAATGCAATGCAAATAACATGCAACAGGGACCAAATGCCATAGCTGAATAGCCTGAACCATATCAAGAAGTCTCAGATAGACTCTCCAGGAGTCCTCAAACCCTGGTCTCTGACAGACCTAGAACAAAGCTCCAACACTGGTCTCTGATAGACCCGAAACAAAGCTCCAACACTGGTCTCTGATAGACCCGAAACAAAGCTCCAACACTGGTCTCTGATAGACCCTCATAACACAACTCTGACTGGTCTCTGACAGACCTCATATCATATCTCCAACTGGTCTCTGACAGACCTCAGAACTCTCCACCTGGTCTCTGACAGACCTCAGAGCTCTCCATAAATACCCGGGATCTCAGATCAAGAAACAAACCGGTAGTCTGAAGGTCTAGTTACCTGCATAACCCCAAACCCTCTCACAGGTGGATGTCCTAGCAACTGACAAAGGTACGGCATCCTATGCGGTCGTCGGCGTCACAGACTTTCAGGGTTGATGATGCGATTCCCAGAAGGAGTGGCATCATCAAATCCTTAAGAGGCCTCACTTATCCAACTTCCAAATGATCGGTTCCCGGAGTCGACAATTCAGCTGACCAACAACCCCTTCGACCCAAAGGGTAGAAAAAGAAGCCAACCAGAAGAACCTCGTCCGAGTGTAGATTTCATGAGACACTAATGCAAGCAAAGCCGGCACGCGCCCACTACTTTCTACTCTAATTCTAGTTGCACTCAAGCCCAGGTCCGGCTTATCTCTCAATCACAGAACACCCGTCACACCCCAATACAGCAATAATAATCAATAATAAAATGCTGAAAATAAAGGTCAGAAATATAAATCCATACAAAATCCTCGACGGGAAAACAAGCGTTAGGATTGACTCTCTTAAGGGACATTGGATCCCAAATGCATAAGGACTATCGCAGTCCTCAGCAGCCAGGGGACGTTGGATCCCCAGCAGAGTCGCCAGCTGTCGCTACTGCGAAAATCGGCGCCGGCTGAACAGAAGAGTCGCCACCATGCGTTATTTATCCCAACAGAGGGAAAGGAAACGCTCGAGGTAAACCTACCGCAAAACGGGGAAAGGAATGGTCATCGCAACCAAAACCTGGATTCGGGAGTCGGTTAGGCAAGGGGAAGGTATTAGCACCCCTCACGTCCGTCGTACTCGACGGGATCCACGCTTGTTTTCTGGTACGGATTGTTATTCTATCTACCCTAAGGGTTAAGGGTTAAAAAGAAAATAAAAGGACTCGGCAAAGTATCGCACTTTATGCCTACGTATTCCCGTCTGGAACGAGAAATCAGAGTCAACGTAGTTCGCCTACCTACTGGAAAGGAGGGGAAGGTTGCTCGCTAGGATATCACATCCTATGCCTACGTACTTTCATACAGCATGAAAGATCAGAGCAAACGTAGTTCGAGCCACGTATGACACAAGCTTGTCTTGGTTGATTTTATTCCTTCTGAAAAAGGTTTTTTCTGATTACCGGTCCAAGCGGACAAAAATTGACGTTTTGATGAGTTCACATTCTTTTACGGAAGAAGTGTCTTTTATTGTGTTTGAAATGTTTATTGTGTTTTTCTGTTTGTTTTGAGAAAGAAGAGACAGAACTCTAACCTATGGTTGCGAAGGGAATCAAACTAACTTAATGTTATCATGCATGGGTTAAGACCTAGTGTCTATCATGCTCCTCTCTTGCACAGAGAGAAACAGAGATCCTAAGGGATAAACGGAAACAGAAACAATAGCATATATACAGTAAAGCAGTAAAATGCATGGATGCAACAATACAAGCGAGGCAAGGGAGTCCCACTCAACCTCGAACCTAGAAAACAATAGGCAAAAGTGAACAGATTCACTTTCAACCTAACAGGGTAAACAGCAAACAATACAGTCAGGGAAAACCAATCAATACATCAGAAATAAACAGCTAAAAATAAACAGCCACAGCAGCTCTGCATCAACATCTGCCTTCAAGTCATCACCAATCAGCTATAAGCTTCAGCAAGCACCAATCTCCATCTCCACAGCCTTCAATCAAGGTCTTGATTATCAGTCATCCATCTGCAATGGCTTTTCTTCAAGTCTCAAATCTCCAAGATGAATATCAGTCAACCAAATGAAGTGAATGAATGTTAGACAGTCAATTACCTACCAAGGGTGGTTCATTAACTGTTAACATTATACAGACAATTTTCTCTCAAAAGTTCTATCTTTCAAATACATTCGCTGATCCTTCCAAAGGAAGGAGGTGGATATTTGAAAGAGACTTTGAATCATAGAGAAAGAATGGAGGCAGACAAAGCCTTCCATGTTTGGGAAACAAGCTTTCTACTCTAGAGCTCTGCCTAGCTCCTAAACCCTACACTCCTTAACAGCTGCTAGCAAGATGCTCCCCATCAACTCTGGAAGTTGGTCTTCAATCTCTGGCCTCCAATGGACTTCATCATCAAAGGTCTTCAGCTCTCCCAATCCCCAAAGTAATCCCAATACCCCATACAGACAAATCATAATCCCCAGAGAGGGCACACCACACCAGTCAAGCAAATATAGACAGTATACTAATAGCAGTAGGGGAATCCTAATATTTTCTAATGGATCTAATAACTACCCATAGTCCCTATAGTCCCATACCCCAAAAATTCAATTCCTAACTCCTAAGGGAAATGAACTAATTCACCTATGTTATCACCTAAACCCTAATTTTGATCATGTTATTCACACCTAAACAAATCACCTAAAAATAAGTCCTAAAAAAATGAACTAAATTTTATATACAAGCTAACATTCTATACTAATCAACCTAAAAAGAATGGATTAAAAATGTTAAAGCATCTATTCAAACTAAAATTAACAAATTCATGTATCAAACTAAACAATATTTACACCTATTTAAAAGAAAAATATGCCAAAAATATAAAAATGAAATGAAATATTAAATTTTTTATGAGATATTTTTCTTGACAAAACTATGAATAATATTCAAAAAGAACCAATTAAAATCATGCATTTTTCTATTTTTTATGATTTTTCAAAGAAATGGAATGAATTAAGAAAAAATAAAATGAATTAATTGAGAAAGGGGTGCAGCAAGCAATTGGAATCAGTTAAAACAACAAGCTGGGCCCAGACTGGGGGGCGCGCATAGCAAGCGCGTCTGGGCCCATATGCATTCATAAAATAACAAAAAATTAAAAAAACAGAAACGGTGCATTAAGTAATAATTCCAGGTATAATTGAATTGGGCCTGCGTTGAAGGGGTGTTATTAGCAAGGGGATTCAAAGCCCATCAGAGAGAATAAATGAAACGGTGCGTAGCACCCCTTTGAATTTCCCTCCGTTTTTGTTTTAAACCACAGCCACACGATCAAGAGATCAGTCCAAGTCAACAGATGGATCCAACGGCCCAAAGGTCGTCTTCAACCTCCAGCAAACCCTAGGTCCTGAAAACCCTAACCATGCACGAATGTTATAATCGTCTGTTCTCCCTCGTCTCTCCATGGATTGACTCGATGCCAAGAGCAAAATTGGTCTATTTTCTTCCCTCTACGCAACCATATCAATATCTTCTTCTGAAACTCACTCAACAATTGAACCCGATAGGTGTAACAGTTGAGTTCCACCATGATCACCTGATATCAAATCTCCCAATGCTTGCTCAATTCTATCCTAACATAATCTACATCTCACACTGATCATTCCAAGCTATTAACCTAAGATTATCTTGCAATATTCTAAGAGTTACAAGCTCCAACAGTTCATTCACACCATTAACAACCTTCATGAAACCTCTTCAAACTTGGTGAAATTCATCATCTAACTTATCTTAACCATTCTATGCTAACAAATCACTAACATGCTGGCCAAATCATGCAATTCGAATAGAAATCTAACCTGATGCAAAATGGTGAAAACAGGTACTGAATCCTCTTGATCCAATGCTTGCAATGAGTGGAAATTGATCAGGGAACTTGCTCTTGAGTTCTGTATGCAATGAATCTTGTCTAAGCCTCTTGGATCTTGTGATTGAAAAGTTCTTGCTTCTTGGATGGTTAACTTGAACAGCACGATCCCTCTCCAATTCTACCCAATTCTTGTGTGAATTCTGATCTATGAGTGATATTGATGATGATCAAATCAAGAAAAATGGAAATTGGTGAAGATTTGGTGGAGTTTGAAAAGCTTTTGCAAATTGGAAGAATTGTATGAAACTTGGTGTTATGAGCAAAGTGATTCACCAACCATGGCATGGAGTTCTTCAATCCAATATATAGATGAGATTAGAAACTCCTAGAACTTTGGAGAAGCTTCCCATGCACACTTTCCCTTGGATTTGGATTATGTAACTTTCATTGTAAGTAACCATGCATAACTTCTAATTCTTGAACCAAACTCAAAATTCTACTTTTGCCAATGTTCTCAAAATGATTTTTCCAATCAAAATGACCTATAATTTCACCTCATTTGGCCAAAATATGAAAAATCTCCATTTTAGGTCATTTTTTATTCATTAAATCCACCAATTTTGAAACCTTGTGCTATGAGCCTTTCCAATATTTCATGGTCACTTTTCTAGACTCAAAATGTCATTTGGAACACGTTTGATGTTGTAAAGTTTTTCATTTGAATCTTCCTTGTATGAGTTTTGGGCATAGGCTTGAAATGACCTGTAATTCTCAGATGACCAAAATACCCTTTGCTTTACAAGACCATAAGTAGAGTTCCACAAATCATATGAAGGCATACCATACCTTTCTAGAAAGCTAAGACAATTAGGAACAACTCTTATGTTGACCGGAAATTCATTTGAAATATCCTTGAGGGGTAAAAATGGCTTGGAAGTCAAGTCACTTTCACAGACAAAATTTCAGATACCTCAGATGACCTGTAACTTGCAAGGACCATAACTTGAGTTATATAAATCTACTTGATGTCTTCCACCAATCAAATTAAAGGTATTGAGATCCTCTACAAGTTTCATGTTTACCAAGGATCCATTTGAAGCTTGCATGTTGACTTATCTTGCTTGGAAATTTGACCTAAACTAGGGGATTTTACACAGAAACCCTAATTTAGAAACTCCTCTTCTCCTTGATTTCTCTTGATTTCTTCTTAGCATAACACCATATCCTTTTCTATATGTCAAATGATGAACCCCACATCTCTCCAATAGACCTCAATGTCTTTCAATCAATCAATTGACCTAGAGTTGACCCAGGGTTGACCCAGATGAAACCCTAGTTGACTGTCTTCAACTGCAATTCTTGTGATCATATCAATGACTTGTCTCCTTCTCCAAATGACTTTCTAAGTCCTCTATGATGCCCACATACTCTCCATGCTCAGCCCACAGCTTACAATTTCTTTGATGATCCCCCGATACCCTCAGATAGGAGATAGATGCACTGCTTGATCTATTGACCTCTTTAGCTTTCAAATTCTTTCTGATGACTTGAAGGAGCTTGGATTAGAATAATAACCTCTTGATAGGCTCATAGAGATGAGAATAATGATTGGTCCCTGTTGGATGATTTGCTATGCTATGCTATGCAGATGGTTAGGCTATGTACATGACTCTATATGCAAATGCCAATGCAATTGAAACATAAACCAAGAGGAATAGGTTGAGAAAATTTTAGGGTGCAACAGATACATGCGATGATTATTGGGGATTGGTGATTCATAGATCTGAACGAAGAAGATGTTATTGCTTGCTGATGGCGGATCTTGAATTTGTTAACGTTGCTGTGTTCGATAAGTTCCGATCTGGAGATGTGATGATAGTGGAAGATCTTTGAACTCTTACGAAGAACACGAGGCTCTCGAAGGTAATACGGAGGAATCTGGAAATAGTATGAATGTTCTTGAAGGAGTGATGAACATATGAAGACTGATGAAGCATTGTACAATTTTCTGGGGAATGCAGCGATGAACACTAATGGATCTTGATGAAGATCCTGGGAGATTCTTGATGAACCGCATATGGAGATGTTGACGAACGCGATGGATGAAGATTTCTGGGGATCTTCTTGAAGGTTTAAACAAACTCAGGAACGATATTCGATGAATCACAGGGAGATCTTCTAGAGGAATCTTGAATGAAGATCACTGAAGAGTATCTTGTTTCTGGAAAGCGTTTGAGTCTTTCGCTGAGTTCTTTGAAGCCTTTGGATGAACACTTGAACGTGTTAAAGATTTCCGGCCAGAACTTGTTGAAGGTAGTTGTTGAAGTTTCTGGAGGGATGATGAATTGAAACGATGACGTTGAAGGTTCATCAGAAACTGGAAAAGGATGAAGATTAGAAAAATTCTGGGAAAAGTGACCTCCGGCGAAGTTGGTTACGGCGGCCGGAGTAAGTTAATGTGGCCGGAAATCGTTGGGCACGGTGGTTGCATGGCCGCCGGCCATGCTACCGGTGAGGCTTAAGGGAGGACGCGTGGCACTGGTTGGTAGAGGAAGTGAATGCATGTATGCCACGTAGTGAGAGGCGTGGCAGAGAGAGGGAGAGAGGAGAATGAAGTGGCAGTGTGATGAGGAAAAACGTGGCTCCCCTCTGGTGATAACACGTGTTCAGAATTTATTTATAGGACTTGGATTATTCTGGACTCTTCTGGAAAATGGACATAAAAAAACCATAAACTGGGCCTCCATATACCTGGGCCCAATACGAAAATGATTGAAAAAAAACCCAAAAAATCTGAATTAAAAACAAGATTAATCCACTTAAAAACTAATTAACTAAACCTAATTAACTGCTAATCAAATGATTAAGACCTAACTAATCTAATTAAACCTAAACTAATAAAAACTCTAATAAAAGGGAATTCCCATCTAATCTATGCTAATCGCTAGACTAAATGACCATAATAAAAATTCTAATAATCCCACTAATCTAAAAATTATTAAATCTCTATTAAATCTCCTATATTATTTATATCTAAAATATTATCTATTATTAATAAAAGAAAAAAATCTATATTCTATTAAAACCTATTAAACTCTATAAAATACTAAAAAAAAAGATTTAAATCTATTTATTATATTCTAAAAATATCAATATTATCCTAAAATGATTAAAAAAAATCTAATAAAACCCTAATAACGGCCAATAAAATCCAGAAAAATCAAAATAATTCCCGAAGGAACAAAAATAGCACCGAACAACAAATAACACTGTGAGAGCGCACCAAAATAGCCGGTAAAAATAAACGGGCACCGAAACATCCCTAAAAACAACAGCGCGAGCTGCAAACACCGGGAATAGCACGAATTCCCAAAAATACGATTCTACCTATCTAAACTGATTAAAAACCACCTGAAACGCGAGACGAGGGCTGTGATCCCGATAAAATCAAAACAAATGAAAAATGCACTGTATGCGATATGCAGATGCGAATGCGGTCATGCGTCGAAACATAGGACCAGATACAGGACTCGGTTGGTCAAATTTTAGGGTGCAACAGCTGCCCTTATTCAAGCGGCTTGGACCTGAATGGTTGAAGAGCGCTCAGCCTTCAAACATTCAAAGGTAGATGACGGTTGAATACATATGAAACCCTGAAATTTGCCAACCGTGGGAATATACTGCAAAATGCTTAAGGAATAGCCTCCAATGAACTGAAGTTCGGTTGTCACGGCAACAACTGGTCAATTATCTGATAAATTTTCTTCTCCTTTTCAACACCAATCACCTGTGCGACGCCACAAGTGTTGGAATAATGCTTCAAAAAGCAAACGACTTGATTCCCATCTCTCTTATGGGATCAAATCCTGTCATCTCACAGTTCACAACGAACTTGAGGATAATTCTCCTGGGGAACTTCTGAATCGACTGCTCGACACCCATTCTGTCAACAGGAGGCGGCTTCAGAAATCTGATATATGTCAATCTTTTTTCAGTGTCGACGCAACAACCAAATGAAGAATCACTCCGCTGGGGGAGAAGATAAGCTGAACCACACAACTCTGCGGGGGAACAAATTCGAAATCCAATAGGTAACCAACCTGGTCCATGTTTCGAAATGCGTATGCTTGAGAATGATGCAATGTCCTATATGGCGCGGAAATGCTATGCATTCTGTTTGAAAATGCAACGCCCAGACGGCATGGAAATTCTATATGCTTGTATAAATGCTTATGACGATATATGCAAATGCTAATGCAGGCTCGAGCTGCCAGAGAACACCAGGTCTGCAACCACTTGGCAAAATAAATGCCGACGGTAGACGTCAACTCCAACTAAGGGATGAACCGAAGTCACAGAATTATCTCAGCAAAATAAATGCTGGAAAAGGGAAACCAAATCTGCTGGGGATAACTGTCCTGCTGGAGAAATGAAAAGGCCACCCTGCTTGGGGAGAAAGAAAGAACAACTCTGCTTGGGGATGCTCTCTTCAAACCATTGGCAACTGATTGTGCTCTGCGGGGATTGACCCAAACTGGGATTGATTGTGCGCAGCACGCTGCTGGAAATGCCCCTACTATCCAGGATATCAATCTTAATCTGCTGAGGATACTCCTGATCCTACTCTGATACGGGGTAAAATACAATCTCGACTCTTCTGGGGATAACAAGCAACTTTCATCTGCTGAAGAGTAGCAATTCTGATTTAACAACATCCACAAGGAATTCAAACACTAATCGGAGCACTGGTATCCGTCGAGCTTCGTATCGGGGGAACATGATAACATGCGAGTCATTGGGAACTACTGTGTCAGATACCTTTAGGTCTTTGTTTTTCTGGTTTAGTATAAACATGGATTATGTACACAGTGGGAGATATGGAAAATACTAGACGAGAACTAGCATTCGAAGGTAGACTACCAGACGAGAACTGATAGGAAAATAGATTAGGACGAGAATTGATTTGGTTTGGACATCAGACGGGGCTGACTGGATAACAGACTGAGGCATAGACAACCAGACGAGAACTGGTTAAAAGCTGACGTACACCAGACTCGAACTGGTATAACACATAGGTTAAAACACACGATGATCAGACGAGAACTGATTACGCGACGACATGTACCAGACGAGAACTGATACAACACTTGAAGAAACGGTGACCAGACGAGAACTGGTTACAAATAAACTACACCAGACGGGAACTGATGCTTACAATAAACTACACCAGACGGGAACTGATGCTTACAATAAACTACACCAAACGAGAACTGATGCTTACGGTAAACTACACCAGACGGGAACTGATGTTTACGGAAGGGTGGGCCAGACGAGAACTGGTTACCGGTTTGCTAGGCGAGAACTGGACTTTGGGAAACGACTGGTTACTGACACGTAACAGGTTTAACTGTAAGTCAATGATCCAACGACAGCAAGGCCTTTTTCGAAATGTTAAGGTGTTTGATAAGAGTAATGACATGATTCCCCGATACTCAACTCTGGCTGGGGATAAACAGACTGGCCTGAATGACCTGCCCCAATACAATTCAACTTGCCCCAATCCAACTCTTGGGAGTACGGCTCTGAACAGCTCACTACGAGACGACCTTGAGATTACTTGCCCCGGTATCTATACGACGACAGAATTCAATCTCCATTAAACCCCTATCAACCCAGTCGGTCTCAACATTCTCTGCAGTGACTTGCCCCTGAATGAGCGTTCTAGCGACTTAACCTGATCTGATTATCCACTGGAAAGTTCTGCTTTCAAATCACAACATTCTAGGTGATTGCCCCTGATTGGGTCTCGAGAAGACTCTCTTCTGATCAACTGCTTCTCCAGCATACTGCCCCTGATCAACTGAAGCTTCGGGACTTGTCCTCAGACTAACTGATTCCGAACTCACTGGAAGTCAATGCCCCTGATTCACAGGTCTCACAATATACACCATTCTGATTCAGACTGCTGAATTATCCAGTTCGATTATTCCCTGTTGGAATTTCTTTCATGCCAACTACTAACCTGCAATTAAAACTGTCTATTCACGAATGGTAATCTTAATGCAGTGGTTATGCAGATTTTGAAAAAATTTGAGCTGTCACTCATTTACATGCTATGATTGTGAGTGACGAATGAAACAGAGTTCAAACGTAGTGCTTACGTGGTCAGTGAAAAATGCAACAAGGATGTGACTAGCAAGTCAAGAAGGAGTCAGGTTACTCAACCTTATCGTAATGCGCTTTCGGAATAAACCCTACCTCAATTAGGTCTTTTAAGGGTTGTATCGTGGTCGGGTTCACGGTTCGTGAAACAAAGGATATTTGGCTCAAATTTTTATTTGTACCCACCCTTTCTACGTGATGATCTCCGATCCTAAGGTTCAGTTAACCTGGCTCGAACGCTCGCCTCTTCGAGAGGTATGTTGAGTGGTAGGAACCACAATTAAGGAACTCACAGGGCTTTTCCGGAGTGATAGTTACTCCTTCTTTGCTTTCGGTGTCTGTGTACACGACTTTGTGACTCGCTGGGGAAATTTTTTTTTATTGATATCCCCTCTTTTTCGTTCTTTTGATTCCCTAATTTTTGCCTGGACTGACTCCTTTTGAGTTCTTTTCTATTTTTTCTTTTGAAGTCCAGCGGGATCCCCTGATTTTTGCCTAAGTATTAGCTTTCTAGCTTTTTCTTTCTTTTTACTTAGCGGGCTTTCTTTCTTCTTTCTTTTGGAACAAAGTCGTGTGACACTGGTTGTCTTGATTGCTCCGAAAGGATTGTAACTGTCTCACTCCTGATTGGTGAGGTTTTACCTCTTGAAAGGTATAAACTATTTGGTCCTTGAAAGACAACACTTCTCTGTAAGACTTGAATGCTCGGTCAAGCTAACTGACAACTACCCTTCCCCGGGTTAAGATGTGAGGGTCTAAAAAGTCCGAAAAAACTTCTACTTCCTGGCTCGAAGTGGTTAACAAGGGACTAACTCCTTATATCTCCAGTGTTTGGGGATTTGAAACAATGCCTTGTACGTCATCGGTAAGGTCTTATCTGAAAGCATACGATCATTGGTTATGAGTTTATTTCATCATCCTCCCTCCAATCTTTGCTAGTCACAGTGATAAAGTGGAGTGAATAAAATGCAAGTGTCAGTGTAATGCAGTAAATGAGCGACAGCGACATGATTAATTCAGAAAATGCATCATCACTTTATTATTATTACCATTCGAAACATACAATGTTTAGAAGCAGGTAGTAACTAACAGAAAAGAAACTACAAATGCAAATGATATAAAGTCTGAGGACTGCCAATGCTGAGGCGCCCGCCTGTCTGAATCACTGGCTTTTTTGCTAGGGAATACTTTCCGAGTCTGCGAGCTTAGACAACTGAGCGGTTGGTATGAACAAACAGAAATACTTCTCGAAAGGAAATGCAATCCTAGTCGATCAACTGTTGTACGTTCGCCTGAAATGCTTTACAATCTTCTGTCGAATGCCCTGGAGAGCCACCATGATAACCACACTGAACATGGGGATTGTACCCAGGAGGGTAAGGTTCTGGAACTGGCTTAAGAGCTTTAGGTTCCACCAAAGAACTCTGGATCAAAGATGGCAAAAGCTGACTGTACGGCATAGGCACTGGGTGAAAAGGAGCTTTCCTTCGTTCCAAGTTGTTGAGAGGCCGATTCTGATTCTGACGCTGATTCTGATAACCTCGGCCACGAGTTCGCTGATTTGCAAGGGAAGCGACATAAGATTCCTGATATGGTGCCCTAGGCACGGCTGTCTGTTCAGTATAACAAGCCACGGGAGGTACTGATCTCTGATAAGATGAAGAACCAACAAAATTCACTGATTCGCTTCGAGGATATTCAACATTTGGCATGACTGCATTGATCACAAATCCTTCTTCATTCTGATAGTCACAAGGATATTCAGTTTCACCAGCTTGACCATTTGAAGTAATCTGAATCTTCCCGATTCTTATGGCATACTCAGGGCGTTCTCCTAATGTTACCACGTCAGAGAAACTTAACGGAAGTCCAAGCAATCTTTCGAAGTACGGATCTTGTAGAGAATCTACAAACATGCTTGCTAACTCTCGGTCTAACAGCGGTGGATGCACTCTAGCAGCAAATTCTCTCCATCTCTGAGCATACTTCCTGATAGGTTCATTGTTCTCTTGAGACAATTCTTGCAGCTGCATGCGATGAGGAGCTATGTCTAGATTATAATCGTACTGCTTCAGAAAAGCTCTGGCTAAATCCATCCATGACTGAATCTAATTTCTCTCTAACTGCATATACCACCTCAAAGATGCCCCAGTCAGACTATCTTGAAAGCAATGGATCATCAATTTGTCATCTCGCACAAACGAAGTCATTCTTCGACAGAACATCATCAAATGTTGCTTCGCACAGCTATCTCCCGTGTACTTCTCAAATTTAGGCACTTTGAACTTATAAGGTAACACCAGGTCAGGAACCAAGCACATGTCTACAGCATCCAGGTTAACAACATCTTTCACTTTCAAAGCTTCAACTTTCTCTTCCAACGCTCGGAGTTTTCTATCCGTCTCAAGGGCTCTTGGATCTACCATCCTGGCTATTGGAATATCTCTTCGTGGATTCATCCCAGGGAAAACAACACCTTGATTGTTAACAGGAGGAGGACGTTCATTCCGGGCAACAAACTGCTCATGTCGATCTCGGTTCTCAACAGAAGGCTGTACAACTTGGTTTGCAGTAACGTTGTTCGCTTGCGGGAAGTCTTCCATAGAATCATATAGAGGGTTGGATGTCATAGTGAACCCTGTCAAAGTGTTAGGAGACTGGAAATTGCCTTCAGACATAGCTACCAATAATCTTCAGCTGACTTCAATGCTTGACTCTGCTCAAATCTACTCAACCCCTAGGTAGGTCTTCTGACAATCAACAGCTGCTCAATCCAAACTCCGGGTAATCACCTTCAGGAAACAAAGGCTGGATCAGAACTCTGGCTAACTGGAGGATGATATGCAATATGATGCAACACTGTTATGCACATGATATGCAAGATGCAGCAAACAACGGTACCACAGCCCCCACACAAATCTGAATACTACTGCGCTGCTGACGGAGTACATCCGCTCTGAAGAGAAGACCAAAATAACGGGTAGGTTGGAAGTCAAGTTTCCTGCAAAAAAAACCCCCACTCACAGGTATGGACCTATATCTGACAAGGTACGGCATCCTATGTGGTCGTCAGCGTCACAAACTTTCAAAACTGACGATACGATTCCCAGAAGGAGTGGCATCATCAAGTCCTGAAGAGGCCTCACTTAGCTAACTTCCAAATGATCGGTTCCCAGAGCCGACAATCCAACTAACCAGCAACCCGAGCCACCCAAAGGGTGGGACAAGAGGCCAACCAGAAGAACCTCGTCTGAGTGTAGATTTCGCGGGACACTAGGACATGCAAAGCATGTGCGCGCCCACTAATTTCTACTCTAATTCTAAGGTGCACTAAAGCCCAGGTCCGGCTTATCTCTCAATCATAGAACACCCGTCACACCCCAATAGCACAATAGCAACAGATAATATCAATAAATAAGCACCAATAGACAAGCAAACAAGCGCTAGGATTGACTCTCTTAGGGGACGTAGGATCCCACATGCATAAGGAACTATCGCAGTCCTTAGCAACCAGAGATTCTGGGTTCGGTCCCCAGCAGAGTCGCCAGCTGTCGCTACTGCGAAAATCGGCGCCGGCTGACAGAAGAGTCGCCACCGTGCATTATTTATCCCAACGGAGGGAAAGGAAACGCTCGAAGTAAACCTCGCAAAAAACGGGAAAATGTATGGTCATCGCAACCAAAACCGGGGTTCGGGAGTCGGTTACGCAACGGGAAGGTATTAGCACCCCTCACATCCGTCGTACTCGACGGGATCCACGCTTGCTTGGGTTGTCTACAGGATGCAAAACAATCTATCTACGGCTGCTAAATCTAAACGGAAGGGAATTGACTCGATAGAGCGTCGCACTCTATGCCTACGTATTCTCAAGAGAGAAAGTCAGAGTCAACGTAGTTCGGGACTACGGGGAAATTGGCTCGCCAAGACCTCGCGTCTTGTGCCTACGTACTTCCACACTGCATGGAAGATCAGAGCTTTACGTAGTTCGGGCTAACTACGGCTAATCTGGGTATTCTCACACAGCAGTGAGAAATCAAACTGGTTTCAAAGATACGGGGACCTATGGGAAAAACTACGGTCTGGTCTCAAATGCACTCGGGCAAGAGAGAAAAAGGGTAACATCAGGCGTCAGCGGGAGAGTCTCGATCGCACAGCAGCGAGAGAACAAAAGGTTAGTTGTTAGTGTGCTCGCTAGGATATCGCATCCTATGCCTACATATTCTCTTCTGGTACGAGAAATCAGAGCAGCTGTAGTTCGGCTACTTTCGGGACCACAGCTCAAATCTCGTTTTATTAATATTCTGAAAAATGGTTACAACGATTGAATGCTGAAAATAAACTCCTAGGAAATACTATCCTATCCTATCCTGAAAAGTCAAATGGAAAATAGTCCCCTAACAAGTGGACTTCTAAAAATTATCTCTAAAAGAGGTGTAAAAGAATCTCTATGAAAAAAATGTACTCTAAAAAATATTAAATCTACACTAATATTTTTTCTCAATATTTCTTTTCTCTATATTTTCTTTTTCTTTTCTCCAAATATTTTTCCATATTTTTTCTATATTTTTTTCTCACTATTTTTTCTATATATTTTCTCACTATTTTTCTATATTTTTTCCAATAATTCTTTTCTTCCATATTTTTCAATATTTCTTTTCTTTTTCTATTTTCTCCTTTCTTCATATTCTCTTTTCTTTTTTTTCAACTATATTCTTTTTTTGCAAAATATTTTCTCTTTTTTTTCATATATTTTCAAAACACATGAATCTAAAAGAAAAAAGAAAAATACAAAGGGGAGGGGGGTGTAATCTGTTACAGGGGGGAGTTAATCAGCAACAAACAATTTTGAACTGGGCCCAGCCCAAAACATTAGTCCAGGAAAAAAAAACTGAAAACAGGGGGGGGGGGGGCGGATGAAAACGGAGGGTGTATGAGCCAGGCAGATCCGCATTGGGCTCAGGCCCAAGATCTTTCAAAGAAAAAAAACGGAGGGGTGTGTGGCTCCAAAAAAACGCAGTTGGGCCCTGTTGCACCCCAAAATTTGACCAACCGAGTCTCGTATCTGGCTATATGTTTCGACGCATAACCGCATTCGCATCTGCATATCGCATACAGTACATTTCTCATTTGTTTTGATTTTATAGGGATCACAGCTCTCGTCTCGTGTTTCAGGTTTTTTTTTTAGGTAGAATCGATTTTTGGGATATTTCGGTGCCCGTTTATTTTTACCGATTATTTTTGTGCGCTCTCGCGGTGTTATGTGTCGTTCGGGAATTATGGTGATTTTTCTGGATTTTATTGGCTATTTTTTAGGGTTTAATAGCTTTTAAATCATTTTTAGGTTTAATAGGATTTTTTTAATAGTTTTAATTCTTTTTTTAAATAGATTTTAATCATTTTAGGATTTAATAGATTTTTTAGGACAATATAGAATTTCTAGAATATTAATATAATTTTTAAATAGTTTTAATAGCTTTTAAAATCATTTTTAGATTAGTGTAGAATATTAGTGAATTTTTCTTAGCATATTAAATAGAATAATAAAAATTAGGGTTAATAGAAATTAAATAATTGTTTTAGATATAAGTGAATAGATTTTCTAGGTTTTATTAGGAATCAATTAGTGGGATTATTAGATTAGGATTAATTGAGATTAATTAGTGGTAATTATTTTCATTAGTTTTTTATCCATTTTCTTAATTTTGTTTCACGTCATTTTCAGTTTGTTTTGGTGAGATTTTATCAGTTTTGTAGTGGGCTTCAGCATTCAACTCGTAAGGCCCAGTTTGGGGTTTTTGTCCAGAAGTTATCAGTTTTTGTCCACAATATTTCCAGCTAAGTCCAAGTTCTCTCCAGCAAAATCCAGCCAAGTCCAGTACGTGCCAGATCCGTCCAGAAGATTCCAGAAACTTCCAGTAATTCTCAGCTATAAAGCTTCGCAGGCCACGTGTGAAGTAAAGGCTGGCCCACGCTTCATCACTCCAGTACGCCACGCCATCACCCATGCAGAAACTCCCTCTCTCTGCCACGCATGGGGACACGCGTCCCACATGCAGCCCCTGCCTCCACTAACTTCCCCACGCGTCATCACTACCGTTCTTCACCGGCGAACCACACCGGCCGGCCTGCATGGCCGGCGGCCACCGCACCCTCACCGGAAACATCAAGAATCCCAGAACCTCCAACAATCTTCATCTCCTACCTCCATCTTCCTCTCATCCAACCGCCGTACTTGTGCTCCGGCCGCCGTGAATCTCACCAACACCTCACAAAACCCAGAAACGTCCAAGATTCAACCAACAAACTTCACCGGAAAACCTCCTTCCTCTCATCTTCTCCGATCCATCATCAGTATCGCAATCACCAGAAATGCAATCATCATCATCATGTGTTCATCCAGGTTTCCCAGAGCTCATCAAGGATTTTCCAGAAGAACAACACGATCCCCAGATCTTCATAGAGCTTCATCAAGAACTCTCAGAATCCACAAACAACCTTCAAGAACGCTCATCAACGAAGAACGCTCCATGAACTCCAAGATCTTCATCAAACGAGCATCACCAGAAATTCATCAGGAAGAATGTTCATCGTGAATTCCTCGATCTTCAAACAGATCCTCCAAACGTCTTCATCAGGTATTCAATGTGTTCGTTCTAGAACTTCAACAACATCTTCGTCCAACATCTCCAGAAATTCATCCCCAAGTTATCACGAACTTCATCATCTTCAAGAAATCCTCAACGGCTTCAACAGGACTCCAACACCGAGTTCCTTCAGAGCTACAACAAGATTCCTTCATCAACACCTTCAGGAAGACTCCATGGATCTTCATCCTCCATCAAGAACACGAACCTTCGTCTCATAAGATCGTTGAGCAATAACTCCATTTCCTGATTTAGAGGTTTTACGTTTTCTTGTTTTCATCTTAAAGAAATTGCAACGAAGCTGGAGAATCTGGTAGAAACGGATCGAGTAAGACGAACAAGAATGGACGGAGAAGGAGGTAGGTTACGGCGGCGGCCATGAACAGGCAGAGTGAGAAGAATCTAGGGTTTTCAGAATGGAGATGGAGAAAGGGAGAAGGAGAGGATGGGTCAGTGGGCTGGACTCAGACCCAACAATTTTTTTGGTCAACACCTCCCCTCTGGTTTTTGGACGAGCCATGGGCCAAGCCCAATGCAATTCCCAGCAACACCCCTCCGTTTCTGGCAAACACCCCCTCCCACGTTTTTTCTGGCTGAAGCCAGTTATTGGGCTGGGCCCAATCCCAGTTTTTTATTTTATTTTCTGTAATCCCTTGTACCAGTTACACCCCCAGCCCCTTTTCTTGTATTTTTTTATTTTTATTCTTTTAAAGATTTTGAAAAGAAATAGAGAAAAATAAAGAAATATATTTGAAAAATAAAAAAAAGAAATAAAAGAGAAAATATTATGAAAAAAGTGAAAAAGAATAAAGAAAAGAATAAGAGAGAAAATAGAGGAAAAGATATTGAAATAAAGAGAAAAATATTTGAAAAATATTGAGAAGAGAAAAACATAGAAAAATATGGGAAAATATTTTGAAAAGAAAAAGGGAAGAAAATAGTTGAAAAGAAAAGGAGAAAAATAGAGAAAAAATATTAAAGTAGATTTAATATTTTTTCAAGTTCATTTTCTTTTAGGATATTTTCATAGAGTTTTTTTTCTTTTTAGGATAGTTTAGAAGCCCATTTGTTAGGGGGCTATTTTTCATTCGATTTTTTAGGATAGAATAGGATAATATTTCCTAGGAGATTTATTTTCAGTATTCACCCATTGTAATCATTTTTCCGAGATTAATAAAACGAGATTTGAGCTGTGGTCCCGAAGTAGCCGAACTACAGCTGCTCTGATTCTTCGTACCAGACGAAGATATGTAGGCATAGGATGCGATATCCTAGCGAGCACACTAACGACTAACCTGTTGTTCTCTCGCTGCTGTGCGATCGAGACTTTCCCGCTGACGATTAATTGATACCCTTTTTTTTCTCTCTTGCCCGAGTGCATTTGAGACTGAGCCATAGTTTTGCCCATAGGTTCCCGACCCTGTGAAACCAGTTGTTTTTCTCACTGCTGTGTGAGAATGTTTTGTTTAGCCGTAGTTAGTCTGAACTACGTAAAGCTCTGATCTTCCATGCAGTGGAAGTACGTAGGCACAAGACGCGAGGTCTTGGCGAGCCAATTTCCCCGTAGTCCCGAACTACGTTGACTCTGACTTTCTCTCTTGAGAATACGTAGGCATAGAGTGCGACACTCTATCGAGTCCATTCCCTTCTGTTTAGATTTAGCAGCCGTAGATAGATTGTTTTGCATCCAGTAGACAACCCAAGCAAGCGTGGATCCCATCGAGTACGATGGACGTGAGGGGTGCTAATACCTTCCCCTTGCGTAACCGACTCCCGAACCCAGGTTTTGGTTGCGATGACCATACCTTTTCCCCGTTTTTTGCGAGGTTTACTTCGAGCGTTTCCTTTCCCGCTCTGAGGGATAAATAACGCACGGTGGCGACTCTTCTGTCAGCCGGCGCCGATTTTCGCAGTAGCGACAGCTGGCGACTCTGCTGGGGAATTGATAGTTTCCTAGGGATCCAACGTCCCGAAAGCGAGTCAATTTTGGGATTCAACGTCCCTTAAGAGAGTCAATCCTAGCGCTTGTTTGCTTGGCTATTAGGTGTTTATTTATCGATATTATCTATTGTTGTTGGGGTGTTACGGGTGTTCTATGATTGAGATAAGCCGGACCTGGGCTTGAGTATGAGTATGCACCTAGATATAGTTGCGGAGAAGTAGTAGACGAACCTGTCTGCTGAGCAGGCACAGTTCCCTACGAAAATTCGCGCTCGGACGAGGTTCTTGCAGAGGTGCTCCTTTCCGGTCCTGAGGATCTGAGGGGAGTCCAGACGTGAGGATTGTCGACTCTGGGAACCGACCATTTGGAAGTCAGCTAAGTGA
This sequence comes from Lathyrus sativus, assembly GCA_963859935.3. Lineage (NCBI taxonomy): Eukaryota > Viridiplantae > Streptophyta > Magnoliopsida > Fabales > Fabaceae > Lathyrus > Lathyrus sativus. Next base: position 44,593,310 of record OZ012736.1, on the reverse strand, counting down.
GGCCTCTTCATGAGATGACGATGCCACTCCTTCTGGGAATCGTATCATTCCTCATGAAAGTCTGTGACGCTAACGACCGCATAGGATGCCGTACCTTGTCAGATATAGGTCCATACCTGTGAGTGGGGGGGTTTTTTGTGCAGGAAACTTGACTTTCAACCTACCCGTTATTTTGGTCTTCTCTTCAGAGAACGTATCTGTCAGCAGTGCAGCAGTATTCAGATTTTGTATGGGGGCTGTGGTCCCGTTGTTTGCTGCATCTTGCATATCATGTGCATATCAGTGTTGCATCATATTGCATATCATCCTCCAGCTAGCCAGAGTTCTGATCCAGCCTTTGTTTCCTGAAGGTGATTACCCGGAGCTTGGATTGAGCAGTTGTTGATTGTCAGAAGACCTACCTAGGGGTTGAGTAGATTTGAGCAGAGTCAAACATTGAAGTCAGCTGAAGATTATTGGTAGCTATGTCTGAAGGCAATTTCCAGTCTCCCAACACCTTGACAGGGTTCACTATGGCGTCCAACCCTCTGTATGATTCTATGGAAGACTTCCCGCAAGTGAACAACGTTGCTGCAGACCAAGTAGTACAGCCTTCTGTTGAGAACCGAGGTCGACATGAGCAGTTTGTTGCCCAGAATGAGCGTTTTCCTCCTGTCAACAATCAAGGCGTTGCTTTCCCCATGATGAATTACCGAAGAGATATTCCAACGGCTGGGATGGTAGATCCAAGAGCTCTTGACGATGGTAGAAGACTCCGAGTGTTGGAAGAGCAAATGAAAGCTTTGAAAATGAAAGATGCTGGCAACCTGGATGCTGTAAGCATGTGTTTGGTTCCTGACCTGGTGTTGCCTTACAAGTTCAAAGCACCGAAATTTGAGAAGTACACGGGAGATAGCTGTCTGAAGCTGCATTTGATGATGTTCTGTCGAAGAATGACTGCGTTTGCGCGAAATGACAAGTTGATGATCCATTGCTTTCAAGATAGTCTGACTGGAGCATCTTTGAGGTGGTATATGCAGTTAGAGAGGAATCAGATTCAATCATGGATGGATTTGGCCAGAGCTTTTCTGAAGCAGTACGATTATAACCTAGACATAGCTCCCTATCGCATGCATTTGCAAGAGTTGTCTCAAGAGATCAATGAACCTATCAGGATGTATGCTCAGAGATGGAGAGAATTTGCTGCTAGAGTGCGTCCACCGCTGTTAGACCAAGAGCTGGCAAGCATGTTTGTAGATTCCCTACAATATCCGTACTTCAAAAGATTGCTCGGAATTCCGGCAAGTTTCTCTGACGTGGTAGCATTAGGAGAACGCCTCGAGTACTCCATAAGAATGGGGAAAATTCAGATTACTTCATATGATCAAGCTAGTGAAACTGAATACCCTTGTGACTATCAGAGTGAAGAAGAAGTTGTGATCAACTCAGTCATGCCAAAGGTTGAATATCCTCGAAGCGAATCAGTGAATTTTGTTGGTTCATCATCTTATCAGAGATCAGTACCTCCCGTGGCTTGTTATACTGAACAGACAGCCGTGCCTGGGGCACCCTATCAGGAATCTTATGTCGCTTCCATTGCAAAGCAGCAAACTCGTGGCCGAGGTTACCAGAATCAGCGTCAGAATCAGAACAGACCTCGCAGCAATTTGGAACGAAGGAATGCTCCTTTTCACCCAGTGCCTATGTCGTATAGCCAGTTGCTACCATCTTTGATCCTGAAGTCTTTGGTGGAGCCGAAAGCTCTCAAGCCTGTTCCAGAACCTTACCCTCCTGGGTACAATCCCCACGTTCAGTGTGGTTATCATGGTGGTTCACCGGGGCATTCGACGGAAGATTGTAAAGCATTTTAGGCGAAGGTACAGCAGTTGATTGATCAGGATCGCATTTCCTTTCGGGAAGGATTTCTGTTTGTGCATCCCAACCGCTCAGCTTTCTAAGCTCGTAGACTTGGAAAGTATCCCCCAGCAAAAGCCAGTGGTTCAGACAGGCGGGCGCCTCAGCATTGGCAGTCCTCAGAGCTTTTATATCATTTGCATTTGTAGTTTCTTTTTCTGTTAGTTACTACCTGCTTTTTAAACATTGTATGTTTTGAATGGTGATAATAATAAAGTGACTATGCATTTTTCTGAATTAGTCATGTCGCTGTCGCTCATTTATTGCATTGCACTGACACTTGCATTTTTATTCACTCCACTTTTCCGCTGTGACTAGCAAAGTTAGGAGGGAGGATGATGAAGCTGAAAACTCATAACCTATGATCGTAGGCTTTCAGATAAGACCGTACCGATGACGTACAAGGCATTGTTTCCAATCCCCAAACACTGGAGATATAAGGAGTTAGTCCCTTGTTAACCACTTCGAGCCAGGAAGTAGAAGTTTTTTTTTCGGACTTTTTTAACCCTTACATCTTAACCCGGGGCAGGGTAGTTGTCAGTTAGCTTGACCAAGCGTTCAAGTCTTCCAGAGGAGTGTTGTCTTTCAAGGACCAACCAGTTTATACCTTTCAAGAGGTCAAACCTCACCAATCAGGAGTGAGACAGTTACAATCCTTTCGGAGCAATCAAGACAACCAGTGTCACACGACTTTGTTCCAAAAGAAGAAAGAAAGCCCGCTAAGTAAAAAGAAAGAAAAGCTGGAAAGCTAATACTTAGGCAAAAATTAGGGCATCCCGCTGGACTCCAAAAGAACTTGGAAAAAATTGAAAAGAACTCAAAATGAGTCAGTCCAGGCAAAAATTAGGGAATCAAAAGAATGAAAAAGAGGGATTAAAAAGAAAATTTTCCCCAGCAAATCACAAAGTCGTGTACACAGACACCGAAAGCAAAGAGGGAGTAGCTATCACTCTAGAAGAAAAGCTTGTGAATTCCTTAATTGTGGTTCTTACCATTCAACATACCTCTCGAAGAGGCGAGCGCTTGTGCCAGGTTAACTGAACCTTAGGATCGGAGATCATCACGTAGAAGGGGTGGGTACAAATCAAAATTTGAGCCAAATATCCTTTGTTTCACGAACCGTGAACCCGACCACGATACAACCCTTAAAAGACCTAATTGAGGTAGGGTTAGTCTGAAGCGCATTACAATAAGGTTGAGTAACCTGACTCCTTCTTGACTTGCTAGTCACATCCTTGTTGTATTTTTCGCTGACCACGTAAGCACTACGTTTGAACTTTGGTTCATTCGTCACTCATAATTATATGCATGTAAATGAGTGACAGCTCAAAATTTTTTCAAAATCTGCATAACCACTGCATTAAGATTACCATTCGTGAACAGACGATTCTGATTGCAGGTTAGTAGTTGGCATAGAAGAAATTCCAGCAGGGAGTAATCATGCAGGACTGAGTAATTCAGCAATCTGAAACAGAATGGTGTATGTTGTGAAGCCCGATGAATCAGGGGCATTATCTTCCAGTAAGTTCAGTATCAGTCAGTCTGAGGACAAGTCCCGAAGCTTCAGTTGATCAAGGGCAGTTTATTTGAGAAGCAGTTGATCAGAAGTGAGTCTTCTCGAGACCCAATCAGGGGCAATCATGCAGAGCATGGAGATTTGAAAGCAGATACTTCAAGTGGATAATCAGATCGGGTTAAGTCGCTAGAACGCTCATTCAGGGGCAAATCATCGCAGAGAATGTTGAAATCAACTGGATTGTTAAGAGTCTAACGGAGATTGAATTCTTTTGTCGTACAGATACCGGGGCAAATATTCTCGAAGTCGTCTCGTAGCAAGCTGTTCAGAGCAAGTACTCCCAAGAGCTAGATTGGGGCAAGTTGATTGTACTAGGGCAAGTTGTGCAAGCCAGTCTTTTTATCCCCAGCTGAGTGCACTGGGGCAAGTTGTTCAAACCAGCCTGTTTATCCCCAGCCAGAGTTGAGTATCGGGGAATCATGTCAGTACCCTCATCAAAAAAACCTTAACCTCCTTAGAAAGGCCTTGCTGTCATTGGATCATTATCCTGCAATTTAAACCTGTTGCGTGTCAGTAACCAGTCGTTTCCAAAGTCTAGTTCTCGCCTGGCAAACCGGTAACCAGTTCTCGTCTGGCCCACCCTTCTGTAAGTATCAGTTCCCGTCTGGTGCAGTTTATTGTAAGTATCAGTTCCCGTCTGGTGCAGTTTATTGTAAGCAGCAGTTCCCGTCTGGTGCAGTTTATTGTAACCAATTCTCGTTTGGTTACCGTTTCTTCAAGTGTTGTATCAGTTCTCGTCTGGTACATGTCGTCGCGTAACCAGTTCTCGCCTGGTCATCGTGTGTTTTAACCTGTGTGTTATACCGGTTCTCATCTGGTGTACGTCAGCTTTCAGCCAGTTCTCGCCTGGTTGTCTTTTTCTCAGTCTGTTATCCAGTCAGCCCCGTCTGATGTTCAAAAGCACAAAAATCAATGTTTGTTCAATTTTCCTATCAGTTCTCGCCTGGTAGCCTACCTTTGAATGCTAGTTCTCGTCTAGTATTTCCATATCTTTCACTGTGTACATAATCCATGTTTATCCTGAACCAGAAAAACAAAACAAAAAACCTAAAGGTATCTGACACAGTGTTTCCCAATGACTCGCATGTTGTCATGTTTCCCGATACGAAGCTCGACGGATATCAGTGTTCCGAGTAGTGGTTGAAATCCTTGTGGATGTTGTTAAATCAGATTTGCCACTCTTCGGCAGATGAAAGTTGCTTATTATCCCCGGAAGAGTCGAGATCGTATTTTACCCCGTATCAGAGTAGGATCAGGAGTATCCTCAGCAGATTAAGATCGACATCCTTGACAGTAGGGGCATTTCCAGCAGTATGCTGCGCGCAATCAATCCCAGCCCGGGTCAATCCCCGCAGAGTACAATCAGTTGTCAAGGGTTTGAAGAGAGCATCCCCGAGCAGAGTTGTTTTCTTTCCCCAGTGAAGTCGCCAAGCAGGGTTGCCTTTTCATTTCTCTAGCAGAACGGTTATCCCCAGCGGATTTGATTTCCCGTTTCCAGCATTTATTTTGCTGAGACAATTCTGTGGCTTCAGGTCGTCCCCAGTAGAGTTGGCGTTATCTTCAGCATTTATTTTGCCAAGCGGTGTTCAGACCTGGTGTTCTCTGGCAGCTCGAGCCTGCATTAGCATTTGCATATATAGTCATTGCATCTATCAAGCACATAACATATCCATGTCGTCTGGACATCGCATTTTCAAACAGAATGTATAGCATTTACATATCATATAGGACATTGCATCATTATCCAGCATACGCATGTCGAAACATAGACCAGGATGGTTACCTATTGGATTTCGAATTTGTTCACCTGCAGAGTTGTTTGGTTCAGCTTCTCGTCTTCCCCAGCGGAGTGATTCTTCATATTTGGTTGTTACGTCAGCATCAGGAAAAAAAACAACAACAACAAGGAGAGATTGACATATCGAACTTCTGAAGCTGCCCCCTTCGTCAAAATAGGTGCCAGGCAGTTCCATTCAGAATTCCCCCAGGAGAATTGTCCTCAAGTTCGCAGTGAACTGTGAGTTGACCAGATTTGATCCCATGAGAGAGATGGGAATCAAAGTGTTTGCTTTACGAAGCATTATTTCAATACTTGTGGCGTCACACAGGTGTTGAAAAGGAGAAGAAAATTTTATCAGAAAATTGACCAGTTGTTGCCGTGATAACCAAACTTCAGTTATTGGAAGCTATTCCTCAAGCAGCTTTGCAGTATATTCTTGCGGTTGGCAAATTTCAGGGTTCCATTTGTATTCAACCGTCATCTACCTTGAATGTTTGAAGGCTGAGCGCTCTTCACCCATTCAGGTCGAAGCCGCTTGAATAGGGGCAGCTGTTGCACCCCAAAATTTGACCAACCGGGTCTCGTATCTGGCTATATGTTTCGACGCATAACCGCATTCGCATCTGCATATCGCATACAATACATTTCTCATTTGTTTTGATTTTATAGGGATCACAGCTCTCGTCTCGTGTTTCAGTTTTTTTTAGGTAGAATCGATTTTTGGGATATTTCGGTGCCCGTTTATTTTTACCGATTATTTTTGTGCGCTCTCGCGGTGTTATGTGTCGTTCGAGAATTATGGTGATTTTTCTGGATTTTATTGGCTATTTTTTAGGGTTTAATAGCTTTTAAATCATTTTTAGGTTTAATAGGATTTTTTAATAGTTTTAATTCTTTTTTTAAATAGATTTTAATCATTTTAGGATTTAATAGATTTTTTAGGACAATATAGAATTTCTAGAATATTAATATAATTTTTAAATAGTTTTAATAGCTTTTAAAATCATTTTTAGATTAGTGTAGAATATTAGTGAATTTTTCTTAGCATATTAAATAGAATAATAAAAATTAGGGTTAATAGAAATTAAATAATTGTTTTTAGATATAAGTGAATAGATTTTCTAGGTTTTATTAGGAATCAATTAGTGGGATTATTAGATTAGGATTAATTGAGATTAATTAGTGGTAATTATTTTCATTAGTTTTTTTATCCATTTTCTTAATTTTGTTTCACATCATTTTCAGTTTGTTTTGGTGAGATTTTATCAGTTTTGTAGTGGGCTTCAGCATTCAACTCGTAAGGCCCAGTTTGGGGTTTTTGTCCAGAAGTTATCAGTTTTTGTCCACAATATTTCCAGCTAAGTCCAAGTTCTCTCCAGCAAAATCCAGCCAAGTCCAATACGTGCCAGATCCGTCCAGAAGATTCCAGAAACTTCCAGTAATTCTCAGCTATAAAGCTTCGCAGGCCACGTGTGAAGCAAAGGCTGGCCCACGCTTCATCACTCCAGCACGCCACGCCATCACCCATGCAGAAACTCCCTCTCTCTGCCACGCATGGGGACACGCGTCCCACATGCAGCCCCTGCCTCCACTAACTTCCCCACGCGTCATCACTACCGTTCTTCACCGGCGAACCACACCGGCCGGCCTGCATGGCCGGCGGCCACCGCACCCTCACCGGAAACATCAAGAATCCCAGAACCTCCAACAATCTTCATCTCCTACCTCCATCTTCCTCTCATCCAACCGCCGTACTTGTGCTCCGGCCGCCGTGAATCTCACCAACACCTCACAAAACCCAGAAACGTCCAAGATTCAACCAACAAACTTCACCGGAAAACCTCCTTCCTCTCATCTTCTCCGATCCATCATCAGTATCGCAATCACCAGAAATGCAATCATCATCATCATGTGTTCATCCAGGTTTCCCAGAGCTCATCAAGGATTTTCCAGAAGAACAACACGATCCCCAGATCTTCATAGAGCTTCATCAAGAACTCTCAGAATCCACAAACAACCTTCAAGAACGCTCATCAACGAAGAACGCTCCATGAACTCCAAGATCTTCATCAAACGAGCATCACCAGAAATTCATCAGGAAGAATGTTCATCGTGAATTCCTCGATCTTCAAACAGATCCTCCAAACGTCTTCATCAGGTATTCAATGTGTTCGTTCTAGAACTTCAACAACATCTTCGTCCAACATCTCCAGAAATTCATCCCCAAGTTATCACGAACTTCATCATCTTCAAGAAATCCTCAACGGCTTCAACAGGACTCCAACACCGAGTTCCTTCAGAGCTACAACAAGATTCCTTCATCAACGCCTTCAGGAAGACTCCATGGATCTTCATCCTCCATCAAGAACACGAACCTTCGTCTCATAAGATCGTTGAGCAATAACTCCATTTCCTGATTTAGAGGTTTTACGTTTTCTTGTTTTCATCTTAAAGAAATTGCAACGAAGCTGGAGAATCTGGTAGAAACGGATCGAGTAAGACGAACAAGAATGGACGGAGAAGGAGGTAGGTTACGGCGGCGGCCATGAACAGGCAGAGTGAGAAGAATCTAGGGTTTTCAGAATGGAGATGGAGAAAGGGAGAAGGAGAGGATGGGTCAGTGGGCTGGACTCAGGCCCAACAATTTTTTTGGTCAACACCTCCCCTCTGGTTTTTGGACGAGCCATGGGCCAAGCCCAATGCAATTCCCAGCAACACCCCTCCGTTTCTGGCAAACACCCCCTCCCACGTTTTTTCTGGCTGAAGCCAGTTATTGGGCTGGGCCCAATCCCAGTTTTTTATTTTATTTTCTGTAATCCCTTGTACCAGTTACACCCCCAGCCCCTTTTCTTGTATTTTTTTATTTTTATTCTTTTAAAGATTTTGAAAAGAAATAGAGAAAAATAAAGAAATATATTTGAAAAATAAAAAAAAGAAATAAAAGAGAAAATATTATGAAAAAAGTGAAAAAGAATAAAGAAAAGAATAAGAGAGAAAATAGAGGAAAAGATATTGAAATAAAGAGAAAAATATTTGAAAAATATTGAGAAGAGAAAAACATAGAAAAATATGGGAAAATATTTTGAGAAGAAAAAGGGAAGAAAATAGTTGAAAAGAAAAGGAGAAAAATAGAGAAAAAATATTAAAGTAGATTTAATATTTTTTCAAGTTCATTTTCTTTTAGGATATTTTCATAGAGTTTTTTTTTCTTTTTAGGATAGTTTAGAAGCCCATTTGTTAGGGGGCTATTTTTCATTCGATTTTTTAGGATAGAATAGGATAATATTTCCTAGGAGATTTATTTTCAGTATTCACCCATTGTAATCATTTTTCCGAGATTAATAAAACGAGATTTGAGCTGTGGTCCCGAAGTAGCCGAACTACAGCTGCTCTGATTCTTCGTACCAGACGAAGATATGTAGGCATAGGATGCGATATCCTAGCGAGCACACTAACGACTAACCTGTTGTTCTCTCGCTGCTGTGCGATCGAGACTTTCCCGCTGACGATTAATTGATACCCTTTTTTTTCTCTCTTACCCGAGTGCATTTGAGACTGAGCCATAGTTTTGCCCATAGGTTCCCGACCCTGTGAAACCAGTTGTTTTTCTCACTGCTGTGTGAGAATGTTTTGTTTAGCCGTAGTTAGTCTGAACTACGTAAAGCTCTGATCTTCCATGCAGTGGAAGTACGTAGGCACAAGACGCGAGGTCTTGGCGAGCCAATTTCCCCGTAGTCCCGAACTACGTTGACTCTGACTTTCTCTCTTGAGAATACGTAGGCATAGAGTGCGACGCTCTATCGAGTCCATTCCCTTCTGTTTAGATTTAGCAGCCGTAGATAGATTGTTTTGCATCCAGTAGACAACCCAAGCAAGCGTGGATCCCATCGAGTACGATGGACGTGAGGGGTGCTAATACCTTCCCCTTGCGTAACCGACTCCCGAACCCAGGTTTTGGTTGCGATGACCATACCTTTTCCCCGTTTTTTGCGAGGTTTACTTCGAGCGTTTCCTTTCCCGCTCTGAGGGATAAATAACGCACGGTGGCGACTCTTCTGTCAGCCGGCGCCGATTTTCGCAGTAGCGACAGGCCCCAAGGCCCACGCCCTCCCCAGCCTACCTCCCTCCTCACTCTTTCAACTTCCTCTCTGAAAACCCTAGAGGATCTCTTCCTCCCTCTCTCACGGCGCCGTCACCTACCTCCGAACTCCCTCTTCTCAAACTCTCTCACTCTCAACCTAACCTTCACCATCATCATGTTGCCAACACCACAAACGAAAGGAACCTATCAACGACCCTAAACTGATACATGCGATGATTATTGGGGATTGGTGATTCATAGATCTGAAAGAAGAAGATGTTATTGCTTGCTGATGGCGGATCTTGAATTTGTTAACGTTGCTGTGTTCGATAAGTTCCGATCTGGAGATGTGATGATAGTGGAAGATCTTTGAACTCTTACGAAGAACACGAGGCTCTCGAAGGTAATACGGAGGAATCTGGAAATAGTATGAATGTTCTTGAAGGAGTGATGAACATATGAAGACTGATGAAGCATTGTACAATTTTCTGGGGAATGCAGCGATGAACACTAATGGATCTTGATGAAGATCCTGGGAGATTCTTGATGAACCGCGTATGGAGATGTTGACGAACGCGATGGATGAAGATTTCTGGGGATCTTCTTGAAGGTTTAAACAAACTCAGAAACGATATTCAATGAATCACAGGGAGATCTTCTGGAGGAATCTTGAATGAAGATCACTGAAGAGTATCTTGTTTCTGGAAAGCGTTTGAGTCTTTCGCTGAGTTCTTTGAAGCCTTTGGATGAACACTTGAACGTGTTAAAGATTTCCGGCCAGAACTTGTTGAAGGTAGTTGTTGAAGTTTCTGGAGGGATGATGAATTGAAACGATGACGTTGAAGGTTCATCGGAAACTGGAAAAGGATGAAGATTAGAAAAATTCTGGGAAAAGTGACCTCCGGCGAAGTTGGTTACGGCGGCCGGAGTAAGTTAATGTGGCCGGAAATCGTTGGGCACGGTGGTTGCATGGCCGCCGGCCATGCAACCGGTGAGGCTTAAGGGAGGACGCGTGGCACTGGTTGGTAGAGGCAGTGAATGCATGTACGCCACGTAGTGAGAGGCGTGGCAGAGAGAGGGAGAGAGGAGAATGAAGTGGCAGTGTGATGAGGAAAAACGTGGCTCCCCTCTGGTGATAACACGTGTTCAGACTTTATTTATAGGACTTGGATTATTCTGGACTCTTCTGGAAAATGGACAGAAAAAAAACCATAAACTGGACCTCCACATACCTGGGCCCAATACGAAAATGATTGAAAAAAAACCCAAAAAATCTGAATTAAGAACAAGATTAATCCACTTTAAAACTAATTAACTAAACCTAATTAACTGCTAATTAAATGATTAAGACCTAACTAATCTAATTAAACCTAAACTAATAAAAACTCTAATAAAAGGGAATTACCATCTAATCTATGCTAATCACTAGACTAAATGACCATAATAAAAATTCTAATAATCCCACTAATCTAAAAATTATTAAATCTCTATTAAATCTCCTATATTATTTATATCTAAAATATTATCTATTATTAATAAAAGAAAAAAATCTATATTCTATTAAAACCTATTAAACTCTATAAAATGCTAAAAAAAAATGATTTAAATCTATTTATTATATTCTAAAAATATCTATATTATCCTAAAATGATTAAAAAAAAAATCTAATAAAACCCTAATAACGGCCAATAAAATCCAGAAAAATCACAATAATTCCCGAAGGAACAAAAATAGCACCGAACAACAAATAACACTGCGAGAGCGCACCAAAATAGCCGGTAAAAATAAACGGGCACCGGAACATCCCTAAAAACAACAGCGCGAGCTGCAAACACCAGGAATAGCACGAATTCCCAAAAATACGATTCTACCTATCTAAACTGATTAAAAACCACCTGAAACGCGAGACGAGGGTTGTGATCCCGATAAAATCAAAACAAATGAAAAATGAATTGTATGCGATATGCAGATGCGAATGCGGTCATGCGTCGAAACATAGGACCAGATACAGGACTCGGTTGGTCAAATTTTAGGGTGCAACAGCAACCTTCACCCATCTTTACCCGTAGTTAGGCGAACTACGTTGACTCTGATTTCTCGTTCCAGACGGGAATACGTAGGCATAAAGTGCGATGCTTTACCGAGTCATGTTTTCTTTTCTTTTCAGACCTCATCCTTTAGTTTAGATAGAAGTGTAATCCGTACAAACCAAGCAAGCGTGGATCCCATCGAGTACGATGGACGTGAGGGGTGCTAATACCTTCCCCTTGCGTAACCGACTCCCGAATCTAGGTTTTGGTTGCGATGACCATACCTTTTCCCGTCTTTGCGTTAGGTTTACTTCGAGCGTTTCCTTTCCCTCCTTTGGGATAAATAACGCACGGTGGCGACTCTTCTGTATTGCCGGCGCCGATTTTCGCAGTAGCGACAGTAGACATGATCAGGATATTTATGGGATTCAAACCCAGGAGGTTGGGTTACATAAACCTCTTCATCGATATATCTGTTGAAGAAAGCATTTTTTTACATCCATTTGAAATAATTTGAAATTTTTCGCACATGGTAAGCAAGCAAAAGGCGTATAGCCTCGAGTCGGGCAACCAGCGCATAATTTCCTCATAGTCGATTCCCTCCTCTTTGTTATACCGTGCGACTAAGCGCACCTTGTCACATGTTATAACTCCATTTTAGTCTAGTTTATTCCTAAACACCCATCGGGTGCCAATTACTCGATGACCTCGTGGAGGAGAGACAAGGTCCCATACCTCATTTCTTTTAAACTGATTTAGCTCCTATTGCATTGATAAGAACCAATGTTCATCCAATAATGCCTCTTTAGGGTTTTTTAGGCTCAACTTGAGAGACGAAAGCAAAGTGATAACAGAAGTTACTTAGCTTAGATCTTGTGGTCACTCCCTTTGATATATTACCAAGAATGTTGTTGATAGGATGGTCTTTAGAAGACTTCCAAGCTGGAGGAAGGTCATCGGTGTTAGTCGGATGAACCTCCTCAATCTCCTCATGATGGTGATCTTTTTCCTTCTCAACTTTCACTAATTCAGGTTGATCAATTCCTTTCTCAGTGTCTTTGAGTATGTCTTCCGAAGATACACCTGCATCATGAAATGAAATACCTTTACCACACTTTTCAGATAAGTTTCATCAAAAGTGACATGAACAGATTTTTCAACAATAAGTAACCTCTTATTATATATCCTATATGCTTTACTTGACTGAGAGTATCCAAGAAAGGTACCTTCATCTGCCTTGGAGTCAAATTTACCCAGACTCTCCTTACCATTGTTCAACACGAAACACTTACAATCGAAAACATGAAGGTGAGACACATTGGGCTTCCTCCCTTTTAAACGTTCATACGGAGTTTTGTTAAGAATAGGGCGAATGAGCACCCTATTCAAAACATAACAAGCCGTACTAATGGCATTGACCCAAAAATATTTAGGAATGCCACTTTCATTAATCATAGTTCTTCCTAACTATTCCAAAATTTGATTTTTACGTTCCACGATCCCGTTTTGTTGAGGGGTGCACGAAGTGGAAAAATTATGATCAATTTCATGCCTACCACAATATTCTTCAAAGAGTTGATTTTCAAACTCATTTCCAAGATCACTTCTAATTGATATAATGTTTGTGTTCAACTTATTTTGAGAAAGTTTAACAAAATTTTCAAAGGCGGAGAAAGTATCGCTCTTGCTAGCTAAGAAGATAGTCTAACAAAACTAGAGAAATCATTGACTATAACAAAACCATAGTAGTTACCACCTAGACTCTTAATTCTAGATGGTCCAAAGAGGTTCATATGAAGAAGTTCAAGAGGTTTCATAGTTGACACAATGTTTTTAGATTTAAATGAGATCCTTGTTTGCATCCCTATTTGGCACGCATCACATAAGTGGTCCTTTGAAAACTTGATTTTAGGTAAGCCAATAACTATGTCCTTAGAAACTATCTTGTTTAGAAAGTAAAAATTGACATGCGCCAAACGTCTATGCCACAACCATGAGTCTTCACTCATAGTGATGAGACACTTATCGCTACTCAATGATACTTCACTCAAATCCAGCATATATACATTATTTACCCTCAAGCCATTAAACACATCCCCCTTTTTATCATTATTTTCAATCATGCAAAAATCCTTTGAAAATGATACTTTGTATCCCTTGTCACATAATTGACTAATGCTATGAGGTTGTGTTTAAGGCCCTCGACTAGCAATACATCAGAGATAGTAGTAGACGATGGATTACCTACACTACCTTTTCCAAGTATTTCTCTCTTGTTTTTGTCTCCATAGGTTACAAATCCCTTCTTCTTTACCATAAAGTCAATGAAGAGAGATATGTCTCCTATCATATATCTTGAGCATCCACTATCGAGAACCCATCCTCTCTCCGTAGGCTCAAGACTTTGTACCTATAAAAATAATCAACGAAAATAGGTACCCAATTGTTTATTGGGTCCTTGGTTGTGAGTGAAATCTTAGTTGCATTTAGACAACCATTAATAAACCCCTTTAGGAACTAAAAATCTTCTAAATCTACATTTAGCAATGGTATGACCCCTTTTGCAACAATACAAGCAAGTGAGGTTAACCTTTGTATCACTTTTGTTACCTTGATTTTTTTTATCACATATGTATATTTTTGATAAGGATTAATCATGCTTTTCTAAAGTGTGATCTATCAATAGAAAAAGTGATCTTTGGTTCTAGAGACTTTTAAAGTTTGGCTTTAACAGTTCTAACCTCTTTTTGCCAAATATGACAAGTATCACACCCAAAGTTTACCCATCTACTTCTTTCTTCCTCACCATGGATGCCTTGAGAGTCTCCAATTACCTTTCAGAATCGGAGATGTTTTTCTCTAAGTGAGTAAAAATTTATTTGTTTGAGGCCAACCATTTAAAGGCTTCCTTGGCATCATTTCGTACCTTTTTATTTTTCTTATTTTGATGAGTAGAGAGACAAAGGTTGACGGACTCTTCTTCATCACTTGAACTATCATCCGCGAATGACTAACTATCGTTTTCTCAAGCGATGTAAGCTCTTCTAGGCTTACCTTGTTTCTTTTGTGAAAAATTACTTTCCTTTCCTTTTTCCTTCTTCATTAATGGACAATCCGACTTATAGTGCCCGGATTTTCCACAATTAAAGCACGACCATTTTGCTTTACTCCCCTTATTGCCTTCATTCTCGGAAGACCTTGATTGTCTTCTAAAATTGACGAGATTCTTTTTGGAATGTTGGATACCATTCTTCTTTACATAGCAATTGTATCGCTTCACGAACAATCCCATATCCTCATTCGTTTCTTCATCATCGTTATCACTCGAGTTGTAATCACTTAGCTCTTTTGCAGAGGATTTTTAACAAGAAGCTTTTAGATCTATAGACTTCTTTTCCGTAGTTTTGGTCTTTTCCTTCTTTTTCTTTTTCTCAAATTGCTCGAGACTAAGAAGCACTTGCTCATGTTCTTGGAGCTTTCCAAAAAGAGTTGTAAGGTCTAAAGTCATAAGATTATTTACTTCCTTTATGTCTGTGACCTTTGGTTGCCACTCCCTGGTAAGACATCTTAAAAATTTGTTAGTAGAAACATCATTGGAAATTGGTCTACCAAGTGAATTTAGTCTATTGATTAAGTGAGAAAATCTCGTGTGCATGTCGGCAATGGTTTCCCCTTGCTCCATGTGAAAGAGATCAAACTCTTGAGTTAAAGTGTTGATTCTAGCTAGTTTGACGTTATTAGTTCCATCACGGGCAACTTGCAATGAGTCTCACATGGCTTTAGCAACAATACTATGTGAAACCCTATAATATTCATCAAATCCCAAGGAGGAGATTATAATTTTCTAGCCTTCCAATCTTAATTGTACTTTTTCTCATCTTCATTATTCCATTGTACTTCAGGCTTAGGCACAACAACGTTATTTTCATCGGTCATGGTGATTTCCATAGGACCGTTCAATATAAAGTTCCATACATTTTTGTCAATGGAATTTATATGCACACGCATATAATCTTTCCAGTAACTATAGTTCTCAATGTTGAAAAAAAATTCTCTATTGTTAGCCCATTTTGGTTCGTTTTCCATATTCTAAGAAGTTATATGTGAAACACGAAATGAACCGGTATTCTTGGTACCACTTGTTAGATGTCGAAAATGATCTAGAAGGGGGGGGGGGTTGAATAAATCACTTATTTAAAACAGAATCGGCGCTTAATATAATTTTAATTTAAAAAGTTTTAAGCGGAAGTGGCTGAGGAACTATAATCGTCTAAATGAACTGTTACCAAAAAGATCAAATATACGCTACGCCTATATAGAATACCGATAAAGACGAGAATTAGAACCAATAGTTTGAACACGAATCAATAAGATTTTGTTCACTCAAAGTTGGACAATTTCCAATGCGTGTGAAATATAAACCAAATTGAAAAATAACTTAAGTGCTTATATTCACGCAATTAGTCGAACACTTGGAGTGCGAAGTACCTCAAGTAAATTCAATACGTGAATGAAGTGTTATGCTTTTCCGATTACAATCAAACAGATTATAATGAGGTTTCTAAAAATGTTTCAGCACTAACACACGCCAGAATTTTAGTCAACTAATATGTTTGCACACAAACTCAAAATTCAGCAATGAAAATAGATAAAAGAGAGAACACCAATTTGTTGAGGCAGTTTCCCCATCGTCCTCGCTCAGGGTACATCTGCGTCCTCGCTCAGGGTACATCTGCCCTCAATTCTAAAAATAGAGTTGAGACCTGTATATGTAACCTGTTGCAATTTTATTTACAAGAGAAGCAATAGAATTCAAACACTCAATCCCAAACGTCAATGTTGAGCCTATGTCTTCTCTTCCCTTGATTCAAGATGAATCAAGTCCTTCAAATGTGATGAGTAAACCTCCAATTATGGCACCACCTTTGAACAATCCTCTGGTCTTCAAATCTTGCCCGACTGATTTCAAACACCAATAATTTGAACCCAAACCTTCCTTCCATAATCCTCTTGAAGGACAAAACCCTAAAGGTTTTATTCAAGAAACACCCATTGATGTCTCAACCCAAACCCGATACACCGATCCTAAGTTTGGACGTTATCACCTCGGTGATGCAGAATGCACAACAAAAATGATTATGCGTAGTTGTTGAGAAAATGTAAGAAAGAGGATGAAGATGATGAGAACCAAATCAATGTATATTTTCACTTTTCTTGTTGTGTTGTGTAGAATGAGCTATCACAATATATATGCAAAGTTATAACCAAACAACCAACATAACAGTCACTTTGAATGGTAAACATAACCAAAAATTTATGAGAAACGAGCGAGCGGTTGACTTAAAACAAGGGGGGTCGATCTGAGCTCTCTCGAGTTCAGGATTATGTAGAAAAACACTCTTTGAGTCGACCGGAACAGGTCCATGCATCGATGCAAAGCACCTCATTTTTTACAAATATAAATGCACACAGTATGAGTCGGCTGGAGGGTCGACGCGAGCTCTCCTGAGAGCAAAACATGAAAATTATCTTCCGCATGAGTCGACTTAAGCAAGCTTTGAGTCGACTGAAAGACTAAGAACTTGCAAAAATGCAGATTTTGATATGTTTAGCTGCTTCTAAGTGTTCCTAATGCATCTCTAAATTGACCAACATGATCAAACTCATATAGGACACATATAGTACTTTTCCTATATGAACCAAGACACATTTTGACAAATGTTTGACACTCGAAAAATAACGTATGCATATGCTACTCGATGATATTGTCCAAAGTATATTTTTCTAACTATATATGTTTTGATATCATTAAAACAAGTATAACGAAGTATGAGACACTTTACCCTCACAACTACGAGTCAAGATCATTATATATAAAGAAATGAACACGAAATTAAACGGGATAACAATACTGAGTTAATCAAATAAGTAAATAGTAGGAAAAGCGAACATATTATCAAATAGATTCATACAGGTACATATAATCAGCCCTAATCAATAAAACTTAGCTACTCATACTAATAGAAATCATAATTGAAGTGATAAAGAAACAATACATGAATATCTTGTTAGAATTTGGCTTCCAATGATGAAAACCTTTGCTCCAGAGTTCCAAAAATTGCTTCACCTTCAAAATTCTATACCAAGATTTTCCACACCTCACCCATTCTCTTACTTCTTTTTAAATAGAAGTTGATATTAAGTTTTTAGGATTGAGAGAAAAAAAATTCAATTTCACCATTCATCATTGTAATAATGTCAGAACTTTTTGTCTATTTATATTCTAATTTAGATTTTAACTTATTAATAAAAGTTGTATCTCTGGATATTAGTTTTCATTTGTAAAAAATATACTTCAATTAGAGTTATGAAACTCTAGATATGATCAAATTACTGGATAGTCATCATGATGCAAATTATGCTAAAAAATGATCACTTCTTCATAATTTCTCCACTTTTTCACCCTTTTGCTTTGTTTCTTCACTTATTCATTTTCTTACAATTTATTCAAAAACTTAAACATAATCTACTAAAAATCATCAAAAAAATATGCAAATGCTTAATAAAATTACATGATGACAGGGTGTCATCTTGAAGACACAACCTTTCTCATCAAGATGAACAACCATCATATGCCTAAAAAAGTTATTACTTGTATAAATTATATCTCTATGTAACTTCTAAGAAAAAACTGAAAGTTTAAAAGGGGCCTAGTTCTTCTAGACGAGTGGTAAATCCCAAGCGGTAACAGCAGATAGAATGAAGAGACAAATTGTATTGATACAAAAGGATATAAGCTGCTTTCACTGAATAAGAACCATTCTTATCAAGCGAGGTCAACCAACAATCCTCTTTGAAGGTATCTTGAAAACCCTGGATAACATTCATACGCTTAGTTACTAGAATAAGCTCCTAAACAAACAAAATCATCCTCCACTTGAGGTCCCTAGACAAATACCAATTCACAAAGACACCTAAATCACCAACTCCTCCTTTATAACAAATAAAATTCTAATAAAGCTTTGAAAACTGTCCTTTCAAAAGCGCATAACCACACTAAGGGCCATGCCAAAAGGAGGTGGATAAGCCATTTCACACCATCCTGGCGAGGTCATCTAAAAACAAATATAAGGATGCTTGGGATCCAGAACAAAGGAGGGAGATATCTTTTCACCAATATGATGAAGAACGAAAATCGTTCAACCTCTCACCTGTGGCAGACCTAACTATAAAGGCCACATATGTGGTTGGGAGGATGTCAAACCAAATACCCCCACCCTTTAGGAACCTTCATCTCCACTTACCCATAGGCATCATATTATCTCAACTCCGACCCTTAAAAGACCATCCTTCTTAGACCTACACACCTCCGACTAAGGGGTTAAACAATCTTATCTTTTCTAGTAGTTTCTCCCTAAAGGAAACGCATTTGAAGTCCAATCAGACTCTGCTGCACTTTAACAAACATTTTGAGTAAGGAAAGAAAGAAAATGAGTATAGAATTAAGAATTAAGTTTAATAATACCACTTGACCAACCAAGGCGATGTACTTATTACCCTAAATTATTACCACACTTAAACACTTATTGTGTATTTTTTTATCGGATGTATCATTTATTAATTATATATTTGTATTCTTTCTTTTGATAGCTAAAAACTTATACAATTTTTGTTCTTCTTCATGGTGAGAAAAAGATATCTCCCTCTCTAGTTCCCAATCACAAACATCTTTTAATTGGTTTTAGAGTGTCTCAAGGTAGAAAATGACTTCTCCACCTCCTTTTGAGATGACTTTTGGTCTGGTGATTTGCTCTTGAAAGATAATTTTTTAAAATAAATTTTATTAGATTTCTAATAGTGTAATGGAAGAGTTGATGACTTAAATGTCTTTGCAAATGAGTTTTTTCTTAAGACCTCAAGTGGAGAAGAAGTTTGTGTGCATGAAAGCTTTAGTTGGTAGTTAACCTTGTGGGTGCTATATTTATATGATATAACCTAAAAGAAAAACAATATTTACATAGTAAAGAAAACTTCATTTCTTAATAGCCTCCACAATTGGTTGCATCTTTTGCTTCTTTTTGTTTCACACCAACCAAAATATTCAAAAAAAAAAAAAATTCTTTAACATATCAAAACATAAAGATTGAAAGCACCAATATATAATCATCAATCACATTTATACCATAAATATTATTACTCTTTGCAAAGGTTGGATTTACTCCACAAAGTAATTCACATGACAAAGGGATCTTCTTAACCCAAATCTTCATGTATACAAAATTGGGCGTTAGGTTCCCATTCACACACACTCACAACTCTTTTTTATTATTAATAGTCAAAATAGTCTTACAAATGTATCACTTTCATGCTAACATAAAGTGCGGTCGGTTGGGATGTAATTGTAAGAGAGAAATTTGAAAGAGATGTTGGGGGAGAGATAGACAAGACAACATCTCCTAATTGGCAGGGGAAAAAATTCTACACGACTTAAATTTGTTTTCTTCTTTGCAAGAGTGCAGAGAAAAGCTTGAGAGGAGTTTTTATTTTTATATTTTATATATTATTATTTTTTTCTAAATTATAAATCACTTTTTTAAAAAAATTGTCATAAATTATAAGTCATTTTATATTTTTAATATTGATATTTTCTCTAATATAATTACAAATATTTATTATTATTTATTTTTTAAAATTTTTAAATTTAATTTTCCTTTGTAATTATGAGACATTTTAAAATTATACATAATTTATTTTTTACATAAATTAATAATTAAGTTTTGAATTCGTATGAAAATTATTCAAAACATCTTATAATTTTGGTGGAGACTATGAGAGTATTTAGAAGGAGATGGTGGGAGTACTTTTTAATGTTTTCTTTTAAGATCTAACCAAGAGCCTTTTAGTTAGAACTCTTTTTTCTTATCTGAATTTATTATATATATATTTTAATGAAACATTGTATATGTCCCAGGTTTTCTTTGTCCTTTGCGTTTTTTTTCTTTTTCTTGTACGTGAAATAAAATATACTATGTATGTCCCAGGTTTAGGCTAGAGTACTACTTTTTATTTTATTTTCTAAAATAGAGAACGTTAATTAACATTATATATATATATATATATATATATATATATATATATATATATATATATATATATATATATATATATATATATATATATATATATATATATATATATATATATATATATATATATATATATATATATATATATATATATATATATATATATATATATATATATATATATATATATATATATATATATATATATATATATATATATATATATATTGAGAATACTTAATGTAAAAATGGTAAGAATAATCATTAGCTCTTAGATTTTAAAATAAATAGTTGAGATTATTAATGTGAAAATGGTAAGAATAATTATTCGCTCCTAGATTTTAAAATAAATAGTTGAGATTAAAATATTCATTTAATGAACATATTTTTCTCTTTTATCATTTAATTGAATATGCATAAATGATTAAAGTGACACACAAATCTCAACCATTTATTTTAAAATCTAAGGCTTAATAAATATTTCTATCATTTTCATATATATATATATATATATATATATATATATATATATATATATATATATATATATATATATATATATATATATATATATATATATATATATATATATATATATATATATATATATATATATATATATATATATATATATATATATAACTATTTGGATCAAACTTTAGTGTCGATAAAGGTAGTTTTGTGGTTCGACAAAAGTGCATGAAGTCGAAGTCTGTTCACATGCTGAGCCTGTATGATGTAGTCGAAGTATGCTCAAGCATGCAGTAGTCGGAATGTTAGAATTGTTAGCATGTCGAATTGAGTCTTGTTTGTAAGCTCAATTGTTTAAATTTACTTGTTGCTCAAGTTAGCTTAGTTTATAAATAGACTAGTTCTTTCAGATTGTTGAGAGAGGTTAATTATTGGTATTCACTTGTAATCTTTGAACCCTTATTTATTAAGTGAAAAGAAAAACAATTTTAACTAATTCTTATTCTTCTTCTTCCTTCATCTCTATCTTTGGTAAAACTTAATTGGGTTTCTTGTACCTGTTCAAGATACTCAATCTTTTTCACATATTCTGGTTTGTTCTTGATGACGTCAATTCATAACAAACTAGTGCGGTGAGTATGGAAGAGAAAATGTCGTCAACAAATTATGAGATTGAGAAATTCAACGGTGTGAATGATTTTGGTTTGTGGCACTTGAAGATGCAAGTCCTTCTTGTCCAATAGGGTTTGTTAAAAGCGTTGAAAGGATCAGAGAAGATGGAGCTGCCCTATCGGAGAAGAAGATAACGATGGTCGAAAAAGCCCACAATGCCATTATATTGAGCCTTGGTGATAAGGTTCTCCAACGGGTTTCAAAGGAGAAAACTGCAGCTGTTGTGTGGACGAAACTTGAAGGTTTATACATGAAGAAATCGTTGGTTAATCGTATATACTTGAAGCAAGCTTTGTATTCATTCAAGATGAGTGAAGACAAAGCCTTGGATGAGCGGCTGGATATATTCAACAAGTTTATTCTTGATCTTAAGAATATCGAGGTCAAGATTGATGATGAAGATCGAGCGTTGCTACTGTTGTGCTATTTACCTAAGTCTCATACTCACTTTAAAGAAACTCTATTGTATGGAAGAGAGTTGTTGACCTTTGAAGATGTTTAATCTGCCTTGTACTATAAGAATTTGACCAAATGAAAGGAACACAACCCATATTCTATTGGTGAAGGGGAAATTCTTGAAGAAAGATGGTAGATTTGAGAAGATGGGTAAAGTTCTACAAAATTCGTATGGTGGTAATGCTAATACTATTAAGTATTATCATTGTAAGAAGGAAGGTCATAAAAAGAAAAGCATGTCCTGGTCGACTGAACAATCATGGTGGACAGGATAATTGTAATGCAACCATTGTGCAAGATGGTTATGAATCATCTGATGTCCTAGTGGTTTCAAGCAATGCCTCTAGCAATGAGTGGATTATGGATTCAGGGTGTACTTGGAACATGTCTCCAAACAAAGACGTGTTTGAGGAATTGTATGATCAAGATGGTGGATTAGTGCTCCTAGAAAACAATAAAGCTTGCAAAATTACAGGTATTGGATCTGTGAGATTCAAGCTCCGTGATGAGTCAATAAGGCTATTGACTGATGTTAGGTATGTACCTGACCTTAAGAGGAATTTGATTTCAAATAATATGTTTTCAAAGGAGAGCAAATCATCATAAGGGTAATGAAAGGGTCGAAGGAATTCTTAAGAGGTGTGAAAAAATAAAGCTTGTATACCCGCAAGGCTGAGGTTGTAACTGGTTCAATAGATGTCGCATCCATAAAACCCGTGTCGAGGACTAAGCTATGGCATAAGAGACTTGGCCATGTCAGTGAAAAAGTCATGGTCAAATTGTCGAAACAAAATCTACTAGGTGGTAACAAGGTCGAAAAATTGGAGTTTTGTGAACCTTGTGTATTCGGTAAATCTTGTCGAATGAAGTTTAACAAAGGTAAACAAATAACATATGAATCCCTTGGTTACATTCATGCTGATATTTAGGGACCTGCAAAGAATCTTTCACACTTAGGTTCAAAGTATTTTCTATCCATAGTTAACTATTACTCCAGAAAGTTATGGGTATTCATCCAGAAGGCTAAGGATGAAACTTTTGAAAATTTCAAAAGTTGAAAGACTCTGGTAGAAAGCCAAACTGGCAGAAGGTCAAAAGGTTGAGGACCGACAATGGTCTTGAATTTTGCGATGAGGCTTTCGACAACTATTGTGTTGCGTCTGGTATTACAAGACACATAACTACTACATGGACTCCCTAACAAAATGGTCTAGCTGAAAGGTTTAATTGAACCATTCTAGAAAAGGTGAGGTGTATGTTGGTAAGTGTGTGATTGAAGAAAGTGTTTTGGGCAGAAGCTACTGTAAATGCAACATATTTGATAAATAGGTGTTCTTCGACATCCTCGAGAATGTAGACACTTGAGGAAGTCTGGTCGGGATATCCTTAGTGTCTCGACAGGCTTAAAGTATTTGGTTGTTTAGTTTATGCTTATATTAGGCAAGACAGGGCCGAACCTAAAGCTCTGAGATGTATGTTCCTTGGATACTCTAAAAGAGTCAAAGCTTGTAGGTTGTGATGCCTAGAACCAGGTCACTGGAGGTGTATCACAAGTTGAGATGTAGTTTTTAATGAAAATGAGATGGCTTTCAAGAAAACTGATGGCATTAATTGAATTTCGAAGATCTATGAAGAAGAGCTGGAACAAGAAGATATTCTTGTTGAGGTGGAGCATAATAATGTTGAATTTAATGACTAAGATGAAGTTGAAGAGGATGTAGAAGATATTGCCGAAGCTGAGGAGACTGATAATGACTACCTGCTAGGAAGAGACAGGTCAAGAAGAGTCATCAAGCCACCTTAGAGACTTGGTTATGTAGATCTTATATCTTATGCCTTAATCTCTACAAGTCAGGTTCTAGACAAAGAACCTACAAACTATAAGGAAGTTATGAGGAGTTGAGACAAGACTGAATGGATGAAAGACATGGATAAGTAGATAAAATTTGTTCATGATAATAACACTTGGGAGTTGATCAAGAAACCTGTAAAGGCCCGATTAGTCAGTTGTAAGTGGATTTTCAAGGTTAAGGAAGGAACCGAAGGAGTGATGTTGAAGTGTTTTAAGGCAAGGTTGGTTGCTAGGGAGTTCACTCATAAATAAGGTGTCGAATTTAATGATGTGTTCTCACCTGTTGTAAATTATAAATCCATTTGAATGTTGTTAGCCATGGTGGAAAAGTTTAACCTAGAACTTGAACAAATGGATGTGAAGACAACCTTCCTGTATGGTGATCTAGATGAAACAATCCTGATGAGGCAACCTAAAAGGGTATGCAGAATGTGGAAAGGAATATTATATGCACAAGCTGAACATGTCTTTGTATGGCTTGAAACAATCTCCTCGACAATGAAATAGGAGATTCGACAAGTTCATGGCACACATTGGTTTTACTAGGAGCCAGTTCGACCACTGTGTTTACTTCAAATTTCGACCTGGAAATTCACTTTTTATTTTTTTTGACTTATGTGGATGCAATCCTCATAGCAAGAAACAATGTCGAAGATGTTATAAAGGTGAATAATGAACTCGATAAGGAGTTCGACATGAAGAATTTGGGAGCTTCCTCCAAAATTCTCGGGATTGACATCTAGAGAGATAGAAAGCGGGCGAGATAATGCTTATCTCAAGAGACATACCTGAAGAAGATTCTTGACAAGTTTGGTATGTCAAACTAAAATTCGGTTCTAACACTGACTAATCCTCAGTACAAGTTAAGTACGACTCAAAGTACTAGTACTAAAGTTGAAAGAATATATATGAATAGCATTCCATTTGCTAGTATAGTAGGTTCTTTGATATACGATATGGTATGTACGAGGTCAGACATAGCATACGGAGTGAGCCTTGTAAGAAGGTATATGGCCAATCCTGGGAAGGCGCATTGGAAAGCATTAAAGTGGATTCTTAGGTATATCAATGGATCTCTGAGCAGAATCCTCATTTATGGTGAAGCTTGTGGTGATGATAGCAAAGTCAAAATAGAAGAATTTGTCGACTTTGATTATGCAGGTTGTATGAATTCCAGAAAATCTATTTCTGGATATGTTTTCACTATGTTTGGCAGAGAAATTAATTGGAAAGCAACACTTTAGAAGGTTTTCTCCTTATCAAACACTGAAGCATAGTATATCATCCTTATTGAAGCTGTGAAAGAAGCATTGTGGCTTGAAGGTTTTGCTAAGGAGTTAAAACTTCAAGGTCGATTTATCACTGTTAAATGTGATAGTTAAAGTGCAATAAACTTGTTGAAGAACTCAACCTACCATGAGCGAACCAAACACATCGATGTGAGGTTGCACTTTGTCAAAGAGATAATCGAGCATGGAGAAGTCCCAGTGTTGAAGATTTTGACTGATGACAATGCTGCTGATATGATCACCAAGACTTTGTCAAGTAGCAAGTTTCTCCATTGTATGCAGTTGATAAAGCTGCATGATGAAAGATAGTTTATTCCATTTTTAGTGTAGAGTTTGTTCCAAAATGGAGATTTGTGGTATTTGGATAGAATTCTAGTGTCAACAAGAGTAGCTTCACGATTCGACAAAGGTGCATGAAGTTGAAGTTTGTTCACATGTTGATCCTGTATGGTGTAGTCAAAGTATACTCAAGCATGCAGTAGTCGAAATGCTAGAATTGTTAGCATGTCGAATTGGGTCTTGCTTGTAAGCCCAATTGTTTAAGTTTGATTGTTGCTCAAGTTAACTTAGTAGTATATAAATATGGTAGTTCTCTCATTTTGTTGAGAGAGGTTAATTATTGGTATGCAATTGTAATCTTTGAATCCTTATTGAGCAAGTGAATAGAAATTTTTTTTAATCAATTCTTATTCTTCTTCTTCCTTCTTTTTTATCTTTTGTAAAACCTAATAGGGTTTCTTGTGTTTGTTCAAGAAACTTAATCTTTATCTCATATTTTAGTTTGTTTGTTATGACATCAATTCACAATACACACACACACACACACACACACACACACACACACACACACACACACACACACACACACACACACACACACACACACACACACACACACACACACACACATATATATATATATATATATTGATGATGAAAACACTAAATTTGGATCTTAGAAAGTTTAGATCGATTTACTATTCTAAATTCTACACTTAGAGATAGATATGTTAACTAGACTCATACTTAATAGATACAACAACAACCAAGTCTTATTCAATTAAGTTGGATCGACTACATGGATCAACTTTTGTCATAATGTTTTATCTAGGATCATGTTTTTATTCAAATTGTTAATATCGAGATTTTTCTTAATAACTTTTCTTATAATTTTCTTATGTCTTCCTCCACCTCTACCAATTTAAAACCTCTCCATTTAATCTACTCTTCTTACCACAAAATTCACAAGCCTTCTCTCTACATGCCCAAACCACTGAAGTCTATTTTCAACCATCCTTTCTACTATAGGTGCTACCCCAACACTCTCTCTAGTATTATCATTTCTAATATTATCTTGTCTAGTCTTACCACACATCAAACACAACATTCTCATCTCTAATACACTTACTTTATTCTCGTATTGATTCTTAAGCGCCCAAAATTTTATCCCATACAACATCGCAAGTCTTACCACAATCTTATGAAAATTTACTTTTAACTTAAGCGATACCTTTTTGTCAACCATCCAACTCGAATTTGATAATTTACATCCCCTTTTATTTCTCCATCGTTTTGTATTACAAACCTAAGATATTTAAATTGTGTGACTTTTGGGATGATATAGTCTCCAACTTTATACTATAGGTTAGAAACATTTCTTCTTTTGCTGAACTTATATTCCATATATTTTGTCTTACTTCTTCTTAGTCGAAATTCATGCGTTTGTAAAGCTAGTCTCAAAGTCTCCAACATCTCATTTAAATCCTCCTTCGACTTTTCATGTAGGTTATATCATTTGTAAAATAAAAAAATTCTCGGTGCTAACTCTCGGATGTCCACCGTGAGTATATCCAAAATTAAAGTACAAATATAAGGCTTTAGGGTTGAACCTTTGTGCGAATATATCGTAATGGAGAAATCGTCTGTCTCTCCACCCTGTATGCGCACACTAGTCGATACCCCTTCGTACATATTTTAGATAGCTCAAATATAAGAAATCATAACCACTTCCTTCTCTAGAGTTTTCCACAAAATCTCTCTAAACATTATATCATACCTAATAGACATTTCAAAAAAAAAAATCAAAATAGATAGGTTAAAAATCACACTATAAGTACATAAACGAATACAAATAGTTATCTATAAAAAGGAACAAACGAGTTTTAGTGTGGGTACATATACTCAAATATCCGCATCTACATAAATAAATACATATTTATATATTTATTTGTATGTATATAATCATAATAATAAATTTTAAAAAATTAAAATATTCTTACATTTTTTTAAACATTAATTTACACATAACCATAATATAAAACATCATTATACTTTCATGTTTAGGTGGTGTTTTTTCTACTATCTTTATTGATTTTGTTTACATTGGAGAGGAAATTAAAGATGCACAAAAATAAATTTATTAAATCATGTCAACGAGCACTAAGCTTCTAAACATAAAAAATCAAATACATATAAAGCAAATCATGTTTTATTTTTATTACAAGGAAAAAAAACAAGAAATAAATTAGTGAGAATGCAACCTCAATACTTTTATTGCACTCATAAGTAGCACATAAATTTAGGGTCTATTTGGTTGGGGGATTTTGGAGAGGAGGGGAGGGGAGAGAATATTTTAAAATAGGTTAGTTTGGTTCAATTTTTTATGAGGGGAGGGGAAGGGATTGGAGGTAATCAGAATCTCTCTTGAAACACTTTTTTGCTTCCCCCAAATTGAGGGTTTTCGGAGAGGAAGGGAGAGAGAAGAGTTATGATAAAATATATTTTTATTATATTGACAAAATTATCCTCACTTTTATTTAACACAATCTTACATTGTCTTTATTAATATTGTGAGACGTTGGATCGAACTCTAGTGTTGTCGAAGTCAATTCGCAAGTAATGCGTGTTGTAGTCGAAGTTTGTTCTAACATGCATTAGTCAATATTGCTAGGGTTGTTAGCATGTTGAATTGGGTCTTGCTTGTAAGCCCAATTGTTTAAGTTAGCTTGTACCCTAAGTTAGCTTGTAATGGGTAATTGTTAAAAAAAACCATTAGGTTAGTGTGCTATTTTATTATAAATAGGATGCTAGTTTCTCAATCTTGGCATAAGGAAAAATAGGAAGATAAAATCCTAATTTCAAGGGAGAGAGGTTATTTTGTTATTCTTGTATACTTGTAATCTTGTTCTAAGAGAAAGGAAAGAATAGCAGTTTAATAATCAATCCTTGTTTATTCCTTGTTATTTTACCTTGTCTTCTTTGTTAACCCTAACCCTTGTGTGTTTCTTGATCATTAAGAAATCGTTTATACTTTGTTTAAAGGTATCTGATTCACAACAAATATTATACCTTAAATTTTTGTCACCTAATTATAATTCCTCCATTTTTTTAACGTCAACTCTATTATTTTTTATCGTTATGATTCAACTTTTTTTTCTACGTGTTTTATTCAATTCATTTTTATTTAATATTTAGTTTGTAATAACTGAATTGTTTTATAAGTTGTATTGTATTACATATCAATATATAATTGTAGTATGAGTTATATATTATGTAGAATTTAATTTTATAAATATTTTATAGGATTAAATGAATCATCAAGACGGGAAAATAGTTCATATGATTATTGATCATATAATGTGATTTTATGACGTTTATTAGTATTTTATTTTCATTTAAAGATATTTTGAAGTATTTTAAATGTTAAATATTTTGCGTTTGATTATTTATGTTTTTTTTACAAATTAATAATTTTTTTGGTGAATATTATTTTTTTTAAAAATTATTTAGCATGAGTGTTATAATATTTTAAGAGTAAAAAGGTAAATTAGTTTTAAAACTCCTCCCCTCCCCCTGTGAACCAAACATATTTGATTAAAACTTCTTCCTGCCCTCTCATCCCCCTCTTTGGAACCAAACATACGTTTAATTAATATACATTCCCTCACATCCACTCCCCTTTATTAAAATCTCTCATCTCTCCTCCCTTCCGTTGAACCAAACGAACCCTTAAAGAAGGGAGTAACCCACAATTTAAGATTAACATCAAGTTGAGTCACATATTTAACCAACCAATAAATAATCATTGTCTTCTCTAAGGATATGAGTAAAAGTCAAAGAATAATCTCGCGTCCTAAAAGCTCAAATCTAAACTAGGAGAAATGTGTGAGGATGATAGGACATGTCCCCTCGATATCAGATTTCGATTGTGATTCCAAAAAAATAATATAGTGGACTAGATCCCAAGTTGATTTTGATTTTCTCATTCATATCTTTTTAAATTTCTCAAATAGTGATGACAAAAAGGGACCCAGTAAGACTAGTAGCATATAGACGAAACTAGTATGAGACATCGATAAAATGAAAACCTTCAAATTTTGGAAAAGACTAGTTTTCTAAACAACTAAGAAAATTGGGCATTCTCTGAGAGTATGGAGAATAATTTCATGTAAATGGTTGCATATTCTAAAAGAAAAAGTTGAGGTGATATGGAATAACACCCTAAGGAATTAATGGGAAGAGAGTCGTGGGCGATAAATGATAACCCACATTTTGTGAGTTATTACAAGTCCTAATACTTGGATATTATTATTTGTTTTACTATTTAGTAGTTAATTTCATTGCATTTTTTTGTTTTAAGAGTAGTTTGTAAAGAGCGCAATAGGTGCTCTCTTTTGTAGTTTTTATGTGTTTGTTGCCTGTTAAAGGTTAGTTTCTGATAAGGTCGGGCACGACAACTTGTGACATCAACTGGTACCCAAAGGAAAGTAGAAAGCTGGAAGCAACTGAGGAAAAAGAGAAACATCAATTGCATTCCTGGGGCACACGTGACATCAATTTGCGTTGGAAGGAGAACTGATTTGAAAGGATAAGAACAAGGCACTAGAAGACAAAAGTTAGTACAAAGTACAAGCACTAGGACACCACTCTACCAAAAGGACAACGTCGCCTGCTTGTCTGCGCCATCAGACTACCACACTACACTTTGTCTCCCACTTTTGTCTGTACTTGATTCCAATGTTGCACGAATGAGAAAAATGAAGGGATTATTGCTGATTCTCTTTTGGGCCTAATTTGATATTTATTCTCAAGCTCATGATCCAACACAAGGTGCAAAACCCTAGCTGAAGCAACTATAAAAGCATATCTTTGTGAAATGAGAAATAGTTCAACATTTTTAGAGAAAAATTCTTAGAAGAAACTAGTGAAGAAGTGAGTTGAACAAGAGTGGAGATTCTTCTTCTCGTCCTTTCTAGTACTTTATCACTTTTCACTCCCTGTGGGTTTGACATTCTTAATACTTTATCACCTGCTACTTAAAATATATACTTGCATGTGACATCACACATTTTCAAGCAATAATAAATCAAACAAAAAGACACATGTTATCGGGAACTTGTAACTTCCAAATTCAACTCGAAAAATCCTAATGGATAACTTGATGATTAAAGTGAGAAATCAACCACATAAAACCACTCGAAGTTGAAGCAAACACATTCTAGAAGCCAGTCCAAATTAAAACATCCTAAAGATTATTATCCGCGGAGACATTCCTTGTAGTATCCTTAACCAGTTCAAGAAGAGTACTATTAAATTTATGAAACACCCATTGAAAAATCTCCTTTACATATTTAACTTTAATCTCTTTGTCAATAATGTGAACATAAGGAACATAAGAATATATATATATATATATATATATATATATATATATATATATATATATATATATATATATATATATATATATATATATATATATTAAACGATAGAGGAAATTAGTCAGAAGACTAGTACCTAAAGAAGCACTAAAATCCTATGTTCTTTCCCCATTACTATCACATTCATTAGACAAAGATGCAGCAACTTATAATTAATATGTATTACTTAAGAAACATAATTGATAATTAAAACTCGTTTTCACCAAAACAATAAAACAACAACAACTCAAACATTGATAATCCCAAAGAACCATATTGGATGACTACAAGATGGAACATCTTCTTCTTGTACCAAGCTAGGAGAGTTTATTCTTAATGTACTATATAAAGAAAATGGAACAAATTGATAGATAGAATAAGAAGCCTCAGCAAACAAGAATATTACTTTTTACTGTTTAAAATTCAGCAGAAAAATTATTAGGGAAATGATAGCATTGGATGAGTTATGATTTAGGTAAAATGTTAATTTTTAGGTAAGTGTCATAGTTTTTACTAGTATATAGGAAATATTAGATTTTAAAGTTATATAGAATTTGGGTTTTTTCTAATAGTAAATTTCATCTCTTTTATTAGTGTAATACTTTCATTGTTAAATTTTTTATGTGCTACTTGATGTGAATATATAGACTTTTTTATTAAGAAAAATAGTTGATATTTAATACCCTTAAATTGATTTTAAAGGAAGTAGAAAAATTGAATTGCTCTCTATATTTCAAATTATTTCCCGTTTTAATTTTGAAAATTTCTTTTGCACATTCTATATCTTCTCACAAATTCTTAAGGAATATTTAAAATTTTTAAATTTAAAGATGTATCTTCAAACGTACTAATTTTTTATAAAATTAAACGCAAACAAGTGAGTCATCTCTATTATACTTAATTTTAATTTGAAATTACATCTCTAAATGTATATTTGAGCCACATAGTAAATTATGATTTTTAAAAAATATATATATATATTTTAGAATGTTTTAGTATAATTTTTCATACTTTGAAAACAATATTTGTAATATTATAAGATATATTTTTTTTAATTAATGCATTACATATTATGCGTGTTAAAATGATTTTGAATCAAATTATAATATTGTTAGTCGGATTAAAACGATATTAGACTTATAAAAGTAAAAACTTAAGACAATGTTTCGTTTTAAAATGTATGTAGGAAGTTTTTAAAGATGGATATCCAACATAATAATGTTTAAATATTTTAAAATATAATCAGTGGTGTTTTCGAAAATGCATCATCGAATACAACTCATAAAAGTTCCGTATATGCATCTCCGGATGAGGTGATTTAAGGTATATCCGAAAATATATTGTCGAAAACATCTTAGAGCAATTATGAATTTTGAGAGGTGTAAGTCACAACCTAAAGGTGAAAAAAAAATTTCTTAATTTTCTTATTGAATTTATATGTTCAATCATCATTTTATTGGGCTTATTTGGTCACCAATTGGTTTAGCCCAGTAATAAATTGGGCCATGACATTATAAAATGCATCCACAATAAACAATGTTGCTACTATTCACAATTCATGTTTATTTATTATATATACTTACACTTTTATTTTTTTTATTTCACCTCAAACTCAAACACAGAATCCGTTATAGATATAAAATAGTTTTTTTTTTCTAAAAAAATCTATAGAGATTTTTAACAACATAAATTAAAGTTGAAAAATTATTTAAGCTGAAAATCTGTGTATGTCAAAATATTTTTTCCTAGAATGATTAAAAGAGCATGGACACTATAAAAATAATATTTTTCTTTTTTATATTAAATTTTTTTAAGTTAATCAAAATATTAACTATTTCATTTTTAACAAAAATATTTTCAAAAAAAAAAAACTTTTTAAAAGAAACTTACACGTGACGAAAACATAACTAAAATATTAAAAATATATATATTTTTAAAAAATCTATAACAAATGTGTCCATAGTTTAATTACCAAAAATTCCAAAATACCTCTAATATTATATTTAACTTTCAAAATTATTCTTTATTCTCCACTTTTTAACATTTTTTCTGATTTCTGCTTTTTCACAACTTTTTTTTAACTCATATTCAGATACAATCAAAACTTTTTTTTTCTTCTTTATATGTGTAACCGAATGACTATTCAACAAATTAACTCTTCCATTTTTTTATCAGTTAAATTTTTCACAAATAAAATTATTCAGTTGTTTTTAATGAAGGCAACGTAATTTTTGAATGATAACCTATTAGTGATTAAGTATTAACATATATTTATATTTTTGTTTGAACTTGTATACTCATAGAGCTTAGTTAAATACAACTCGAAAGTTTTCAACTCGAAAGTTTTACCATGCATACTAACAAATTTACTTGCCAGATTCCCAACATTATATTGACAGTGTTGAATTATTCAATTATTTCTTTTTTTAATTTAAAACATTATATTGACAGCAAAAAAATTCATCAAACATTTTATCATGTAATTTTGTCTTGATTATCTTTATCGGTAAGAATGATTTTTTTGAAGTAGTTGTAAAAATTAGAAGAATTAAGATAAGATGAAGTAAACTTTCAATGAAGTAATATGTATTCATGTTTCATGTCTTTTTGAAAGTTTCACAAAATTCAAACAAAGTTGACAAGTTGTTCAAATCTAGATTATCAACAATGTCAAAATGAAAGTGTTGAAGTTGATATTTCAAACTAATTTTCTCTTGTTCACTAAAGTCCAGAGCATAGAAGTTATTTGCATGAACACATATATTATTTATAATAAATGATTTGTAAATATCCTTAGAAACCAAACTATTGCTTAGACTAAAAACTCCATTGTTTGTTCATAGAACCTGTAATTCAGTTCTAGCAATCGTTATCGATTATAACACAAAAGAGATTCACTCTAAAATGTTGATTTGTTGTTATGTCATTCATGTGATGGTGCTCGTGACCTTCACACTCTATATAAACTGCATTACAATCAGGTGAATCAATATGATATTTTTTTTGAAAATAATATTAAATTTTTCAATAAACACCCATACATCATCTCTCAATTTCTAAATTAATATTTTTGTAGTGATGAGTAATTGCATAACATTAAGTATATCTTGAGGTTTTTGTTGTAATGCTTGACACAGAGGATTTGTAATTCACACAAACTCTCTCATAGTCTATAAAACTAATGTGAACTCAAATGTTCATAAAATTATTATTAGCATTCCCACGTGTAGCATAACTTCTTTCATTTTTTCTAATATCTTTACGAACCACACAAGTATTATGAAAATCTATCATATTACAAACAAAAGAGACGTCTATCTCCAACTCGTTTCAAAGTTTCAATATAATTTTTATCTTTACTATTATCTGGTGACATCATCCTGATTTTAATCTTCGAACATAAGATATACAAATTACATCCCATCTATTGCGATTAAGTAATTCCTTTTGTTGTAGGTTTGATAAGTATATGTATGTGTATGACCAATACCAACACAAAAATATCATCACTACCATCACTAGAGGAGAGTTTGAGGAAGGCATTCTCCAATGATGTACCGTATATGCAATTTTATCAAAGGTGAATAGTGGATTTCAGTATATGAGGTATCAAAGTAACATGTGTGTGCATTGACGCAACAATTAGATTATTTTATAGACCATTGACCTTTTTAAAAATATTTTTAGTTGTAATTTATGACATTTTTCTTAGGAATGTCATATGGATATCTTGTTTTATAAGTTGACTTATGTATGATAACTCATTTTATGTATAGTATCTTGTATATGTGTTAAAAGTATACAAATTTTGACTTTATTGGTGTAAATAGAACATGGTTAAAATAATACATTGTCATGTATGTTAAAATAATGCAATGTTATTCAAATATAAGGTTTATAGTTGAGTCACAAGTTTGTTCAGATAGCCAGATAAATCCTACATATAAAGTATGATGTCTAAACATGGTTATAAGACGAGTTTTGTCTTAATAGTATTATTCGGATAATCCTTACACGCATAGTTTAATGTCTAAATATGATTATCAATTGAGTTAGGGGTTTATTAAGATAATGTTATCGGGATAAACTCTATGTGCAAAGTTTGATGTATAATCGTGAATATCAACTTAGTCAGAGGTTTGTCCATATAATTTTATCCAGATAAACCTTATGTTCAAAGTTTAATGTCTAAATGATTTATCTAGATATAATTATTCCAAAGAAATCTTGCATATTAATATTAATACAATATTTTAAAATTAAACACATTTTTAACAAATGAATCATATTTTAAAATGTACATCTTACAAATATTATAAATGCATGCTATTATACACATAATTGATGATACAAAGTGTCATACTCTAAATTTTTAACTCTAAAATTGCACGTCTTTTTGCATCATTTGCATAGCCTATTATGTCTTGCATCTCGCGTAATATCCAAATTATCAACTGGAATAAACTTATTAGATTTACAGCCAAATCGGTCAAACCAAAAGTCAACTGTGTGTAAAATCAGTGGACAAAAAATATTTAAAATCGAACCTGCAAACGTCAATCATATTAATCGGCATTTCGCGTAGTTTAACCTGGCGTGCTCATTTAAATTTTTTGACCACTTTTCGGTCGCATTTTTGGATAGTTTAAGCGATTTAACCAGGTAAAATTTATTTTAAAATTTGACAAAACGCTCTATTTTTTCAAATCGTATAATTTTTGTGATTATTTTTGTGTATTTATTTTATTTTTTTTGAGCATTTCGAGATCATTTTTAATCAATTTTTATTTAATTTTCAGTAAATTAATCTTTTTTTAATTTTATCAGATTTTTTATTTAGATTTTTTTAAATAATTTAATTTAATTTTAATTCATTTATCATATTTTTATTTTTTTTATTATTTAAAATTTATTTTTTTATCCTGTTTTTGAAAACACTTCTTCGCTAAATGTTGGAAAGCTTTTTATTTTTTAACTCAATTTAAAAAAAGCCCGTACACATTGCATTGCATAAAACACAATATCACTCTTCATGTTCACCATCATAAGAATATATATCACCTTCTTTAAGTAGTAACTACTACTTTTTTTTGTTCTCACCATATTCTCTCTTCACCAAGCTTCCAACATCACTTTCCCATAACCAATATTAAACTTCTTAATACCATAAAACCCACCTTCAAAATACAGTAACTACACATTTTATCTATCAAAAACTCATTTACACCATACACACATACATACATACTACTCATTTTCACCAACACACATAATACTTTTCATTTCATCAACACACACCATAAATTTCTTGATACAATACCACAAAGGTTTTTCATATATATATATATATATATATATATATATATATATATATATATATATATATATATATATATATATATATATATATATATATATATATATATATATATATATATATATATATATATATATATATATATATATATATATATATATATATATATATATATATATATATATATATATATATATATATATATATATATATATATATATATATATATATATATATATATATATATATATATATATATATATATATATTTCGTTGCTGTAACAATTCAAATTCATTGTGCATTACGTGTACGTATTGTGTTTAGCTTCTTTTTTTTTCCGATTACTTTGAGTTGATGTAAAAAATTGTAACACTACTATAATAATAATATTGTGCTTAATTGCTGCTTGGTTTATTGTTGTGTTGCAATCTCGGAGTTAAAATTTAATTTAACTTTCGAGAACCGCTTGAACGCATAAATTGTTGTTCGACTTCTTATAGAGTTATTCTTATATGGATCTACTCTAACTTACCATAGAGCTAAATTCAGTTGTCTTTGATTTCAGTTTATTTCTCGAGTCCCGTAGGCTTACCCATTTTCTAAATCAAATGTAACATTAAAACTTTTTCAAAAACACGAAAGAAGAGGACTGTTGGAATCTAGTATTCTAGCAGAACCCTCAAATGATCATTCCCGAGCCTCGCACATTGGGATAACCGTTCATTCACTCTTTTGTTGCTTAAAATATCTAATATCAGTTTTGACAAATAAGGGCCAATAAGATCTAGCATTTTGGCGTAACTCTTTGAGCAATTGATTATCATCAAGAACTCGTTGTCCATTAAATAATTTTGATAGCAACTTGAATGAATAAGGGTTGTTTGAATCTAGCATTCTGGCGTAACTCTTTTGATTAAATGTTCGTCATTCACTTAATATACCTCAACCATCAAACTCTATTTCTCTCGCCGTCGTGAGATTAAAACTTTCTCTTAAAAGAACAATGTTTAGTTCCTTCTAATACGCCTGTAAGCTAAAGACTTAAGCCTCTGCCGAGAGTAGAAAAGCTAACGTTTCGCCCTTAGAATGCGAAGTAAACATTCGTTCGATAAAACGAACCAACAATCCCGTAGCACCAGAACTATGGACGCTCTGATTTCTCATTTATCAATAAGAATACGTAGGCACAATGATCCTAACCCTTGGCGAACCACCTTTTCTCTTTTCCCACGTAGTCCTAGAAGTACGGACGTTCTGATTTCTCATTTATCAATGAGAATACGTAGGCACAAGGATCCTAACCCTTGGTGAGCCACCTTTTCCCTTTTTCCACGTAGTCCAGGAACTACGGATGCTCTAATATCCTCATTCCACTATGACGATACGTGGGCACGAGATTGCAAAGTCTTGTCGAGCCCCTTAATAATAAAAACCTTTAGATCCTCTTACCCTTTAATATAAAGATCTAAAAACATTTTTTTCCTCTCTCTTTTCCCATTCCATAAGTAGAATATTTAGAAACAAACCTTAAGCTAACATTCATTCGACCCTAACTAAATGGTTTCTGTTGAGTACAATGAACGTGAGGAGGTGCTAATACATTCCTCTTTCGTAACCGACTCCCGAGCTCAGACATTGATTGCGATGACCATATCCTTATCTTTTCTTATAGGATTTTTATTTGATATTTTCTCTTTCCCTCTATGGGAATAAATAAAGATCGATGACGACTCTGTAAAGTCCATCCCGCGGGCGTGCGGTTGCGCCTCGCGAGGTTGTTCTCATTTGTCAAGGTACTACACAAAGTAAAAAAATATCAAAACCTATGACACCGTCTAAATACGGATACTTCCACATTAGACTTTTTTTCTTTCTATTTGACTATTTTTCAATATAGTTCAATTTTTCAAACTCATCCATCCTAACCAAAAATAAATTCTCCCAATCAGCTTATACGTCTTTTACACATGTTTTCCACTCTAGTCTCTATAGATGTTCGTGGTAGAGGACATCTAAACTTTAAGTAAACTTGTACAAAATGTATATGTTTTGAAATCCATCCTATAGATATAATACGATCAGTAAGATTTTAAGATAGGGCACTTTAGAGTAGAAAAAAATTTTAGAAAATCATTTTTTGTTAACTCAACAAAAACCATGCCATATATACTTGTTACAAGATGAATCATTTTGAGGAAACACATCCACCTTTCACTCGGTGTTGGAAATCCAATTCTACTAGGTATCATAACTTCTAATATTTTGTTGTATCATTTTCTATTCTCATATAACTTTGTGTAATATTTCTTATGAGAAATTAACTCTTTGATAAGATGTTTATGGACAAGTGTATGATTCTCTCCCTATAAACTTGTTAAGGATGAAAAAATGCAAAATATGTAGTTACCATCATCAAAAACACCCACAATCTTATCAATGTATTTAAGCATAAATTTTTTTTCAAAATATTTTATTTTTGGTATAAGTAGAGTGTTTAAAGCCGACCCAATCCAATAGAAAATCGCAAACCAAATCAAATTAAAACCGCAAAGAACCGCATTTGGTTCAGATGTGTTTGGATCATTTTTTAACAAAACCGAACGGTTCGATTCAGTTTGCGGTTTGTCTTTTGCAAACCGAACAAAACCAAACCAAATCGCATTATGTTACAACCCAAACTTCACTTATCCCAAAAGTCAAACCTATTATGCCTTAACCTTACAAATATTCACTTACTCATGCTTAGGGTTTTAGTTTCAACTTTCTCAAATCTCTCCTAGTAGTATCACACATTCTTCTTATCATCTTTTCCATGTACGTCTCACATATTCTACTTTAATCTCTCATATCTTATGTTCTTTCTTGTTCATCTTCTCATTTTTATGTTATTGTTTTCTCTTCCAATTACATTTTTATTGCACCTTTCTTATCTAATATCGCATCTTTTATGTTCTTTCATTTTCATATTCTCTAATCTCTCCTTTCATCTATTTTTTCTTTTTACTTTATTATTTTTGATATTGTTTTATGTTACAATTTTATGTTTTTTATTCCACTTTTGTCTAATCTTATTTTTGTATATTGACTGAGAAATTTTTGTCTAAATATAATGAGTTTTGTTGTTATTTAATTATGTATGAATGACTAAACGCAAAGTTATGTTGTTTTCTATAGGTGTATGTATGGCTCAACAATTCTTTTGTAAGAAACCGAACCAACCGAACCGATCCAAACCACATTGGTTTGGTTTGGTTTTATTTCTTAAAGCCAACCAAATCAAACTGAACCGCATTCTGTTTTCTCTTACGGTTCAGATAATTTTTTAGCTTAAAAACTGCCAAAACTGCACAACAAACACCCCTAGGTATAAGTGGAGAGGGCGACAGTTTACTGATGTGAGCTCCTTTGTTAAAACTTTTTTTTGAATTATGAAAGAGAAGAATCCAAATAAAGTGATTCGACACGCTCAAATAATGACAATAATCACTTGGTAGAGTTATCACTAGAAGTTGGTTTGACCTTCTTTAAAATATCATTAGTTTTTACTAGTTTCACTAGTGGTTTTTAGATAGGCTATCTTGCGCATCTATTCTTTGATTCATAAGTTCATGTTATAATTAACTTTTAAAATTCTTTTTTGAATCACCTATCACTGTATCATAATAGACTTACCTAATTTATCATCCTTAATTATACAATGATTATCAAATCAGAGCATTTTACATCGTAGGAAAAACAAATCTAAATATCTCTGAATATAATTATATATTAAAAAAAACGTACAATCTTTTTTATATATATTTAATTATTACGAAGATAAAATTCGATTATATATATAATCGAATTTTATCTTCGTAATAATCAAATATATACAAAAAAGATTGTACGTTTTTTTTAAATATATAATTATACTCAAAGATATTTAGATTTGTTTTCTCTACTCATATAGTTAGTGATAGGTAAAGAATTTAAATATTTAAATTTTTATCTATTTTTTAATAGAAGTACTTGTGTGGGTTATTATGTGATATTTTTTATTTTCATTGGTGTTCAATTTTAAAATATATATACCATAATTTTTTTTTACTAAATTACATTTTTCAATATCTTCAATATATAGAATGTCACACGAACTCCTTTAAATTATATTAATACATTTGAAAGGGTGTGGTAGTGGATGAGTAGTGGTGTGGTGGACTTGAATTATAGCCGTAAAACCTTATGCCATGTGAACCATGGCTTCTTTTATAAATTTTGTTTGAATATCACTACGCCAAAATTGGTTTTTTGTATCGCCTACTTTAATAGCGCTTTTTAAATAAGCGCTATTAAAAAGGAAACAAACATATTTATAATAGCGCTTTATAGTAAAGCGCTATTAAAGAATACAGAGAATATGATTTTGATAGCACTTTGTAAAAAAACGCTATTATAGATATTCACTAAGATAGCGCTTTTCTAAAAAGCGCTATTAAAATGTTGTATTACAATAGCACTTTTATAAAAACGCTATTATTAAAAGCACTACGATAGCGCTTTTTAAAAATCGCTATTAAAATATGTAACTACAATAGCGCTTTCTATGGAACCGCTATCGTTTCTATAATTGTGTTTTAAGATAGCGCTTTTTTAAAAAGCGCTATTAAAATATTCCACTAAATTAAATTAATTAAAATATCAAAACCTTTCCTGGCCCAAATGGTTTTCGTTTTGGCTCAAAATTCCTTCTTCGTATCATTACTCGGATTCCCCTCTCAATCTCGTTTCACTGGCTCTCTCTTTCAAACTCTCTCCATCTCCTCTTATTCTATTTCTGAATCTGGTTTACGTTTGTTGATGATGGTTATTATGAACGGTTTGGTTTTGATGATAGAAATCGATTGAAGTTTGAGGTTTACGGCGGAAGGAATGGAGATTTGGATTACTGAAAGAGGGGTTAGGGTTTATGATTGGGGGTGTTTTAAAGTTGGATTTACGGATGAAATGGGTTTGAAGCCAGTTTGAAGTGAGGGATGGATTAACGGTCGGAGGTGAAGGTTTCTGGAAGGGGTTCCGATGGAGGTTTTGAAGGAGTTTTCCGGCGTTTTGTGTGTGGTTCTGTTAATGGTGAGAGATGGAATGTGGATTCTGTGTTGAAGATTTTCGGATGTTGAAGTTAGGGTAAAAAGAGGGGTTTAGGTCCGATTCTGTTTTGATGTTAACGGAGGGATGTTTCCGGTGTTTAACGGTTTCGATGGGTTTCTGATGTTGATAGCGGCGTGCGGCGGAGTAAGAAGAACAACATCATCATTTATTTCCTTTTGTTGGGCGTGGTAATCCCCTAGATTAACGAGGGCCATTTTGTTGTCTTCAACTTTGTACTATTTGAATTTACATATATGCTTCTAGATTTGTGTTATTTGTTATAGAATTGCCCGGTAGTATATTGGTAATTATTTGAAAAAGCGTTATTAATTACCAGAACTATAATAGCGCTTTTAAAGCGCTATTAAAAATTTTGTTTTACAATAGCGCCTTGATTAATAGCGCTTTAAAGCGCTATTAAAAAGCAAAAAAAGCGCTATTAAAAAACTTTTTTGTAGTAGTGTATCTTTGGTACTTCATTTATTATATATTCATTTTTTTTTGGATAGGTTAATTATTAAAAATAATTAATAATTGATAAGTTACTTAATAATTGGTAGTTGATGACTAATAACTAATGATTTATAATTGATAAATTAATTTGAGTGTATGATAAATTAACCGTTACACTAATTAATTAATACAAAATAATATAAAAAGATCTTATTAATTAAAAAGTTAGTGATCTTATTTATTAAATAATATTTATTCAATAAAAATAAACGTATTAACAATTAAATGTAAAACATTTTAAATTTAAATATAAAATTGAATATAACACAAAAATATATTAAACACTTATATATAAATTTTATAATGAAATTTAAATATCTAAAATAATAATATTGTAATTTGGTCTTATATTTCGATAAAGTGCATCATGTCTTCTCTTTTTTTCTCTCAAAATCCATGATATGTCTTCTAATAAACAAATATATTTAATCATTTATTATCATATTTATAAAAATAATACATTAATAATAAAAACTCAAGTAATAAACAATTAAAATAATAATTTAAAAGTATCAAAATATTCTATTAATAACAAAATGAAAGATGATTGCATCGTGAATTTGTTCGGTAAAAATAATGACTAACCTTTTTTATTTCCTCAACTAAAACACAATTATTTTAATTTAAATCATATTAATATAAAGGGTAAAAATGAGTTTTTGATAAAATAGTGAGGGTATAAATGGAAGAAAAAATCATAAGCTAAAAACTATAAGCTCAAAAACTACTTCAAATAGTTTTTGAAAAAAAAGCTAAAAGCTAGTAAGAAAGTTAAAAGTTAAGAGCTAAAAGACAATTACCAAACAAAACATTTTCATTAATATGAGCTAAAAACTTTTTTTTATGTCTTACTAAACAGACTCTAAGGCTCTCTGCTTGCTAAAACTAGCTTATAACTGATAGTTGGTAGTTGATAATTGGTAGCTAATAGCTTATAACTTATAGCTATTGGTTGGTAGTGTTGAAAATTCAACCACCGGAGAATTTCACTTAATCAATCTTGATCTTCCCACTCACGTAATGACAATGAATGAAAAATGTAGAAAGAAAAAAAGTAAACGTTGGAGAAAAAGAATATGAACAATTTTCTGCATAGAACTCTCTGCCCACAAACTGTGAAAATTCTATTATTTCACTTGCAATTGCAAACTGTGAATTACGAAATATGATGAGAAGAGATACAAAATATGA
Organism: Lathyrus sativus; assembly: GCA_963859935.3. Taxonomy (NCBI): domain Eukaryota; kingdom Viridiplantae; phylum Streptophyta; class Magnoliopsida; order Fabales; family Fabaceae; genus Lathyrus; species Lathyrus sativus. The sequence continues at coordinate 44,550,279 of OZ012736.1, read as the reverse complement.
TGAGAAGAGATGTTTACAAAATAAAAGTTTCTTTCTATTTATAGATTTAGGTTAGCTTCCACCCAAGCCAAAGTTCAAACTATAAAAACCCAAAAATATCTAATCTAATGTTTCTAAATCAAATATGATATTTCTAAATCAAATATAATCTTTCTAAAACAATGAATTACATATTTAACAGGTAGCTGATAAGTCAATTTGAGTGTTTGGTAAATTAGTTGTTACACTAATTGATAATTACAAAATGACCTAAAAGAATATTTTTAATTAAAAAATTGGTGATTTAATTATCTTATTATATTATATTATTAAATTAATTTTGATTCGATAAAAGTATATGTATTAATAACGACATGTAAAACAATTTTATTATATATGAAAAATTGAAGATATCATCAAAATATATAAATTTGTATATTAGTATGAATATATTGACAACGAAATTCAATGAATAAAAGAATCAACAAATCATACATGAAACATGAGTATTTCATAAAGCCATTTATGAGGACATAAAAGTAAAAGTAATCCTAAATAACTACAACATTTGGTCTGCTTAACTCATTCTTTCATAAAATATAGTTTTTTTTCTTCTAATTTTATAATAAAATTTAATAAAATACCTAAAATAATAACATTGTAATTTTGAATTTAATTATATTAATCTAAAATAATAATAAAAATAAGTTTATTGTCTAGTATTTTACAATAAAACTGTAATAATATTTCAAACTTTTTTTTACTTTTGTTAATTTCATTGATTCTCCTCTCATGTTTCACTAATTTGAGAATTATCAACCCTATTTTTAAATTAATCATATAATTTATATTTAATAAATAATAATAATGTTTAATAAAGTAGAGAAAAATAGTAAAATCTACTATAACATTTTTTAAAATCTCTATAAATTTAATCTTCTTGAATTAAAATTTTAATTATATATATATATATATATATATATATATATATATATATATATATATATATATATATATATATATATATATATATATATATATATATATATATATATATATATATATATATATATATATATATATATATATATATATATATATATATATATATATATATATATATATATATATATATATATATATATATATATATATATATATATATATATATTTAAAATAATAAGAGTATAATTGAAACAAAAATTTATAAGTTAAAAGTTACAAGTTTAAAATTGAAGAAAAAGATTAAAAAATAATTAAATAGTTAAAAGTTAAAAGCTAAAAAATAATTATTGAATTGAAAAAGTTTTATTTTAAATTTTTATCAAAGATACCAAAGAGACTCTGAGTCCTAATTTTTTGGGATAAAGTAAATTATTTCTTAATGCATTTATTGAGGTGTTCTTTTGTCCATAATAATATATAAATAATAATTTGGGGACATTTCTATTTAAGACCAATCAAAAGAAGGGTCCTTCATTGGACCGACTCGTTATATATATTTTGTATAATATTTGTAGTGGATGATTAAATATCCTAGACAAATTTAGCTTATTTAGACTAGATTTTGATTTTTGCTATATTATAGTATTATGAAAAGGTCTAGAATGATAACGTGGGATAAATCTTAAACAAATATGATTAAAGTTGGAACGCAATTTAATGGATTTATTTTAAAAGACTAACTCATCCTAACTTTTTTTAGTAGAAAAAAGAAATCTAGCATACTTTTAGAGCCAACTTGAACAGCTAAATTATATTTAAATATAAGACTCTTTTTAAATTATTAAATATAAAATCATGTGTAAAATATAATAATTGATATTTACTCCATTGTGTGTGGATTGTACGCTCCTTTTTTTTTAAATAACAAACCCTGCATCAGTAACAACAACAATTAAGTCTTATTTTATTAACTATGTTCAGTTACATGAAGTAATTTTTACTATAATATTTTTATCAATAATTATACTTTTATCTAAATCATTATTTACGATATCTTTTTTAATATCTTTTCTCATAGTCTTTCTAGGTATTCTCATTTATTTAATTGTTTATCTTCTCTCCATTTTATCTATCCTCTTTATTGCATAATCTACCAATCTCTTATCTACATGTATGTTTAAATCAGTTAAGTCTATTTTCCACCTTCTTTTCTATTATAGATACTACTTCAACACTCTTCAATATTTTCATTTTTAATTTTATCATGTCGAGTCATACCACACGTTCATCGAAACATCCTCTTATCTGCAATCAATAACAATACATAAAATACATTGTAGCATATCAAATTCGCAAAGTCCTCCAATAGATTAAGATTACATTAGAGGATTTCTAACCTCATAAAAAATTTAAGTAGAAATTTATAAATGGCATGGACGTAAGTTCCAATAGATGAAAATGGAAGATCTAACTATCTTTGTCAGTTAGAATTTGTGGATATTATTTATTTACTTGGTGCTTCCTAGAGATATTGTTTGTTTATTTAAGTTAGTAGATCCCTGAGGTTAGTAAAATGTTTCTCATGTTTGTCACTCAGTGGTGTGAGCTCTTTTGAAAATATCTGAATGCTACCATATTGTTAGAGATAGATTTATGTATAAGATAAAATTATATTCTGTAGATACTATACACACTAGCTTACCATATATATATTCTTATACTTGTATATATAATACATCATGTAACAATTATCAAAGTAATGAATGAAACAATACTTTTCCTATTATCTTTGCTTCTTCTTCTAGACTATAACTAATTAACATTTAGTTTCTTCATAGCTTCTTCATCTTCTTTATGATGAACTCTTGCTTTCTTGATATGGTATTAGAGTTTAACAAGCTCTGGTAGCCATTATTTTCCTTTCTCTCGTCATTTCTTCTTCCTTTCTCTGCATCAATGGCTGCTCAAAGCTTTGTCAATTTTGCTACCAACTCTGCCAATCCATACTATCTCCATCCGAACGAGAATCCTGCTCTCGTTCTCGTCTCTCCACCGCTTGATGACAAAAATTATCACACGTGGTCTCGATCGATGCAAATCGCGTTAATATCCAAGAACAAGACCAATTCATCGACGACACTCTTTTCTAACCTGTTGTTTCGGATCTTTTCTATGCGCCATGGATTCGGTGCAACACGATGGTTCTTGTGTGGATTCAACGTTCAATTTCTGAATCAATTGCACGATTGGTACTCTAGAATGAAATTGCTGCTGGCGTGTGGAAGAATCTGCAAATTAGGTTTTCTTATAGCACATTTTTTACATATCTGACATTCAAGAAGATTTGTACATGTTTCGTCAAGGTACTTTGGATGTATCAAATTACTTTACTCATTTGAAAGTTTTGTGGGATGAATCGGAAACTTATCGTCCAATTTAATCGTATTCATGTGTTATTCCGTGTTCTTGTGGCGCTATCACATTTGTTCATCGTTAGAGGGAACAAGACTATGTGATTCGATTTCTTAAGGGTTTAAATGAGAAATTCACACACTCTAAGAGCCAAATCATGATGATGAATCCCTTATTTGACATTGATAAAGCCTTCTCTTTGATTATTCAGCAAGAAAGAGAGATAGATAACGTTGTTTATACTTTTATACCTGTTGTTGGCAACAATGAAGAAATCATAGCTTTGAATGCTCAAGCCTCTCGTGATTTTCAACCAAGCAAACCTAATTAGCATAGAGGAAAATATCAGGGTATCGGTGGTCCAAGAGGTCAAAACCGTGTTTGCACTCATTGTGGAAGAATAAACCATACCATTGATACTTGTTTCATCAAGCATGGCTACCCACCAGGCTTCAAGAACAAGGGTAAGGGCAATGGTTCAGGTTCTCAGTAGTCTGCAACCATCAACAATGCCTCAGAAACTTCTGCATCAGGTTCCACTACTTCCTCCTATGGTTTGACTCAAGAGCAATACAACAATATTCTTGCACTACTTCAACAATAAAAAATTCCTTCCACAACCAACTCTGTTTCCACCTCTCCTCTTGTGCTGAACTCCCTTTCCTCCAATGCCAATGGTAAGTATCTTTCTCTTTGGATCCTAGACACAGGTGCCACATATCACATTTCTTTTAATATTTCAGCTTTCACTAGTTATAAGTCTATAGTTCCAATTTATGTAACTCTGCCTGATGGTTCTCAATTATCTGCATCAATATTTGGCTATGTCACCCTTACACCATCTTTAGTTTTGCATAATGTTCTTTACATTCCTTCTTTTAATGTCAATCGTATCTCTATAGCAAAATTTTCTCAAAGCAATGATTTTTCTGTATAATTCATTGTTAAGTCATGTTCCATTGTGCAGAACCCTTCCATGGAAACGATTAGTATAGCTGAGTTAAAAAATGGATTGTATGTCCTTAATTCCACTGGACCTCATTTTTCTTGTAATTTTGTTTCTGATAATACTTGTAACGTTTGGCATATAAGACTAGGATATCCTTCTCATATAGGTTTACAGGCTATTTCTAAGATCTTTCCTTTTGTTTCATGTAAGAACAATGTTTCACCATGTGATTCTTGTCATTTTGCTAAACAAAAGAAACTTCCATTTCCTAATAGTATTACTTGTACTAATGATGTGTTTGAGATTCTTCATGCGGACTTGTGGGGTCCTTTTCCCACTATTTCTACATGAGGATACAAATATTTCCTCACTCTAGTAGATGATTATTCTAGGTATACATGGGTGATTTTTCTTAAAACCAAGGATCAAACCAGCGATAGACTTATGCAATTTATAGCCTATGTTGAAAAACAATTTAACAAATCCATAAAATGTTTAAGGTCTGATAATGGCACAAAGTTCCTAGCTTTACACAATTTCTTATCATCTAAGGGTATTATGCACCAAAAATCTTGTGTTGAAACCCCTCAACAAAATGGGGTGGTTGAAAGGAAACACCAACATATCCTTAATGTAGCCAGGGCTCTACATTTCTAATCCAATATGCCTTTGAATATGTGGAATTTTTGTATTCAACATGCTACCCACATTATTAATAGGCTTCGAACACCTTTATTAAAACCCAAATTCCCTCATGAAATTTTATATCAAGAGCCTCTATCCTTAATTTATCTTAAGGTTTTTGGCTGCCTGTGCTATGCTTCCACTCTTATGGCCCATAGAACCAAGTTTGACCCTAGGGCAAGAAATTCCATATTTCTAGGCTACAAGGAAGGAACCAAAGGCTATATACTCTATGATTTGAATCACCATAATATATTTGTGTCAAGAAATGTTATTTTTTTTTATGAAAATTCATTTCCTTTCAAAGACCAGTCCCATCGCCACACACATTCCCATGATAGTCCAAATTCTGCACCATTATGTGGTGTTACCACACATACTAACTCTACCCTTTTTCCTCTAGACAATGACTTGTCTGATGTACCTACTACTCCTAGTCCTGCTCACCCTAACTTGGGCCCCTCTCAAAACCTTATTTCTCATGATAACAACAGTGATCCTTTGCTCACACCTATTAGCACTTTACATGAACATGGTTCACCAGCTAATCCTATCATAGATCCTATACCTCAACACACTCCCTTATCCAATAGTCTTACTCATGATCCTATTACAATTGATGCATCTTCCTCATCTCCTCCTCAATATCAGCCTTCTTTAAGGCAATCTACAAGAATTTCTCATCCTTCTAGCTATCTTGTTGATTATAATTGTTATTTCACTTATGCTAAGCCTCTTTCTTCCAAAGTACTTTATCCTTTGTCATATGTTCTGTCATACAGTCAATGTTCTCCTGCATATCATCATTTATGTTACTCTATTTCATCTAATCCTGAACCTTACCTTTCAACAAGCTAACAAATTTGAATGTTGGAAGCATGCTATGAATGTTGAATTGCAGGCTCTTGCAGATAATCATACTTGGACTTTAGTGGATTTACCATATGGTAAGGTTCCTATTGGCTGCAGGTGGGTCTATAAGGTAAAACATAAGGCAAATGGCTCAATTGAAAGGTATAAAGCTAGGCTTGTTGCAAATGGATATACACAAATGGAGGGAGTAGACTACTTTGATACCTTTTCTCCTATGGCCAAGATTACCATAATTAGGGTTCTTTTATCCATTGTTGCAATCAAAGGTTGGCACATAGAGAAACTGGACGTAAATAATGCTTTTCTGCATGGTGATTTACATGAAGGAGTTTATATGACATTACCTCTTAGGCTAGATACTTCTAATCCATCACAAGTCTGCAAGCTCCACAAATCTTTGTATGGCTTGAAGCAAGCTAGTAGGCAATGGTATGCTAAACTTTCTTCCTTTTTGCATTCTCTTGGATACGCACTATCTCAGGTAGATTGTTCTCTATATGTCAAGTCATCATCAACAAGCTTCACTGCTTTACTTGTTTATGTGAATGACATAGTTTTAGCTGAAAACTCTCTTCATAAAATTCATTCTATCAAGAAGCTTTTGGATCAACAATTTAGTATCAAAGACCTTGGCCAACTAAGGTATTCTTTAGGCTTTGAAATTGTTAGGTCTAGTAAAGGTATCTTCATGAATAAAAGTAAATATACCTTACAAACGTTAGAAGATAAAGTTGTTCTAACATGCAATTGGTTAAGTTAGCTTATTAAATAAGTTAGTTTAGTGCTTAAGTTAACTTGTAGTCTATAAATAGGCGTCTTTCTCAGTTTGTTGAGAGAGGATTAAGCATTGGTTGTTTTTATTCACTTATAACCTTTTGTCCTAATTGGAAAACTGAATAGAAAAAACGATTTTAACCAATTCTTGTTGTTCTTCTTCTCTCTTCTCTCTCTTTCGTAAACCTAAAAATGGATTTCTTGGTGTTTGTTCAAGAAACTCAATCTTTCTCATAGTTGTATTCGTTTTTGGTGTGGCATTTGTCACAACAAACTAGTGGGGTAAGCACAAACAAGTTTCCGTCAATGAAGTATGAGATTGAGATATTTACCGGTGTGAATGATTTCGGTTTGTGGCCCTTGAAGATGCAACCTCTACTGGTTCAGTAGAGTTTGTTATAAGCATTGAAAGGATCATAGAAAATGGATAATGCCTTAACAGAGAATGATAAGACGATGATGATCGAGAAACTCCATAATGCCATCATATTAAGCCTTGATATAAGGTTCTCTGGCAGGTCTTGAGGGAAAAGACGACAACAGGTGTGTAGAGAAAACTCGAAGGGTTGTACATGACTAAATATCTAGTAAATCATTTGTACCTGAAGCAGGATCTGTATTCATTCAAGATAAGTAAAGACAGAGTCTTGACGGAGTAGTTGGATACATTCAACAAGTTTATTCTTAATCTGAAGAATACCGAGGTTAGTATTGATGATGAAGATCAAGCGTTGTCATTGTTGTGTTTTTTACCTAAGTATCATGCTCACTTTAAAGAAACTATCTTGTATGGAAGAGAGTCCATAACCTTTGAATAAGTTCAATTAGCCTTGTACTCTAAGGATTTGAACAAATGAAAGGAGTACAAGCCATCGTCTGTTAGTAAAGGTTTGTTTGTTAAAGGAAAATTGTTGAAGAAAGATGCAAGATTTGAAAAGAAGAAGGGTAAAGTGCAACAAAAGTTTTATGGTGGTGATGCTCTTGGAATTAGGTGTTACCATTGTAAAAAGAAGGGTTATACAAGAAAGGTGTGCCTTGAACACATTAAAGATCATGGTGGTAAGGATAATGGAAATGCAACCATTAGTTAAGATTATTTTAAATAGTCTGATGTCCTAATATTTTCAAGCAATAATTCTTGCGAGGAATGGATCATGGATTCAGGTTTCACTTGGCACATGACTCCAAACAAAGATGTGTTTGAGGAATTATGTGATCAAGATGGTGGTTCAGTGCAGCTGGGAAACAACAAAGCTTGAAAAGTTATAGGTATTGGATCTGTGACATTAAAGCTCCATGATGAGTCAATAAAGTTATTGACTGGTGTCATGTATGAACCCAACCTTAAGATAAATTTTATTTCTCTTGGTGAATTCGAAAAGAAAGGATATGTATTCAAGGGAGATCAAGGTATCTTGAGAGTCGTGAAGGGATCGAAGGAAGTCATGAAAGGCGTGAAGAAATAAGGCTTGTATACCCTTGAGGCTGAGGTTGTAGTGGATCAACAGATTTTGCCTCCACGAAACCTGTATCGAAGACATAATTGTGGCACATGAGATTGGGCCATGTCAGTGAATTGGGTCTTGTCGAATTGGGGAAAAATAATTTGTTGGGTGGTGAAAAAGTAAAAAATCTGGGATTCTGTAAACCATGTGTGTTTGGTAAATCTTGCATAGTGAAGTTTAACAAAGGCAAGTAAAGAACATATGGATCCCTTGATTACATTCATGTTGATCTTTGGATGCCTGCAAGGAATCCTTCCTACTTAGGTGTAAAGTATTCTCTATCCATAGTTGATGATTATTCCAGAAGTCACGGGTATTCATCCAGAAAACTAAGGATGAAACTTTTAAAAATTTCAAAAGTTAGAAGACTATGGTCGAAAGTCAGATTGGCGGGAAGGTCAAGAGGTTGAGAAACGCTAATGGCCTCAAGTTCTGCAATGAAGCTTTCTACAATTATTGTAGTATGTCTAGTATTGCGAGGAATAAGGCTACTTCACGTAATCCTCGCCAAAATGGTCTGGCTGAGAGATTCAATCAAACAATCCTGGAAAAGGTTAGACTCATGTTGGTTAGTGTTGGATTGAAGAAGGTGTTTTGGGTTGAAGTTATTATGGTTGCAGCATACCTGATAAATAGGTATCCCTCGAATTCCCTGAAGATAAAGACACCTGAAGAAGTATGGCCAGGACATCCACCTAATATCGACATACTTAGAGTATTTGGTTGTTTAACCTATGCTCATATTAGGCAAGACAAGGTCAAACCTAAAGCTCTGAGATGAATGTTTCTTGGATACCCTAAAGGAGTCAAAGCTTATAGGTTGTGGTGTCTAGATCCAGGTCACAAGTGGTGTATCATAATTCAAGATGTAGTTTTCAATGAATTAAAAATGGCTTTTAAGAAAACTGATGACGTTGGTCGAAGTACGGAGATCTTTGTAAATGAGCAGGAGCAGAAAGAGATTCTGGGTGAGGTGAAGTATAGTGATGTTGAATTGCATAACCCATATGAAGTTGAAGAAGAAGCACAAGTTGCTGATGAAGATTAGTAGACTGATAATGACTACATGTTGGCAAGAGACAGATCAAGAAGAGTCATCAAGCCACCTCAGAGACTTGGTTATGCAGATCTCATATCTTTTTCCTTAATCTCTACAAGTAAGGTTCTTGATGAAGAACTTAAACACTACATGAAAGCTATGAGGAGTCAAAATAAGACCGAAAGGTTGAAAGCCATGGATGATGAGATGAAATCTCTTCATGATAACCATACTTGGGAGCTGATTGAGATACTTGTTGGAGCCAAGTTAGTCAATTGTAAGTGGTTTTCAAGGTTAAGGAAGGAATCAAATGAGTGATGTCAAAGAGATTCAAGGCAAGGTGTGTTGCTAGGGGGTTCATTCAAAAATAAGGAGTCGACTTTAATGATGTGTTCTCACTTGTTGTAAAGCACATATCCATTAGAATATTGTTTCTGGTGGCATGGTTTGACTTAGCACTTGAACATATGGATGTAAAGATAGCATTCTTGTATATTGATCTAGATGAAACAATCCTTATAAAGAAACCTGAAGGATATGCAGAAAAAGGAAAGGAATATTATGTGTGCAAGTTGAATATGTCATTATATGGCTTGAAACAATCTTTTTGACAATGGAATAAGAGATTCGACAAGTTTTTGGCACACATAGGTTTCACTAGGAGCCAGTTCGACCATTGTGTTTACTTCAGATTTGGACCTATAAGTTTACTTGTTATTTTGTTGCTTTATGTGGATGACATCCTCATAGAAAGCAATAGTGTCGTGGATGTAAAGAAGGCAAAAGTTGAAATTGATAAGGAGTTCGACATGAACGATCTGGGAGTTTCCACCAAGATTCTTGGGATTGAAATCCGGAGAGATAGAAAGTAGTCAATATTGTGCTTATCTCAAGAGATATACCTAATGAAGATTCTCGACAAATTTTGTATGTCGAATTCAAATCCTGTTGTAACACCGACAAATCCTCAATTCAAGTTATGTACGACTCAAAGTTCTAGTACTAAAGTCAAAAGAGCCTATATGAATATCATTTCATATGCTAGTGTAGTAAATTCTTTGATGTATGTTATGGTAAGTACAATGCCAAACATAGCATACAGAATGATCATTGTAAGCAGGTATATTGCCAATCCTGGAAAGGCCCACTAGCAAGCTCTGAAGTAGATTTTGAGATGCATAAAAGGATTCCTGAGTAGGGTCCTGGCTTATAGTGGAACCATGAGTTATGGTGAAGCCGATGTAGAATGATTTGTAGACTTTGACTATGCAGGATGTATGGATACTAGAAAATCTCTTTATGGATATGCTTTCACTATGTTTGGTACGACAATCAGTTGGAAAGCTTATATTTAAAAGTTTGTTGCCTTATCAACCATTAAAACTAGATATGTTACCCTCACTAAAGCTGCGAAATAGGAATTGTGGCTTGAAGGGTTTGTTAAGGAATTGAAAATTTAAGGTCCAAGTTATCATTGTTAAATGTGAATGTCAATGTGCTACATATCTGTCAAAGAATTCAACCTATCATGGGATAACAAAGCACATTGATGTTAGGCTGCAATTCGTCAGGGAGAAAATCAAAAGTGGAGAAGTCAAAGTGATTAAGGTTTCAAAAAATAATAATGTTATAGATATGATCACCAATTCATTTCCAAGTAACAAGTTCTTCCACTGTATGTAGTTAATAAAGTTGCATGATGAAAGCTAGTTTGTTTCCTTCATGTTGTAGAGTTTGTTCCAAGGTGGAGATTTGTGGTATTTTGGATCAAGCTCTAGTCTCGACAGAGACAATTTCATGTTTCAACAGAGTTATGCATGCTATAGTCGAATTCTGTTTAAGCATGCAGCAGTCAAAGATGTGTATGTTGTAGTCAAAGCTTGTTATAACATGCATTTGGTTAAGTTAGCTTAGTACTTAAGTTAGCATGTAGTCTGTAAATAGGATGCTCTTTTAGGTTGTTTAGAGAAGGTTGAGTGTTGGTTGTTGTTATTCACTTGTAAACTTTTTCCCTAATTGGAAAAGTGAATTTAAAAAATGGTTTTATCCAATTCTTTTTCTTCTTCTTCTTCCATCTTCTCCCTCTTTCGTAAACCTAAAAAAGGATTCAATGTGTTTGTTCAAGAAACTTAACCTTTCTCATAGTTTTATTCATTCCCGGTGCGACGTTTGTCACAATATTCACTAACTAAATTCTCTCTATCATAAATTAAAGGTGTTATTTCCAAGTTGATTGCTTAGTAATTACTTTATCAACTATGTGTTGCAAATGACACATTCTAGACTTGCCCTTTGTTGCGAGCACATAAGTAAGTTTTATAATTATTGTATCCGCAAATATTGGTAGTTTCAAAGTTTGTTCAACCGTTTTTAATATGTTAAGTAGAGAATGATTTTATATTTGTTTTGATGCATGAGATTAAATGACAAAATGTAAAATGGAGATTTCAGCGTTAACAAAAAAAAAGATTCTTAGAGGTAGATTTTGTCATTATGTTTTTATCATGCATAACCATAGTCAGCAATAAGCTCGTATACTAAGCTATTAATATTACCACTTATTGCCCTCATTCGTGTCTCCTATCAATCTCAACCCTCATGAGATTAGTGCATTACCTAATAGTCAATATCTTAGTTTATTAACCAACACAGATCATTAAGTTTCAACAAGTATAAAAGAGCAAAACCAACATTGATCCTAGTATAGTATGTGTAGACATTGAACGTAACCATATATCTAAGTATTAATATCCAATAGATGATAATATTAGATCTAGTAATGACAAGCACCTTTCGAATGTAAAGTCACAATGTGAAAACATGTTTTAGGTAGCAAATATAAAATAGGCATTAAGATTAAAGACTCATCAATATTAAAGCTTGAGTATACTTACATAAAATACCTGTCATACCCCAAATTTGTCCTACCCGTTTCATTTTTTTTTCTCCGCCCGATTTTATTTTTTTAAATTCGCATCGCTTTTACGGCGTAACGTTTTTCGGCAAAAATAAACTCTTTTACCTTTTTAGCCCAATAAATTTGCGTTCACATGGCATCTTTTCATTTATTATTATTATTTATGTTTTAACATTTTATTATTAATTGATTAATTAGTTTTAATAAGATAGAATTATAATTGTTTATTTATTTTTTTGAATTAGAATAGAACTTTTTAATTAGAAATAAGATTTGTTTTTTTTTAATTATAAATTAAATTAGAATTTAATTTAGAAAATAGAGTTCGTTTTTTTAATTAATTAAAATTAGTTAGAATGGAAATAGGTTTATTGGATTTATTATTTTAAAAAAAAATTAATTAAAAATTAAGAAAAAAAAGAAAAATTGAGGACACGGTTGAATTGGCAATTTGGATTAGGTTTTTTTTTTTTTTTTTGGATAAATAGAGAACCCTACACTGTTCATTGATCCCCAATTCTGAAGGGTAACCCTAGCCGCAAATTCCATCTCCTTAGACCATCACTTCACTTCTCTCTCTTCATCGTCCTTTACTCTTAATTCTGACCGCCACCTTGTCAAACCCTTCCTCCCTCTGATTTCGTTTACCACCGTCGACTTTCTCAAATCACTAACCCTTTTCAACATTTTCTCCTCCCTTCTTGTTTCTCGGTTCACCCTCGTCACTGTTCACTCCATTCTTCATAGCATAACACCCATCCTCCACCATTAACGTCACCCTTCATTCACCTTCACTGTTAGCACAACAACAACGATACCCATCTCTATATTTCGCAAGCAGCAGTAACTCGCAGTCCTCACTACTACAAGCGCCTCAAGGTCTCGATATTCACGGTGGAACCGTCAAGATTATGGGACTCATATTGGAAGGAAATTGGTGTTGCTGCTTTCACGATGGATGCTAGTTGACGATTTGAAGACACCGTGAAGATAATGGTTTGAGGAACGAGTCAGAATCACCGCCTAGTTACCACGTCCAAAAAGTCCAGTTCTTACCATGACCGAGTCGTGTTTGGCTTTAGGAATGAAGTGAAAACTCTAATTCTCGTTGAATTTAGCTCATTTGTTACTGGTACTTCATAAAGGGTATTGAGGTAACACTTTATTTTCGATTGTACACTCTATTTGTTTGGTTTGATTCACGTCTCTACCTTGTTGAGTTGGTTTTTTTATTGGCATGTTAGCTGTGTGAACCGTGTAAATATTTTCCTAATGTCGTCACTGGACAGAAAACGTGTTAGATGCTCATGATATTTTTATCTCACACTTTTGTGCTTTGTGAACTATTCTGAAGGTTGAATGCCTTTAAAGCAAACTCAAATTAAAGTGGATTATTCTAACAATGTATGGACTGTTTGGTGTGAGTCTGAAATTCAAGCTGAGGTGCCATATAATGTTGACTCGATTTCTCCCTGCTATATAAGTCTTAATTCTAGTAATTAATCTCACAAGGTCACAAGCTACTGTCGTGTTTGCTGGATTGTTGCCGAGCTGTTGTGGCATTAGCACTGCATATGTTTTCTATTTCTGTTTGGGCTGTTGGTTTCTATGTAGGTTGCGACATCGCCAAGTTTCGGTTACACAACGACAAGTTCTGCTACCTTCTGCTCCCAACGTAAAATTACAACAGCAATTTTGCAGCATCACTCTTTAGCAACGTCAACTCGCAGCAAACTCCTCAACTCTGTAACAATAACTCAGAGGACAACGAAACCTCCACCGTCAGCTGAAACAACGTCGTCGACATAAACACTGTGTTATTGTAGCTGCTTCATTTTGCAGGTACCGTCAGAATCCGAGAGCAATTAGGGTGCGGTTGAGGCTAACAGCACCGAGATAAGGTGGTCCAAGGATAAAGCACCTCGTCATCATGCACCAACTCTACTGTTAGCATAAATGTTCAACACCTGCAGCTACGACATTTCAATAGCCGCTGAGATCGCGTCTTTCGACTAAACTCAAATTTGTCGACTTCGAACCCGTAGAATTTGGTTTTCTGTTAGACATGTTATCTTTTGATTCATGTGCAGGTTGCATTCAAGATTCGCAACCAACTGCGTTTTCGGAAAGCACGATCATAACAGGAGCTAAAACACATAACATCAGCTTTCGAGTCACATTCCGCAAGGTTCGCATCACGCCGTCACGCATCAACAACTCAACCAAGTCAATCAACTTTAGCTTGCAGTAACGGTAGTGACGTTGCCGAAGTTTCAAATGCGCGACGAGAGCTTGATGCTGTGTATGCAAGGAGGCCATAACACCTTCAGTTCAGCACGCGAGATCGTAAAACACCACGAGATCTTCTTAAGTTTCTTCCTAAATACTTTGAGGATGTTGCACAAAATTTGAGCATCGGAATGATTCGAGGAAGGATTTATAGCAGCAGCAATGCAACTGGTTGGCAGCTACTGTGATAATCCTTCAGACTTGTAATTGTATGTGGATATTAAGGCCGAAATTGGGTGCATAATCGTGGCGGTATTCAAAGCATTATCAATAATAACAACATCCAGTTCAAAACTGTGAGTCAGTAACAACACAAAGTAGTATCACTAACACGACTCGACGGCAGCAGGTTCCGCAGCGGACTCGACAACCTCGCAGCGACCTCACAATAAACTCCAGGACATTAGCCTCCAAAGTTTCAACTGGCAGCAACAACCGCAACTGGTGTCTTGTTGAATTCTACTCAAAAGAGGGGTTCCACTTTGAAGGTCTCAAAATCATGATGATTATTCTGTTTAATTTCATGTGCAGGTTTTGAAATAGATTCAAGAATTGAGTCGACCACGTCCAGGATTTGAAAGCAGCCTCAACCACGCGACGCCACAAAGAGTCCCTGCTACCTTCGGTCCAGCACGGGAAGCAATTTACGACATCTCGGTAACAGTTTGATGTGACGGCTTCGCGTTTCTCTTTGTCTTAATTTTCTTGTTTTTGTGCAAAACTCGATTCAGTTTTTTTATTATAAGGAAAATGCTTATTGATTATGAACAAACAATAACTGATGCTGGTGTATTTGTGAATTAATATAACAGTAACTTTTGTGCAAGGTTTATATTTGTTTGTTTTGGAGGTAGTTTGCACTATATTTACAGCAATGTTACTCGCGTCAATTTTTGTTTAATTTCGTCATGAAGTTGCTTCTGTTTAGTTGATGCCCTACATACAAGCATGAAGACCCTAAATATGCTACACCAAAACTGTTGGTTAATTTGCAGGTCGAGATCCTCAAGATTCAATTCCGCCGTGGTGCTCTTGGCGACTTCCGCAACTCACTTCTCCAGCATCGACGCTTCCTTGGCATTCTTTGTTTTTGCACCTGATATTTTCTTCGTTTGAACTTATATTCTCAGCATCATTTCAAATCCATAGATTTTCTTCATGTTTTTTTTTTTTGTGTTTCGCAAGTTATTAGCTTTTGTTGAAGAGCTGATCTTTAAAGTGCCTGCTGCAATATTATAGCTGGGAAATATATCATTCAAAGTCACTGACAATGAAAATCACATCGAGGTTGTGGGTGATGAAGCTATAACCAGTGCTGCCGTGCTGATGGGTTGCGGTTCCAAGGACTTAATGCTTAACAAGTCACTTGAAGTGAGTGAAAAACATGCAGGGAAATCCATTAATGGCATCGGTTGTATAACATTAGATTTTGGGGACAATCAAGAGTGCTTGGATCTATTTGAGAAGCTTCAGTGGCAGTTGGCAACATCTATGACTGAACGGGACGTTGAACAACATTGATGCTTCGATGGATATGTGAGGGGAGGGACAACAGGCTATTGATCTAAATGGGATCTTCAAAGGAGACCAGACAGTTGAGGGAGTATCACGACCACAATTCCCATTTTCTTTCTTCGTAAACTACTTATTCAACGGTATCACGACTTTTCAACCTACTGCTTTTCTGTTTCCAACAAGGTCCAACTCAAACTCTCTTTTAATTTGTTTTTATGTTTGGTGTCATTGTTAGAATAATTCTGTGAAATATAAAGTTCTTTAAATAAAAAAAGGAAATAATTTCGAATTTGGTTTAATAATTTAATCTTGTTAATCAATTTTAATTAACATAATTATTTGACTTAATTGAATAGTTTTGTTAATAAATTTTAATTAACATGATTAATCAATTAATCAAATCCCAATCATTTAACTTCATTAGTCAATATGAATTAATTTAATTATTTGATTACATTAACTTTTAATCGAATAATATGGATAATTGAGTTGGATTAATTTAATTAAGTGGTTTTATAAACTTTAACTATTTGAGTTTGTTAAATAAAATCGGACCAAGAGTGAAGGGTTTTGAAACTCAATTCATTTATTTTATTTTATCCCCATTCGACAAATGTACCCCAACTCCCAAAATGTAATATTCTTATCATTTTTATTTATGCTTTAATACTTTAAAACCCTTTTAAAAATAAATTCTCGATTTATCGAGCCATTTTACACCCTTGTAAGTCGAGTGCTTTCAAAGCCTCGCCATCAACCTATTGATCACGATACATAACATTTCAAAGCTTAATCCTGGGCTTCCTTACAGTGACACCTATTTGATCAATTATTTATAGTTGGTCACTTAGAAGACTAGCCCACTTTGCTAGTATACACGTTAAAACTCAATTTCAAATCTCGATTCACATCGAGCATTTTCTCCAAATCAAATTAAAACACTTAATAACTACTTAAACACAATTTTAATAAAAGATGAAAAAGAGAGAGTTCCAAGTCTTTGGTTCTCTCTCCCAATTGTTTGGGTCCGAGAAGTCTTTCTTAAGCTCAAACAATTGTCTTCTAAAAACCATAAACAAATTCAAATATATTTTCTTAAAATACATAGATGAAAAAGAGAGAGCTCCAAGTCTTTGGTTCACTCTCCCGATTATTTAAAATCCGAGAAGTCTTTCTTGAGCTTTGAGTAATCGTCATCCGATTAATACACTCTAATCATATTAAATATCTTTTATATATTAGATGAGAAAAGGAGAGAGCTCCAAGTCTTTGGTTCACTCTTCCGATTATTTGAGGTCCGAGAAGTCTTTCTTAAGCTTCGATTAATCCTCATCTGTTAAAATACTTTAATTACTTGCTACCTTTCGAGTGCCATTCAAACAATTTCTTTTGCGATGAAAAAGAAAGTGTTCCAAGTCTTTGGTTCGCTTTCCCGATTACTTGGGCCCGAGAAGTATTTCTCAAGCTTCGAGTAATCGTCATTCGATTCACTCACTGTACCCAATTCCATTAACACTTAGATGAAAAAGAGAGAGCTCCAGGTCTTTGGTTCACTCTCCCGATTACTTAGGGACCGAGGAGTCTTTCTCAAGCTTCGAGTAATCGTCATCCGATTAACCCATTCAAACCAAATCTTATCCTTTTGCAATTGAGGTTGAAAAAGAGAAAGTTCCAAGTCTTTGGTTCACTCTCCCGATTACTTGGGTCCGAGAAGTCTTTCTTAAGCTTCAGGTAATCGTCACCTCCAGCTAAACATCCAATACATCTAACCAATCTAATTCCTCGCCCCCGTGCGACCACAACCCTAAAACCTATTCAAATATATCCTCTCTTATAAACCAAATACTTAACCAATCAAACTCTACTCGCCCTCGTGCGATCTACAACTCAAACAACTCTTACCAAGAACATTGTTTAGTCCCTTCTTCCGCGCATAACAAACTAGTGCTTCAGCTTCCCCTAGCGAGCAGACAAGCCAACGTTTAGCAGTTAGAATGCGACCTAAACACTCGTTCGTCAAACACAAACCTTTTACCGTGGTTAGCCGAACTACGACTGCTCTGATTTCTCATTTATCAATGAGAATACGTAGGCACAAGATTGCGATAATCTTGGCGAGCACAATTCCCCACAATTCCCAAACCTTTACCCGTAGTCCCATGAACTACGAATGCTCTGATTTTCCACTTCTTACAAGTGAAGATACGTAGGCACAAGGGCCTCAATCCTTGGCGAGCACCCTATCTTAATAATCACCCCCTTTTCCTATTAGCAAGCAAATCCCTTTAGAAGATACACAAACATAGTTAACTTTCTCTCGTGAATCGAATCAAGAGGTTCCCGTTGAGTACAACGGACGTAGAGGGTGCTAATACCTTCCCTCTATGTAATCGACTCCCGAACCTAGAATATTGGTTGCGATGACCATGTTCTTATCCCTTTAAAGGTTTTATCGATATTTTCCTATTCCATCCTTGGAATGAATAAAGTTCGGTGGCGACTCTATTTCGAACAGTATTTTCCGCGGCCATCGCGAGGATCGTATTTTTCGAGGTACGACAATACCATGATCAATTTAACACATGGACATAATTACTAAATTTAACACCCCCACCAAAGATATTTTTAACTATGCTTACTCATTGTAGTTGTGCCAATAATCCTGCAAAGAGAAGCTTGGAGGTTTATATGCTTTTTCACTTTAACAACACTTTCGTCTTTAATCCCTCTCTCTTATTATCATGTTTTAGACTAAGATAAACCTACTTCAATTATGTACTAACTGACTCCACTGAAACTCCTTTTGCAATGAATTGGAGACTCTTATTTATATTTGCAGGTTTATGGCCTTTTTCAGGTGCATAAAGCCTTCGACTAGACAATATGCTTCTTCTAGGTTAAGAAATGCAGGTGGCCCTAGATACCATGATTTGTTGGGCACACATTCCATCCTCGCCTAGTGAGTATATTGCCTTCTAGGTTAAGCAATGCTAGTTGTTCGACAAGTCTCTCTAGCCGCTATGATTAGTTGGGCGTACCTATGATCTGGGCCTAGCAAGCTTTGCTTTGTAAGGATTTGCTATAACTTGGTATTTTTGTCATGAATTGTGGTTTTCCAAACATTTTTACCTATTTTTAATTAATACATGCTAGGAAATTCAAAACAGGTGTTCCATCAGTTTTTTATACACAAATTGAGAATTTTTTTTTATATTAATTGCTTGTAACATAAGTTAATAAGTTCCTACGTATTTTACATAAATTTGACACTTATAAACTCTCCCCAATTTATCTATTTGTTTGTCCTCAAACAAAATCATTTCAAATGGTTTATAAATATTTTGAATGCATGTTTTACTGAAATTTTGACTAACACGTGTCAATAATTTTGTAATTGTTTGTATGACAAAGTATTATTTCAAATGGAAGTTCATAATCAATGTCATGACTATCCATAAACTATAACATAAAGATGAGTCATTTGCTTGACCAAAGTAAGATTTTTAAACCATGTCTAAATCAATAGTTAATCATTCATCAAAACCATGATCTGTGTTTCCCTCAAAATTAGACAATGAATGAACTATAGAAACACTTTACATTTCATCTAAATAGTATCACCAGAATATCATCAATCATGGATCACCCTGGGATTTCTTTTGGTTATAATGTGGCTAGATTTTACAAAAAAAATGTTGGTTTTTCTTTGGATTCAAAAGCCTAAAGATATGATAGTTTAATTATTTCTTTTTAAAATTACCTTTCTGTTACGTCCACTTTCTTACAACCAATTTATTTTGATGTTTTATCTTTTGTATGCTTGACTTTTAATATTTGAAATGTTTATGTCAAAACAGTTTCTTTTTCTTTCATTTAATCACTACTACTTGCATTTTCATTTTCAAAACATTTCCTTTTAATTTTTCTCCCCAATTTTTGTTTGGAAATACCCTAGCTTTTAAGCAATCTCATATCCTTAAGATAAGGTAATGTACTATTTTTCTTTTAAATCGGCTAAGGGTTGAAAATTTTGAAAAGAGAAAAAAAAATTAATTTTAAGGCTCTAAGGGGTTTGTCAAAGGATTTACACCCTCACGGGGAAGACTTTTTAGGTAAAGTAGTTTTTCACTCAATAACAAAAAATGCCTTGACCATACCCATGACTTTCAAACATATTAAGTAATAGCAAGATTGATGCAAAGTCTACATAGTTAGTATGCATGTATACTCTCATTATTTATATAAAACATGAGGTTTCACACATCTTACTTGGGTAGGCCGAAGATTATTGACTTATGTCAACATGTTTTTACAAGATAGTAGAAAAATCAAACTTTGAATAAAGCAAATAATTTATAATCATGTTATATTAAAAAATAATTAAAATATTAATCACACCATTTGTTCTTTTACCTTTTGTTATTAACCTTTTTTTTTTATTCCATGCATTTTGGTTGTTCAGATCATTTGCAGACAAACCTTTTTTAAAATCAATTTGTTCAAAAAATTTAAATTTTTTTGAACAAAGTATAAATCATGAAAAATTCATAGGTATATGTTTTAAAATATCCATTGATTCCCAACCCTAGAAGAAAAGATTTGATTGTCCTCTAACAACAGACAAGGAGTGATCTTGTAGGCATTTATTGCTTAACTCAAAATCCTCAAGGATTTCTCACTTTGTCCCGTTTTGCAACAAAGTGTGCTTGGCGCACTGTGTGGCTCGCCCAACAAGCTCTTTGCAACAACACATGTACTTATTTTTTCTTGTTCAATTTTCTTATCACGTGCACATAAAAATTCAAGGGAGATCGACAATTATCATCAAAATATTCATAATATGTTGGAAGTTTGGGTGTGTTCATGTACTTAGTACAAAATGAACAACACACCCAAGTCAATTGTGCATAGATATTGTTACTAAACTACTACATAAACAAAAAATATAAACAAATAGAATTTTTTTAGAAAGTAATGAAATTAGTAGCAGATGCAACATCGATCTAGTCATCACTCTTACTAGATGTTTCTTCATCATCCTCTTCTGCATCACCTCCTTCATCTTCTTTGTAATCTCCAACTTGTGATTTCTCACTTGCTGCTACACTACCACTTGCATCACCAATTCCTCACTCATAATAGAATGGCCTATTAGTAGCCATTGTAGGTAGCTGATGAATTCATCTTGATTAGGTAATGGCTTAAATAAAGCATGTTGTTCTTGCATCCTTAATTGCGACTTGTTTAATGAGTCAGTAATAGATAACATACCTCTGTGGTATTCCTCAATAACATACCAACCATAATAAAAACAAGTTCTCATAACAGGATTCATGCTATCAGAGTCTGTTGCTCCATATTGGTGCTTAGTAGGTGCAATAAGGGGTTATGGTGGTAGTGGAGGCATCCTCTCTCGATGACCTATACAATATCGTGCAATAAAGGTACTATCAAGTTTTGACATTTATGGGATATGATGGTTATTAGGGATGTCTACACCAAAGTGTTTGCACAATCCCACAATCAATCCAAGGAAGCCAAGAGCATATCTTTTTTATGAATCTACAATCTCCCAAATTTTGCTGGATATTGCCCTTGCTATGTCCACTTACTTGTCTTTCACGATGTACCTGATTTGTGTTGAAGCTTTCAATGTTGTAGAGGAGGTGTGGCTAAAAAAATAAACAATGTGAAGAAGGAAAGTCATCCAAATATGAGTATGAATGGTCAAGCCAGGTATCTTGAAACGGATATGAAGTCCATCCCATCATAACTGATAAGTTTTTGCTGCTTCACAAATGTTAACAACTATCTTATCATAATCCCAATTTCCTTTTACTAGTTTTACTACAAATGGATCCAACCTTCTATATTTTCCATATAATGGTCTTTTATATAAGAATGTATGGCATCTCTGTCAAATGCGACTCGTCATCCCCACACCCAAGAAACCTTTGCTAGCTGTGCTTCTTTAATGGGTCTGGCATCCACATACAATTCCCTCATTATGTCAAGGTTGATAATTTCATTAGGTGTTTCTAGAACACCTCAACCCCATGTGTTTATTTCTCGCCCCACATCAGAGTATTATCCTTAATCCTCCAACTCAATTATTTTTTATTGTATCATATTTCGGCTTTCCAACTCAATGTAGAATTTCTCATGAATATAACTTCTAAGTATGTGCTCATCATACAATATGGAAGATGAACCAATGTCTGAGCTTTGTCATTTATTTTCTGATTTTTGATCTTCTTGATGACTTTTGAAATATTAACAAATAACATATATGGAATGCACTATGTAAGATAATATGACAAAATTCATACATTTGTCTGCCATTTGCAATGTTAATGTAATTGACTCTATTTGCATACACCAAATCCTTTCTACTATTGATAATGGTATTATATTCACACCTGTACCTAAATCAATAAGTGAATTTCCAACCTCTTTCCTGGGTAGATCCAACTGATTAGCTTTTCAGGCTTCATCCTACAGCTCTCATTCTTCTGGTGCTTTCTACTCATTCTTCTCTGACTATGACAACAATTCTTTCATCCACAAGACTATCACTAAAATAATTATTTGGATAATTCTTTGTATTTGCACTGAATGTGTTACTTGGAAGATCTAACAATTGCTTGGCTAATTGGCCCGCTTGTGTTTCAAGGTTTTTAATGGATGCTTCGTATTTTTGTGAGTCTCCATATACATCTACATAAATTGATTGAGTGTATCCTCCAGACTTTTTTTTGTCTTATTATAAAGGTGCTTGTGAGTAATGCTGATAAGGT
Organism: Lathyrus sativus; assembly: GCA_963859935.3. Classification (NCBI taxonomy): domain Eukaryota; kingdom Viridiplantae; phylum Streptophyta; class Magnoliopsida; order Fabales; family Fabaceae; genus Lathyrus; species Lathyrus sativus. The sequence continues at coordinate 44,527,601 of OZ012736.1, read as the reverse complement.
TATCTGTTAGATGAACCAACATCAAATCTCCATCATTGATTAAAATTGTTGCTATATGGGAAGTTGTTATTTTGATATTTCCCAAGAATTTGGTTGCATACATCAGTATGGGAAAATTCATTTGGATTGTTTCCCCTACAAAGTTCATAAAATGCAATCTTCCTTTATTGTGGAAGCTTTGACATTTGTTTAGTAAGTTCATCTAACGCATGGGTCAACAACTTGTTTTGAGAAATAATAGCATCACCAGTGTTTAGTTCTATGATACCATTCTTTCCCTGGAAAGGTGTTATGTTGTGTTGTCCTTGATGATCACCAAGTGCAATTCGATTATTGATTATTATTGCCTCTTCTACACTTTTAGACATGAGTGAATCTCCAATAGCAGCGTCCAACAATAACTTTGATTTGGAGTCCATTTCTAAAGATGTGTATCTGTATGAGTTTGTCAAAACCATGATTTGAAAATCGTCTCAACATCGACTTGTATCTTTCCCATGCTTCAAAAGAGTTTCTATTGTGCCTTGGGAAAACACTGTGATGGTTATCTTAGCTTCCATGAATTTGTTATTAGGGAAGAATATGTTTAATAATTTTTCCTTTAACACGTTCCAATTTTTTATTGCCTATGTGGGTTGGTCTAGACTCCACTCTTTTGATTTGCCAATTAGAGAAGGTGGAAACAATCTTAGGAATGACACTTCTTCCTCATTTTGTGAAGCTCCTAGAGTACTTGAGTATTCATAGAACTTTGTGAGGTGTGTGTACGAGTCTTCATGATCTAAACCTGCAAAATGGTTAGCATATAAAATTTGTAATAAGCCTGTGTTCATTTTACTTTGTCGAACATTCCTTTGCGTTCAAGAGAAATGAGCTAGACCTCAGGGACTATTATGCCATGACGTACCACCACTATTGTTTCCATTATTGGTATTATTGTTGGTGATACCTTCAGCCATAGTTCTTTGTTTTAGGACAAAAGACTCTTCTAGACCTAACATTTTGGCTATTTGTTTATTTTTCATGTTTTTACTATTGTTTCAATTTCGAGCTCGAATAACAATTGTTCTGCATAAATCTTACATAGCATAAACTAATAATAACATAACTAATTTTAGATGTTAATAGATTAGTGACTATAAATAAAATATACAAATATTAACAAATATGAATAGATATAAAAAAATATTTAAAATAATAAAAACTATCGCAATGTCTTTTAACAACTAGCACAAGTCCCTGACAACAACACCATTTTGTTGTGAGCACAAAAATAAGTTTTATAAATTTTCTTTCCAAAGATTGGTAGTTTCAAATACTGTTCAATAGTTTTTAATATGTTAAGTAGAGAAAGGTTTTATAGTTGTTATGATGACAGAAAGTAAAATGTACATTTTGGTGTTAACAGTAAAAAATCATGCTAGGGGTAGATTTCGTCATTACATATTTATCATGAATAACCATATATCAGTAATATGTTCATCTACTCAGCTATTAATATTATCACTTGTTGTTCTCATTCATATCTCTTATTGGTCTTTACGCCATGAGATCAGTGCATTACCTAATAGACGATATCTTAGTCTATTAACCAACACAAAACATTAAGTTCCAACAATTATAAAGCAACAAGACTCCACACAGATCCTACTACAGTACATGTGAATATTTAATCTGAACCTATGTTTAGGCATTAGTATCCAATAAAGGATAATCTTAGATATAGTAATGACAGACATCTTTTGAATGTCAAGTCACACAATGAAAACAAGTTTTATGTAGCAAATCTAAAACAATCATTAAGATTAAAGATTTATCAATATTATAGCTTGAGCAGACTTACATAAATCGCCATGACCTATTTAATATATAAATATAATGACTACATCTAACCCCAATAAATATTTTTATTTACGTTTACTCATCCAGCAAAGACAAACTTGGAAGTTTATTTGTCTTATTCTCCTGTTATATACCACGGTGAACCTATTCCAATTTTGTACTACCTCACTCCACCGAAACTCTCTTTGCAATGAAGTGGAGTCCCTTACGGATTCAGGGTCCTCTCTAGGCGCATTACTCATTCGGTTATTGAGCTTGCTTTCTTCTAGGTTAAGCAACTCGATGCGGTCATAACCACCATGCTTCGTGGGGCACAATGTCCATCCTCGCCTACAGAGCATGTTGTCTTCTATGTTAAACAATACTAGCTGTGTGATAAGTGATCCTAGTTGCCATGTTTTGCTGGACGCACCACCCCTTCGCTTAGCGAGCAAATCATTTCTTCATCATGAAATTGCTCTAGCTTTGTATTTGTCTCTTGAATTATGGTTTTTCAATTCTTTTACCTATTTTTAGTTAATACACGTTAGAAAAGTCCAAATAGATGTTATATCACTTATTATAGAAAAGTCCAAATATGTTCATATTTTACATAAATTTGACACTTATCACTCTTAAAATTAGAATCACCTAAATACTCAAAAGGAGTATGAAAATATTGAATTCTAATATTTCAAAAATTTGCCCTAAGCCCTGTACCAAAAATGGCCTATCCAAAAATTTCTTATTTGGTATGACTAATGTGTTGAACAGAATTTTGTCCATGCTCTTGAAGCAACTGCTGAATCGTATGTGCATTCTTCTTTGTAGCTTCTCAAAGAGCATTAGATCATAATTGTTTTGCCTAAAATTATTATGCAAGTCACTTATCATGATTCACAAGATGAGTAATTTGTCTACTCGAGACCTATATATATATAAAAGAAAGAAGTTAGAGTTAGACAGAAATGTTGTTAAATAGTAAAGATCAAACGTTTCTTTCTAATATCCATTCTTGACAGAGAAAGAACACTATGCATCAATATTCAAATATTATTGGAAAGGACGTAAATTATTGACTTTTATTTTTCTTTTCCAGTTTTCAAGATCGTATTTAATTAATTTCTAACCTAATAAAATATCATAAAATACGGTCGTTCAAGGCATGTGTCTGGCGGCTGGTTATTTAATAATATGAAACCAAAATAACATCAAGAGAGCTCTATTTTGTCCTCTAGTATTTCAAAATTAAAATCTATATTCGTCTGTATATTTTTCTCTTGACCCTATGTTAGTGTTATATATTTTATTTATAACTTTAAAATACTTTAATAGATAGTGTTAAGAAAGCGTTTTCATTTTTAAATATAATACCGACTAATTAAAATAAGGATGTAATAGGTTATATAGGGTTAGGTTTATCATGTAACTAACAAATGCATGAATGCTTCCAAAATTTATTTGAGGTAAGATACGACAAAATGCATAGATATTTTTAATTAAAAAATAAAATTAGATGGATATTTAAAATGCTTAATGTAATATAATCATTGTTGTAATTGATTCGTCGCACATACATTAAAAATAATTAATTAATTTGAGATTTTATGTCGGTTTATCTGTTCAATTTATTTCGTCTTAAGTCTATTTCTCCTTAAACATAATAAATAAAAGGATTAGTTAATCTATGAGTTGTCAATTTAATTATCAAACATTTAAAATATTTATTTTTATTAATTAAAAATTAATATTTAAACTATAATTTTAAAATATTTATTAATGATTTTATTTTATATATTTATTTGTAAATATATTACTATTTTTAAGTAAAATTTATTTTAAAATATATTTTATTAAAAATTATTCTAAAAAATAAATAAATTTTTTAATTAAAATATAAAAACAAATTTATTAATTTATTAAAAATATAATAAATAAATAAATAAATAAATAAAATACAGATAAATTTACTATCCATTATTTTTAACGGAATTAAGATGGAGCGCCCGTAAATGCAATATTAGCTTGCAAGCAATTGTTAAGTGATGATAAATTAATAGAAGGAGGAAGGTGCATTAAAATATTAGGATTTAAAAATGAAGATATGGTAAGCAAAAAAGGAAAGACAATATATAGGTTAGATTAGGATAAGCACAATACCGAAAAGAAATTTATGCTTTTGATTAATATATAAAAAAAAAATGATGCTGTTGAGCATATCAGAAACAGTGAAGTCAAATTAACAGTAAAATGCTATATTTCAGATATAGCTTATATAGTATTAGTGAATAGTGATGATATAATTCGAGATTGGTATTAATAATTTCATGATGATTAGATGCATGTATTTTATACTATAATTGAGACTCTTACCTTACTTTTTTTTTTTAAAATTAAAATAATGAATAATAGTTATCTTAATTCTAATTGTTGTTTTAGAGTTATATTTAATTTTACAATTGTGTCACACAATATTCGGTTAAAATATAAAATGACACCTCCTAGTTGTAAATTAATGGAGATTAGAAAAAATCTACGAGTACTTTTTTTATTTTTTTTTTCTAATCAAATTTGTATTTTTGGAAATATTAAAGATACCCAACCCATCATGTATATACCAACGTATCAGTCAGTCAATAAAACAGTTCTACAACTATACTAAAAATCAAATTCTTTTAAAAAATTAGAAGGTCATTTGAATCATTAATAGAAATTGCACCTAATAGAATGAGGAGAGTTAAGAGTCAGCCACCACTACGAAGAATGATGGATTCTTTGGAAAATTTCAGTAGAATTAGCAACACTATCATTAAAAATCACTTGATTTCTAGTCTATTATATATTCTAACATGTAGCCAATCAAATCAAGTAAGCAGTCGATTTCGAACTTGTCCCTTTCGCTTCCAAAAATCAAGTCAAATAGGATCCCTGTAATTTTCATGCTTTATGGGCTGAATCCCAACCCACTTCTTAACCTCCTTCCAAACCATTTGGATACAAGGGCATGAAACAAAAATGTGATCATGATCTTCATCAGCATGCATGAAAACAACATACATGCACATACCTGTTAATGGTTGTTAATAATGACACCTCTCTCCGCAAGATTGGTCCGCTTTAGTAGTCTATTTAATAACAATCTCTAACCAAAAATCTTTACTTTCAAAGGAACCTTCGATTCCCACAGAATTTCCAACGCCATCTTAATGTTATCCTTCAAGCCATCTTGCCCACCATCCTGCAACAAAAGCTCATAACAAGATTTAACTGTAAAGTTGTTAGATGCACCCCTCGGTCATCCAACAGTGCTTAGTACCAAGGTTAGGCTTTACATCTGACAACAACACCAATAGCACCTTGAGTTCATCTCCTACACTGCCCCTAATATCCATCATGTTCACCCCAACATCCCACTGCCACTCATCACTGACCGACCTCCACATACCATTCACCGCCCCATCTTTCAATTCAACAACCTCAAACAATGTCGGAAATAAATCTTCAATTTTGTTGGTCCTAACCAGTTGGAATTCCAAAATGGAATAGACATTCCATCCCCTAATTTCCAAGCTAACTGACTAGTGAATTCAACCTCCTCCACTGAATCACCTAGCGACATTACATCTTTCCACCATAAAGATTCGTATTATAATCCACCTTGCACCACTTTGAATAGATATTTTTTTTCCAAACATCCATATTTAAATTCTAGGATTCCTTTCCAAAGTGCATTAAGTTTATGGATGAATCTCCATAACCATTTTGGTAGCAAAGTTGTATTAAACAATCTGACATCCTTTATTCCCAAACCTCCACAGTTCTTTGGCTTGCAAACCGAATTCCAAGTAACCCACATTGTACTTCCCTTATCAACAATTCCAGACCACAAAAATTTCCTTTGAATTTCCACAATTTCTTTGACAACTTTGACCTGAACTTTGTTAAAGGAGAGATGGTGCACCAGTAAATTTGTCAAAACAGAGTTGATAAGAATCACCCTCCCTCCAATTGACAGCATTTTCCTTTTTCATGTTGGCAATCGGGATCTGAAACATGAAATCACTGGTTTCTAAAATGCGGCTTTCCTATGATTGCCTCCAATAGTAAGGCCTAAGAATTTGAATGGGAGCATACCTGATTTACAAGACAAAATTGAGCAGCCTCCAACAAGAATGAATCCTCGATCCCTACCCTATACAAGCAATTTTTCCAAAAATTGATTTTTATCCCAGAAATAATTTCAAATCCCATAAGAATAACTTTAATTCCCCACAAATTTGATCAAGAACCCTCACAGGCCATAAATCGTATCGTCGGCAAACTGTAGTAAGCTAATAGAGTTTTCACAGTTTAAGTTGACTCCCTTCAAAATATTCCTATTGATTGCCCTTCTCATTATATGTGACAACCCTTCCACCACCAAGGTAAACAAGAATGGAGACAATGTGTCTCCTTGTCTAAGACCTCTGATAACCTTAAAGTCTCTTGTTGGGTTTCCATTCACCAAAACCGAAAGGAAACTATTAAAAATTCCTCAATTCATCCATTACAACCATTTTTCACCAAAATTCATTGATATCAACACCTTTTCAAGAAATTCCCATTCAACACATTCGTAAGCTTGAGCGAAATCCACTTTGAATAATAGGCATGAGTATTTTTTTGGATAACAATTATACTTATAAGTATTTTTTTTTCCGGATATCTATTTGATATATTATACTGGAAAGTGCTTGCTCTAATACCATTTGTAACGTCTCAAACTACTTTCACGATTATCGACTGACCCCACACACTAACACAGATCTTTTTAGCATGCTTTGTCCTTACTCACACGTTTTTCGAAAAACTTCCCAAAATGTCACTCGTCCAAATACTACTCTAAGTCAATCACGCTAAACTATGACGTTCTTATTTGTTAGGCTACCGAAAAAGAAAATGCATCTTGTTGGTATATGTGGTATCAACCAATCATTATAAACCTTCCTTTAACTATGCGGTCTTATACTTGCACAACCTCAAGATCCTCTCATTCTTCAGCCTCCGATGTTACAATAGATACCATAATACGCTATTCAAACTTTATTCATTGTCATCTCATCCACAAGAAATTAATTAATGTTTGATCATGAATATCATTTTATGTTATGTACTTGTTGATTAACTTTTTTATAGGTACTTAACAACTACTCCCCCTGTCTCATAAAAAGTTTCTCATTTACATTTTTTTTCTATGTCTCAAAATAATTGCCCCTATTTAATATCAATGCAGCATTTATTATTATTTTTTCACTATCTTACCCCTATTTGTTAACTTTCACTTTATTTAACTACACTATTACCTATACTTAATAAAGATATTCTAATTAATAAATGATACATATTAATTTTATTATTAAAATCAACACCTCTAATTATTTTCTTAAAAATTATAAATTATTCAAATAAGATCATTTTTATGAGACAGAGATAATACTTTTTTATTAAAAAAACAATTACACATGAAAAACTTATTCATCAATTGAGATGAGATTATAGGATATACCAAAATAAAAGAAAAAAAATCATAATTATCTTAATTATATTAGTTTCTATTATTATCTTACCTAATCAAACTGCTCATGTTATGGAGAAACTAAATTTATTCTTTTAAATGTGTTAATTTATATAATTTAAATAATCGAAACAATAAGAGGTGAATCTATTTGCCAACTTGCAAAAAGAGAATTAAAATGAGAGTAAAGGAGACAACTTGTAAATGTAATATGAATGAAATATATACCATAAAATAAATACATCATAAAGAATTGTAAAGATTCTTCGAACAATCATTGATGAGACTTTTCTATAATTTGGTTCGATAGGGTTAGGGCCAACCAACACTAAAGAATAATAATTTTTTTCTTTTCATTTCCTTGATGTTTGAGAATTTATGCATTCAAATAATTCAAGGAAATTGCTACCACATGTTTATATCCTTTTCAAAGAGCTTCTAGAATCTGACTCCAAATTGAGACCTAATTGAAGATCCAAAGCTTTACTATGACTTTGGTTTGAAGAAGGATCCAAAATGAAAGGCCTAACATCATTATTAGAGAAAGTAAACATGCAAGCATCATGTTGAGAGGTAGGAACATTAACATGATGATGAGAAGGCAAAGAATACCAAGAATTGGCATCATGAACATTTTTTGACTTGAAACTAATTTGAGACTCTTCAAACAATGAAATTTCAGAGTTGTTATAAGAAGAAGGGTCATAAAACCAATGAGTATCAGAAGAACCATGGTAAGAAGAAAAACCATGGTGATTCTTTTGAAAAGGTTGTAAATAATAGTTTATGCTAGCTTTTCTAGCTTGAAGTTGCAATCTTTTTTTCTTCATTCTTTCTTTCTTGTGTGCATTTTGATGGCCTCCTAACGCTTGCGAGTTCGCAAATTCTTTCAAACAATATTGACACTCAAATTTTCTCTCATCTTGTTGGTCTCTAGATGAGACTTTTTCTTGCACAATTTTCTCTCCGGATGATGAAAATGAATTTGAGGAATTCACACTTTCATCTCCTTCATTAGACTCTTTCACAAGTCCTTCAATATCATTCTTTATTGGATTTAGCTCAAAACCAAATAGTCTAAGCCTTTTCTCTACAGAAATATCACACATTTCCTTTTCCATAATCTCTCTTAGATAAATCAAAGAAATATTTTTTTGAGCTTGAATTGGGTTGATTAGTTGGTATTCATTTATGTTCCTTTTATAGTAAGCTCTTAGGTTTAAACATGCACTATACATGTATTAAAAAAATACTAAACTATAGTTTTATGGTACATTGGACAACATATGGAACCTAAGGTCAATAACTATATATTATAATAAAAGCTTCAAAAGAAAAATGCCATAAAATGGAAGCAGTCTTACATGCAATGTTTCTTATGAATAGAAAAAAAAAAACAATTAGTATTATAATATCGATATTTCAAATTAAAGATGTGTTTGATTTCGGAGATTATAACAGTATATTTGTTTATATTAAAAAATTTATGATGTTAGATTTTTTTATCATTCAAATCTTTCCTGCACAACTCTAAATCAAACTCTTAATCACTTATTTAATATGTATAAATATTTTATTACTTAAATTTTTTAAGAAAGAGTATATGTATTCATGTTCGTGTCTGCGCTAATATTTCATATATTATAATAGGATGGACATCAGGTTTACGATTAGAGAGAGATTCATTGTAATTTATTAAAGTGTAATTAATTAGATGGTATATAAGCACTTAATGTTAATTATTGTTCCACTTGGCATTCTTTTATATTAAAGAATAGATATATTCCTTGCTTAAGACATGATTAAAGTTATTTAAGTAACTGTAGCAACAAAAAGTCAAAGGAAAAAAAGATGTGTTCATCTATAAGGAAAGATGCACTAACTTTATAACGTATCTACTATTGTACTAAAATTTGCATATCTAAGATTATTTTAGTGACTAGCCAATGACTTTTTGGCTTAATGTATTGTCCTCTACCTAAGTTTGTCATATATTATATTAAAGATTGGTAATTAATATTGCTATAATAGGTGCTAAGCATTAGCCAAGTCCCATCTACTAGAGTTATATTCAATTGAAGTTATTTATATAATGCTAACATCTGTACAAATTTGATTATTCAGCACTAATTATAGTTTTTAATAAACCTCCCACCATCACAAGCACATTAGAAAATAATGTTAATATATTTTTCTTGACCATGTTTTTATATAACAATATTATATACGAAATATTTGTTATTGTAATGTGTAAATTTAATTAAAATATTTTTATTAATAAAATTGAGGATTTGAGATTTTACTGTATAATAAACTGTATTTGAAATTAATTTAATTTTTTTTATATTAATTTAACGAACTACAATTATGACTTACTAATATGTTAAATGTGTGAATACGTATAATTTTTAATGGATGAAATATTATCTGAATAATATAAGAAAATAAATATTGGGGTTGTGACCATATGATTACTAAATATTTCTCAAATTCTCTATTAAGGTGTTTGAATATATTATCATTGATATGAATGAAATGTTGGTTTATGACCATGTTTTATAAATGCTTTTCTAATGGAGAGAAAAAGAAATAAAAATTAAAGAAATAGTAGAAGAAACTAAATGATGGAATATAAGAAGTGGGAAATGAGGTAAGCAAATATACTAATAATAGTCTTCCATAAGATCTTAGCAAATCTTCATAGAGCAGGCAAAGCCTATATTTTAAAGAAAATAATATTTTTCAGGTGAATCAAGTCATCAACTATAGTATTATTCTACAAATAAAAGTTGGACAGTTGTTCTAGTTGGGCCTACAATCTGGTTGCTTTTGGGACAATTTAGAAAAATCATAAGATTGTGTTTTATTCTATTGTCTTTTAATTTGATCTCTCATTGGTTGACTTATTCCACCAATAAAACTCTCATGCTCATCAATTCCCACTCCTTTTATCTTTATTTAAATAAATAAAAAATTGTTTGCTTTTGGAGGAGAATTCCAAGTAGGCATGCTGTCATATTTCATTATCCTAATTAGCATGTGAATAAAAAGAAGCCATGTGGGAGAAAATTGGGTTATGGTGGCTTAAGTGGGTGGGTTGGATCATTGATTGATTTTAGCAAATTCCATTTTCATTACACGTTGGTTTAAATTTATCAAATCATGGTGTTATCCATGAGTTGGTTTAAATATATCAAATCATGGTGTTATCCATGAGCTTCATAAACTGGCTCAACTTGCTCTCCACCCATTGGATCATATGGCCTTCACCTTCTTTATAATTAATTTATATATATATAAAAGAAGATAGTTAAATATGGTTCATAAAGATGAAGAGTATAGAAGAGTTGTACTTGTCTCAAATGTACAATTTATGTGTGGTAGTAAAGTAGACACACTTTAGTCAAATTGTGCCAACAAAATCTTATACATTATTTGCGCTTTATGTATATGTTTTCTCTTTGATTACTAGTTGTTCTAATAATTGATATCTGATATCAAATAGAGATTAATTTTGATACTAAATTTGATGTAATAAGGTTTGTCGGAGCATGTATTTTTAAAATTTGATAAATAAAGGTTAAGTATTTGTTGATTCAGTAAAGTTTATATAAGGGATTGTGTAAAGAAAAATCTATATACATTACTGTAACATTTTAAAAAAATTTATGTCATTTTATTTGTAACTGGCTTATGTTTCTCTATATTTTTTCATTTTTGCATATCATGGCATTGCTTCTCGAGACATGGAATCAAGGTGTTTCTATGTTCAGGGTTCTTTTTTATTGCAAGAGTTTAAACAGCGAATGTCAGAGACTTCGGCACTTATTTTGCCAGCAATCGAGTGGTCGTTTTTATTTTATTCAGTAGGTTATTTTCAGCACAAGAGATATGTCACAGGTTATCTTAAGCATTTTCACAGTTATAATATCAAAAAGCAAGTTTCAGAGGCTTAACATGGCTCATAACGGGTGAAAACGGACGAATATGCAAGTTTCCCTTCAAATGGCGCATTTTTCAAAGTTTGGGAGTGGTTAACCGATTAACCAAAGAAAAATTTGCACAGATACGTGCTTTTTCAATGCTGCCACTTTCGGGTCTATTTTGATCACTTGTGAATTGGTTTTTACACCAGAAGAAGGATCTAAAATCACTCTAAATTTTGATTAATTTTCAAAACCAATCCAATTTCCCTCCAATTTTTCATTCCAATTTGCAAAGCCTCATTCCTAACCATAATTCTACTCCTAACCAAGAGCTTATTTAAGTGAATTTGCTCCAAACCTCTCACAAGAACCCTCATAATTTCAGATTTCACACTCATTCTCTATAATTTTCTCTCAAATTCTCTCTTTTCTACACTCCAAAACTCCATTAGAGCTTTTTTCTTGAGTTCATTGATTTTTCATTAGAATCCTTGAATTCTATAGCTAAACCTCCATCGTTAATCTCCATCATCTTCAATTCATCATTTGATTTTCGTTGGGATTTGGATCTGATTTTGGAAGCAAGCTTATAAGTGATTCTTAGAACAATTTTGGCTTATTTTGGCTTGTTCTTCCCTTCTCTTGCAAGAAAGCTCTTGGATCTTGAAGTTTCTTTTGATTTCTAGCTTGGATCTATCAATTTACAGTAAATCAATAATTACCAAAGAAAATCTCAGTTTTGAAGGTTGGTTAATTCTAGATCCATTTTTGTTTTGAGTTTATTTGGATGATCACAATGTAGATCTTCAATTTTAATTGATTTTGGTAATTTTGATCTATGTGATTTGTGATCTCAATACTTGATTGATGTTTGATCGCTGATTTTTGGTGTTAAATTCGTGTATAATTGATTACATGATCATTTGGATGATTGCACATTGAATTAATTGCTGAAAGTGATTTTGAATTGTTGTTTTTATGCTTCTGGTGCAATGTTAATCGATTAACCAGTTGCAGTACAAAACTGGTTAATCAATTAACTAGTGTAAATTCAACAATTTTTGAGTGGTTAATCGATTAACCAATTTGCACTGGCAAATGGTTAATCGATTAACACTAGACCAGAATGTGATTTTTGGTTGTTTTTAAGCATGTTTTGATTTCTTTCCACCTCTAACCTTCATGGATTGATATGATACATTTGTGTAGACTAATCATCATGCTTGATTGTTTGATTGTGATTCTTCGACGCGTGACTTTTGATTTTTGTTTGAATGCTTAACATGTTCATGTTTCTTGATTGATGTGAGGATTATACACTTTGTTTGCTTGTATCATGTTAATGATTATTTGTCGATGATTATCTTGCTGAACTTATGATGCATGCGCGTGTTTGCTTCTGATTTCGTTTGTCGCATGATTGTTTAATTGTTTAATTAATATGAAAAGCATGTTGTTCTTGTTGATTCTTGATGATACAATATTATTGAACATTCGTGTTTGATTGTTGATGCATGTACATCCTTGCATGATGCTTGTTCATGATTGATGCTTGCTCATGTTGATTGCATTGAAACATGCCTGCTGCCCTATTTTCTACAACTGTTTTATTCTGAATTTACATGTTGTTTATGATATGCTTGCTTGTTGCCTGCCTTTTACACCTGCTTTTTATGCTGAATTAGTAGCTGTTAAATTTTGTTGTGCTGCCTTGCTGGATTTTATTGTTGTTTGGTGCATGAAGCGTTGTTGTAGCCGCTGTTTTTGTCTTGTTTTCTTACTTTTGCATGCTCCCTTGGGTTTCCTAGTCCAATTTAATTTCCGATTAAAGTTTGGATTAGGATAGATATTAGGAGTGTAATTCATGCATGATAACAAGTAGGTTGGTCCCTTTTAACCTCAACCTTAGGTCCATCTTTTGCATGCTAACATTAGGATAGAATTTCCTTTCGCATCCCGACCTTAGGGTCATTTTGCATGATAACGTTAGGACCGAGTTTCCCTTAGACCTTTCATGCGTCTTTCTCTCTCAAAACAATGCTATCACACTTAATAAAGACAATGAACATTGTACGCCACGAGCCTTAAGCATATGGGAAATAATGAGTGAGGGGTTTTCTCCTCACTTGTCTAGAGTGTTTAGTGTACACCCCATGGACGATATGCGACACATTCGCTCCTATATCATAGTCTTTAATGGAACGTGAATCACAAAGCAAATCAATTCACTTCACTAAAACTCACAAACAAAATTCAAACATTTTTATCCTTCGGGATTTGTGTTTCAAACTCATTTTCAGAAAGAGTATGTTACTTTTCCGTTCTACTGCAAACAGGCCTCGACCCTAACTGTTGGAATGAGAACTTAACGTCTCTCATAAAAAAAACACTTAACCAAGTTGTGGTTTCTTCGTTAGCCGAACTAGGTTTGCTCTGATTTCTCATACCATATGAGGATACATAGGCACAAGACGACAATGTCTTGTTGAGAAACCTTCCCCTATCACCCGTAGTATTTCGAACCATGTTGACTCTGACTTTCCCATTGCATGAGGGAATATGTAGGCATAGAGCGACAATGTCCTATCGAGTCTCTTTCTTTTTCTTTGATCTCCTTTCCGCTTAGCAGTAGCTTTTAGATAACACACCTTTCAACTAGATAACAAACGTGGATCTCATTGAGTACAACGGACGTGAGGGGTGCTCATACCTTTCCCTTGTGTAACCGACTCCCAAACCCAAGATTTGGTTGCGATGACCTTGTCTTTTCCCGTTCTTCAGGTTTTCTTCGATCGTTTCCTTTCCCTTGTTGGGGTAAATAACGTACGGTGGTGACTTTTCTGTTTTTTTGCCGGGTGTTTTTCGCAGTTGCGTTAGCTGGCGACTCTACTGGGGACTTTGGTTCCATATGCGAGTCAATCTTAGCGCTAGTCAGTTTTACATCTTTAGGGTGTTTAGTTTTGTGCAATTATTTGCTTTTATGTACATTATTTATTGTATATTTTTGCATTTTGTTGTTGCATATTATATTATGCTTTTGTTGTTGTGTTGTTGGATGGGTTGTTCCATGAGAGATAAGCCAAATACCTAGGCTTGAGTATACACATAGGATTAGTATGGAGAGTAGTTTGGACTTGTATGGCATCTTGACATGTAAAATTTCACACAAAATCCGAGTCCAGGCGAGGTTTTCTTTGGAGACATCCTATCCTATGCATCTTGGGCAGTTGAGGGGGTGTTGAATTAGAAAGCTAACGACTCTAGAGACCGTTCATTGGAAGTCAGTTGATACCTCCTTGATTGACCATGATGTCAAACCAGAAATGGTGAACGTATCATCGTCTTTCGACCTGAGAGTCCGTAATACTGATGACCTGCATAAGATGTCATACTGTCCAAGACTAAAACCCACATGTGAGAGGGATGGGTTTTGCAAGAAACTTTGACCTTCAACCAACCCGGTTTTCTAGGTTTCTTGTCAGAACGGACCTTTGATCTTGGGTATTCAGGTTTTCTATCACCTTAATATTCTGGATTTCTGGGTTTCTTATTAGAGCAGAGCTCTAGTTATATTCAGTCAACAACACAACAACAATCTTAAGCATTGGATTCCTCGGTCCTTTGTTTGCATCTTCATAATCATCCTGTATTTTAACATTGCATGTTTATGTGTTTTATAGGTTCTTGTCTCTCCTATGATTCTGGTTATCTAATTCTAGTTTTCTATAAAGATGGAGGTTGGGAAGTAGAAGATCATTATATACAAGTTTCCGCCACCAGAGTTAGGACTTTTATTTGGTCTGATTGCCATGGTTGATCCCGGTGTTCTTGAGGTCTTCAGAAGGGACTATGGGAAGATTTTGAGTCTTGTCCGTAAGGTCACAAGCTATGAGTAGGGAGCCATTCATGCTTTGTTACAATTTTATGACCCTCCGCTACGATGTTTCACCTTCCCAGATTATGTATTAGTTCCTACTTTAGAGGAGTATGCTTTTACCTTGGGAGCGTCGGTCCAAGATGAAGTCACATTCTTTCATTCAGAAGAAGAACCTAATCTCTAGAAGTTTGTCATCGTTCTTTATTTGAGCGTATCTGAGTTGGTTGATAATATAGTTAGCAGAAATGGAATTTTTGGCTTTACTCTATCTTTCTTGGTAGATAAAGCCTAGTGTAATACCCCAAATTTTACCCTTATATTTAGTCGGTCATTTCGCATAGCATCTCATATGTACATTTGCTAACAAGTTATGAAGGTGCTTTGTTTTGCAGATTTGGTTCCAGGGGTATTTTGGTCATTTTACGCAAATTCTACCAATTCCTTGAAGACGGGCTGTTATTAAGTTCTGAGGCGTTTGATACACTATTTTTGAGGCATTTACCTATCACCAGGTCTGATTATATCAAGGTGCCAATTCGACGTGGTCGATATTAAAGTTTGTCGAGCACAACTGGATTTAAGACTTATTTTATTGCTCATGGCTTATTTCCGGCACACCTCCGTTAATAAGGCACAGTTTTACTGGGGTATTATTGGATGGTTGCTCACAGTCTTTGGTCAGTGGAATTCAATTACGAGTAATGTTATTGTTGATACCGAAACGGTTGTGATTACGGTGCACATCCGTGTTTGGTTATGAAATGGTTGGTTAGCATTTAAATTGGATTTTAATCAGATTGAGTTTAAGATTACGAATGAGACAAGTGCACGAATAAGAATATCATTTGGGAATGTCTATGTTTTATGACTATGTTAATGAATTTAAATATTTGTGGATTTATTCACAAATGTTTGTAATTTTTTAACTAAGAATAAAATATAAATAGAGTCAAGTTTTGGGAATTTTATTTCATAAAAAATCTCATTATACAAAAGGGAGATTGTTTCATATTTTTGAATTACTGTACAAGGATTTACATTAACTCTAAAAATCCTAAGTCCTAAAATTGCTAAGTGTCTTCATGTTGGCCCTTGAGTTTCTCCACGAGTCCCCGATCAACCTGCACATCAAAAAATAGCAAAGCAGAATAGAAAAAATGTTAGAGTTTGTGTTCGACACTCTCAGAACAACGTCATCATCGAGTGCCGGGAGTGGCACAACCGAAGCTGCGTCCTACCCCCGTTACCAATCCGCGCCGTTGGCGTTAGATCGGATATTATCTGTTCTTATCATAAGGGACGTCCGAGAGATAGAAGTGATAAAAAAAGCGGGACTGATTCGTTTTGCCGCGATTGGATTTCCAAACTGATACGAGAATAAGGCAACATAGGCAAGTTTGGACTCAGACCCGGATGCCGGCAGGTCTGAGTCGCTTTGGTTTCGAAATTTCCAACACCTGAAAAGCCACAAATGCATCAGTATCACATTCGGAATTTGGAACTCAAAACCTAAACAATTCAAAAGCAGCATCAGTTCTGAACCATATAGGTGAGGTCATGAAAACCAAGTCCAAACAGAACACCATCAAAACAATGTATCAGAAGGCAAATTCATGCGCAAAAAGCCATAAGAAAACATCCTATAAATCTGTCGTAACAGAAAGCCCCAACAAGATCCAAAGAAAAGGGTAACAGCAGTTAATACAAAAAAAGCAAGTTCAAATAGAACAAGAAGAATGAAGTACCCAAACAAGCTGTATCAAGCTGCATCAAAATGTACCAAAGGTTGTCAGTTAGGGGCAGGCTTCAACCAATTCAGATGGCAAGTCACAAAAATGTGAAATAACTACACCAAGTTGCAGCACAAATCATAGCGCAGACAAGGGCTCAGTCAGAGCATCATTGCCCCAACAAACAAGTCACCGAAACGTGAAGGATCAAACCATACTCACGAGTGAAACCGAACCAGTTCAGAATGCAAACAGCGCAAAATCATAGCACGACTTGTACCAGCAAGGACAAGCAAACATAAACATCTCAGTTCATGAAATAAACAAGTGCACAAACACATGGCTCAGTTCATCAACATCATAGCCCAAATCATCATCACCAATTCAATCAGAAACAACAATATAATCAAAAGCCAGGATTGTAGTATCCTGTTCCAATGGTTCAGACAAACGTCATCATTACCGCATACTCTTCTCGGCGGCAAAGACCAAGGCAAAGCGTCCATCCTGAAAGAAGAAGAAGAAAAGTAGGTGTTAATAATCAAGTTGAATGAAAACAGATCGCAATATCCAATCAGGTTTAGTCCCAAAACAGATCAAAACAAAATCTCATCAGAAAGGAACCAAATCGGTATCCAAGTTCCCCAAAGGCAATCCGTTCCACATCTGAAAAATAAGCATATCAGAGAAACCCAATTAGATCCAATCAAGGAAACGAAGAAACTGGATATCCACAAATCAAGACAAAGCCATTCAGTTATCAAAATCAAATGAAAACCCGGGCAAATCCATATCAGAGAATAGGGAATCCTGAAAAAGGAAGGTTCAAATCATGAGATCAAACATATCAGAAAAATGAAATCCAATCTCACCAAAATCCCAATCAAATTCTAAAAGAGGGAACAGGATCCAATCAGTATCTGAAAAAACAAACAAATCATACAAAATCAAATCCAGGTAAAATCAAATCGCATGAAAGTGAAAGAATAACGCAAATCCATCACGGATTAAAGGCCCAAAAAGAGAAGTATAAAGGAACGATCTCACCTCAGAGAAAAAGGGGACGACGATCACAAACCCTAACGAAGAACACACAAAATCGCAAACCCTAACGCACGAAAATCGCGAGACTCAGAGGAACCGATATCCTCATCATCGTCCTCGTAAGAAGTAGCCACAAAGATCAACAACCGCGCCAACGAAGGAAGATCGCCTTCGCCGTATAAACGGCGGGCAATCAATTCCAAACCTCAGACCACCTCATCATCGGCCGCTCTGCTATAAAGGTGAGCCATGATACATTTTCCTCACGAGTTTCATGTTCTATTTTCAGGTTAATGAAGGGAATCGGAAGTAACCGAGAGATACGAAGGAGAAACATGGTCGCGAGAGAGGAAGGCAGCGAAGATACGAAAGAGAGGGACGGCGCCGAAAGGGGGCGTTAGGGTTATGAAACCCTAAGACTGCATCTTATGACTCACCATTTGGATTGGGTCCGGGGTGATGACCGGCCCAATCTCTTATTTTTTTTTATTATTTCTTTTTATTATTTATTTATTTTGTTTTGTTGTTTTAAAAAAAATCTGTTTTTTTTTTTAACTTTTTATTTATTTTCTAAAGTTGTTTTTTTTTATAAAAAAAGAATCCTTTTATTTTATAATTAAAAAACTATTTTAAAAATCTTTTGTGTAAATATTATAAATAAAAAAAAACACTTTTATAAGAAAATTTAAAACCTCCTTTCACTTAATAATAATAATAAAAAAACTTTTTAATAAATAACATAAAAAAATCTTTTTAAAAAAAAAATATATCTAAGTTAAAATCTTTTAAGATTAAATTTAGGTATTTTCTACTAACATTACTTTTTTTAGACTCATTTAACATTTCTTTCGAAATAACAAAAATCTTCAATATTACACTCGTTCTCCTGACTTGTCTAATTACTGTCTAATTTTGCTTATTAACAGTGTTCATCATTTGCAGCTCTTACAGCGTGTTTGATTTATTTAAGTTTCACTACTATATTGTAACTGCTTCTCATATGTAACCCCGCGAATCTAATAATCGCGCTTTAAGTTTCCGCCTTTAAATTTCTGTTTGCATGGCTTTAACTTCTGTCTTATTTCCTGTTGGCATAACTCAATCACCTCACGCATTTATCAGTATTCCAGTCACACTGCGCACCGCCGAAGGAATTAGGTCTAGCTTTTGACCGCCGTGTCAATAGTCCTCACCTTCAACCCCTATAAACTACAAACCCTAAATTTCACAAATGCCTCGCCGCAGGCAAAATTACAATTTTACCCCTAGCATTAGGTCAAAGAGCCGCCGCGCTCATTTTAGGGTTTCCCGCCGTGGAATCCCTAATTTAACCCTAATTACAACTTAACAATTCAACGTAGAGATTTGGAGTTTCTACACTCCACGTAAGCGTGTCCTTAAGACATGTTTATTTCCCTTGAGACCTTGACCACAGTCAAGAAGTCTCTAACCTCCCTTTTGAGGGGAACTACGATTACTCTGATTCCACTCCCGTAAGGATACGTAGGCACAAGATGCGATGTCTTGCCGAGTAAACTTAGAACTAACCCCTTAGGTCTTTTTTCTCACTTTTAATCCCTTTGTACATATACCTTAAGCAAATGAATAAAGCAAATAGTAAACAGTTGAACAAAAGGTTCCTGTAGAATACTACAGAAGTTTAGGGTGCTAATACCTTCCCTAAATTTAACCAACCCCCGAACCCTAGATCTTTCCCCGCATTGTGTTTACGATGCAAAATAGGTTTTCCCTCTTTTGACCTTTTCCTTCGGATAAATCAAAGAGCGGTTGTGAATTGAATTGCGATTCAAACTCATTAATAGTTTGTGATCCTATTTCCACCGCAACAGAAAATGGCGACTTCACTGGGGACTGCCTAAACTTTTGAGGGTTACCCCTAATTTGTTCATGTTTATTACTATTTGCTTTACTATTCATTTACATGTATATATTGTACTCTGATTTTGGGATGGTTCCTTGTGCTGCGAGATAAGTCCTACGCCCGGACTAGTGACATTATTATAGGATGGGGATATATTCGATGAGGCTTATAGGGAGTGAATCCCGACCAAGCTAATTCAAGAATCACCGCTCAGTTGAGACCTTTTCGAAAATGGTTCGGTTGAACGAGTAATCGCGAAAACTTTTTCCATGGTCGATTGGAGTCTGTGATATTGAGGACCGTAGTACCTTAACACCACCTTGGCCTTATTTAGGACGTAGTGCGGGAGCTATGTGGGAGTAATCCTATAACGGCTGCTACGCGATACTACACTCAAAAGAGGTTCTCTTGAGAATATTATTCACCCCCGAGTCAGTCGGAAGGTTGATAATATCCGAAAGATGGGCTGATGACTTTGGGCACTTTGTAGAACCTTGTTCGGCAGGTACAACTAACCTATAATACACTCCTTTTGGGATGGGTAGACCTTGACTCCGCTCACGTTCCTTTAACCTAGGACTTTGTGTGTTTTCATGCATTGCATCCATAAAGCATCTCATTGCATTTCATGGAGTTCAAATATCATTTATGGATATCGCGGGGTACCATAAATAAGAAAATAAAATGAAAAAACAAGAAAAAGATTTCCTTGGTACCCCACGACATTCGTAAATGTTTGAATTCCATGAAATCTTCATTTGCATCATAGCATCATTTACTTTCTTGCATTGCATGTGTCTTCCGTTTTCTCATGTTCGGTTCTCTCGCCTTCCAGTTTCGTCACCCTGAGTTCTCGGCACCAGTACAACACCAGAGCTCAAACTCGGAAAAGAATGGAGGATCAGGCCAAGGAGATTGATCGCCTTAGCAATGAACTTGAAGACCTTCGAGGGGGTATGGGGCGTATGATGGAATTGTTACATGTCATGAATGCTAAGATGGATACCCAGCCCACTGCTGTTTCCGAGATTACCGGCGATACTGTGGACCCTCCACCAAGTGTGACCGTAGCAAAGGACCCACCTTATGGTCTTGCTCCCGGTTTTGTGCCTCCGCAAGCCACTGTTCCGGTTAATCAGCCTGTTCAACAAGCCGTGCCTTTATTTTCTGAAGTTCCTAGGGGGGCTCCTGTCTTCGCACCACCTGTTGTACACACCCGTGCATAACCGTACTTCAATGAGACAGTCTTTGATAATCTTGATGAGAATGTTGAAGGTTATGAGAAACGTGATAAGCTTCGTGAGGAAGTAAACACCATCGTCCAGAGATTGAAAAAAGTAGAGGGTGATCAAATTTTTGGGACTGCTGCAAGGGATGTTTGTTTGGTCTCAGGTTTGGTTATTCCCCCGAAGTTCAAAACTCCAAACTTCGATCGTTACGAAGGTGCCACCTGTCCTAAGAGTCATCTGATCATGTATTATCGCAAAATGGCTGCCCATGTTGAGAATGATAAACTGATGATTCATTGCTTCCAAGATAGTTTGAAGGGTGCTTCCTCCAAGTGGTATTTAACTTTGGACCAGTCTCGCGTTAAGAGTTTCCAGGATTTATCTGGCGCTTTCATCAAACACTACAAATACAATATGGATCTGGCTCCTGACAGAAGACAGTTGTTGAGTATGTCACAAAAGAATTCTGAGTCATTCAAAAAGTACGCTCAAAGGTGGAGAGAGATTGCTTCGCAGGTAGAACCTCCTTTGACCGAGAAAGAGTTAGCTGATTGGTTTGTCGACACGGTTCGTCCAGAATTTTACGAGAGAATGGTGGGTAGTGTGACTTCAAATTTCTCTGACATCGTTGCTGTGGGTGTCAAGATTGAATTGGGTATGAAAAGTGGTAAAATGACGAGTAATCATGGTGCTTCTAAGGATCAGCCGAAGAAACCTCCGTATAGCTCCCAGAAGAAGAAAGAGGGCGAGACTAATGCTATATCCTCTGGTAGACTAAGAGACCCATTTTATCGATATCCGCAAGGTTATGCTCAACCTCAAGGGTACCCAATCCAATATGCTCAACAACCCTATGTGGCAGCTGTTACACCTTCTTTCAATCAACAGGTTCCTATGTATCAACCTATGCAACAACCTCCTGTTTATCCGCCTCCTATCAACTACTTACAGGCGCCCAACGCTCCTGCTCCTCAACAGCCAAAGAGTCCGGCTCCTCGCCAGAATGTTCCGAACAGAAGAACGTATAAGCCTTGTCCGCCGATTCCGATGACTTTCACCGAGTTGTATCCCTCTTTGGTCAAGCAAGGTCTAATCACTACTCGGGCTTTGGGTCCGCCTCCTAATCCTCTACCCGCCAATTACAACGCCGCCGCTCATTGTTTATTTCATGAGGGTGCGCCTGGTCATGATCTGGAGAATTGTTATGCTCTCAAAAATCTTGTCAGGGACTTATTGGAAAAGAAGATTTTGTCATTTGAAGATCCTCAACCGAATGTTAAGAAGAACCCTTTTCCTAACCATGAGAGTGTCAATGCCATTAGTGCTGATTCGGAGGAAGGTTATGTCCTTGATGTTGCACAGATTAAGACTCCTCTCAAGATGTTCCATTCGAAACTGTTTGAAGCTGGTCTGGTAGATACTTCCCACGTTGCATGCGTAAGTTGTGAAGCCAGTATTAAGGGTTGTGTGTTGGTTCAGAATGATGTTCAGAGGTTGATTAATGAGGGTATTTTACAAGTGACAAGCCAACCCAAGAAGGACGAGGTCGCTGTGGTTGAGCCAGTTTTCCATCAGCCTGGATCAAAGGGAAAGGTACCAGTGTTTAATCTATCAGGGGCAGGTTCTGCCAATCTCGTGTTCGATATACCAAAGTCGTCTATCCCTGAGGTGAATCAGCATAAGCCAATAGTTATTCGAAGACCAGGTCCGTTTCCCTTCAGTGATCCTAAAGCCGTGCCTTGGAAATACGACGTGACGATGATCGACAAGGAATCTGGGAAGGTTATTCCAAATGAAGAGGTTAAAGACGCTGTGACCAATATCGCAGAGGCAAGCAGGATGACTCGCAGTGGCCGTGTGTATACTCCCCGTTCCAATGAGGTTCCGCCTAAGGAGACCACTAATATCCCAGTGGCCGTCAAAGACAAAGGTAAGGGAGCCGTTACGAATGATGAAGATGCTGAGTTTTTGAGGATCATCAAGAAAAGTGACTATAAAGTTATCGACCAACTTCATCAGACTCCTTCCAAGATTTCGATTTTATCTCTGTTGATGAGTTCACCCGCTCATAGGATGGCCTTGCAGAAAGTTTTGACTCAAGCACATGTGGATCAAGATATCAGCACCAGTCGGTTTGATAGTGTGATTGCCAATTTGACCGCCTGTAACACCCTTAGTTTCAGCAATGAAGAGTTACCGAAGGAGGGTCCGAATCATAATCGTGCTTTACATATATCGGTGAAATGTCAGGAGGACAATTTAGCGAGAGTACTAGTAGACACCGGCTCTTCTCTGAATGTTCTACCCAAGAGGGTTCTGGATAAGTTGGTTTTCAAAGAGACTATGTTGAAACCTACTCCTTTGATAGTCAAGGCTTTCGATGGTTCTCGCCGGTCGGTAATGGGGGAGGTTGAGCTTCCTATCCTGATTGGTCCGCAAGTCTTTAATATCACATTTCAAGTCATGGACATTAATCCCAATTACAGTTGTTTACTTGGAAGACCGTGGATTCATGCCGCTGGGGCAGTAACCTCAATGTTACATCAGAAGATGAAGTTCGTGATCGATGGAAAGTTGGTTATTATACACGGTGAGGAGGATCTGATGGTCAGTAACCTGTCATCTTTCCGTTACATCGAGGCCGATGAGAATGCTTTAGAAATCTCCTTTCAAGCACTTGAGATCGCCAATGCTGTTCTGCTAGAAGTCGAAGAGACAGTGGGTCAGGGTAATCCATCTTTTGCATCTCTGAAGAATACCAAATCAACAATTGACAAGGGCATTCCTGAAGGTTGGGGAGAGGTAATTGATGTCAAGACCAAGACTGATCGCTTTGGGTTGGGTTACAAACCAACTCAGAATGGAGCTACCACAACAGTCGAAGGACGTCCGAAGGTTATCCAAGAGGTATTTGTCAGCGGAGGTTTCCAAGTCAATGCCATCAGTGACTGTGAGGAAAACGAAGATCTGAGCAACCTGGTGTTTAAGGGTGATGCAGTTTTGAACAACTGGGAGGCCGTAGAGATCCCTGTTATTTTTCCCTTGTCAAAGTAATTCTTTTTTAAAGTTTCATTTTCATTTTCAAATAAAAATCCGTAGCTCTGCCCAAGGCTATAGGGTCGTTTTTGTTGGGCCACCTTTCATTTCTAAAAAGATATTAATAAAGGCATTTTGTTCAATTCCACTTTGGTTCATTTGCGTTTTTCGTTTTCACCTTTAAAAATGAAATTGGCAACCTTTTTTCCAAAAAATAAAAAAAACAGCATTTCATCCTTACATATCTTCGAGCATTTTAATTAAGTAAGCCTTCCATCATGCAGAGACATCGTAAACCTTGTTGGATCCAATGACTTTACTGACACTCCTGACTGGGATGCACCCATCAATCAAGCTGAGGACGAGGGTGAAGAAGATTTTGAAGTACCCGCTGAACTGACAAGATTGATTGAGTACGAGTATACAAAGCTTCAACCGCATAAAGAGCAGGTGGACTTAATTAATCTTGGTACAGATGAGAACAAGAAAGAGGTCAAGATTGGTGCAATGCTTGGGACAGAGGTTAAGCCGAGGTTGATTGAGTTGTTAAAAGAGTATATGGATGTGTTTGCGTGGTCGTATCAAGATATGTCGGGTCTAGACACAGATATTGTTGTTCACAAGTTGCCACTTAAGCCAGATTGTCCGCCTATCAAACAAAAGCTTCGAAGAACGAGACCCGACATGGCTTTGAAAATTCGAGATGAGGTTAAAAAACAGTTGGATGCAGGTTTCTTGGCGGTCGCAAAATATCCAGATTGGGTTGCCAACATTGTGCCAGTGCCCAAGAAGGACGGTAAAGTTAGGATGTGTGTGGATTACAGGGACCTGAACAAAGCAAGTTCGAAAGACGACTTCCCTCTGCCACATATTGATACACTTGTAGACAATACAGCCAGTTTTGCGTTGTTTTCATTTATGGATGGTTTCTCTGGCTATAATCAGATCAAGATGGATCCCGACGATCGAGAGAAGACTACTTTCATTACTCCTTGGGGGACCTTCTGCTACAAAGTCATGCCCTTCGGTTTAAAGAACGCGGGGGCAACTTACCAACGCGCTATGACCACTCTTTTTCATGATATGATGCACAAGGAGATCGAGGTGTATGTGGACGATATGATAGCCAAGTCTCAGAGTGAAGAGGAGCATCTAGACCATTTGGTGAAGCTGTTTGAACGACTCAGGAAATATCAGTTGAAATTGAATCCTGCTAAATGTACCTTCGGTGTCAGATCTGGAAAATTGCTTGGTTTCATTGTTAGCCAGCGAGGGATTGAGGTGGATCCTGACAAAGTCCGAGCCATTCAAGATATGCCAGCTCCGCGAACCGAGACGCAAGTTAGAGGTTTTCTGGGACGTTTGAATTATATTTCCAGGTTTATCTCCAACATGACCGCTACTTGTGAGCCGATATTCAAGTTACTTTGCAAGGGGCAGACGGTTGAGTGGAACCCCGATTGTCAGAAGGCGTTTGAGAAGATTAAGAGTTATTTGCAATACCCCCTATTCTGATTCCTCCCGTGCCTGGAAGACCGTTGTTTATGTACCTTATCGTTCTCGAGAAGTCTATGGGTTGTGTGCTTGGACAACATGATGAGACTGGGAAAAAGGAACATGCGATTTATTACCTGAGCAAAAAGTTTACCGATTGCGAAAACAGATACTCACCATTGGAGAAAACTTGTTGTGCATTGGCATGGGCTGCTAGGTGCCTACGGCAATATATGGTCTGTCATACCACATTGTTGATTTCTAAACTGGACCCCATCAAGTATATTTTTGAAAAACCTGCTCAAACCGGGAGGCTAGCCCGTTGGCACATGTTGTTATCCGAATATGACATCCAGTATGTACCCCAGAAGGCGATTAAGGGTAGTATTTTATCTGATTATCTTGCAGACCAACCAGTTAAAGATTATGAACCTCTTAAGTTTGATTTTCCTGATGAGGATATTTTGTTGATTAAAAGAGATTGTGAAGAGCCAGATCCGAGCGAAGGTCCCGAACCAGGTCTTTGGTGGAGGATGATGTTTGATGGTTCCTCGAATTTCAATGGGCATGGTATAGGCGCCGTTTTGATGAACCCAAAGGGTGGATTCACTCCATTTACAGCAAGGTTGGACTTTGAGTGTACTAATAACGTCGCAGAATATGAAGCATGTATTCTTGGCCTCGAAGCAGCAATTCACCTCCGAATCAAACTTCTTAAAGTAAGTGGTGACTCAGCCTTGGTTATTTACCAGGTACAAGGCAAATGGGAAACGAAGAATGAGAAGTTAATCCCTTATAAGGACTACATTGTTGAGCTGATCAAGTATTTCGACGAGATAGAGTTCGAGCATGTTCCTAGATCCGAGAATCACGTTGCTGATGCTTTAGCCATGTTAGCCTCCATGTGGAAAGTTAAATTCGTTAATGAAGCACCTCTTATCCATATTGAGCGCAAAGTTGAGCCCGCTTATTGTCAGGTGGTCGAAGAAGTTGAGGTGGATGAAAAGCCTTGGTTTCATGATATCAAGAACTATCTCGTCAAGCAAGAGTATCCCGATGGTGCTACTGGTCTGGACAAGAAAACATTGAGAAGACTAGCGTCCAAATTCTTTATCAGTAATGGTGTGTTATACAAGAGAAATCACGACATGGTTCTGCTCAGATGTGTTGATAAACGGGAAGCGGGCATGTTACTGCAGGAAATTCATGAGGGGACCTTCGGAACTCATGCCAATGGTTATGCTATGTCCAAGAAGATGTTAAGGGCTGGGTATTATTGGTTAACCATGGAAGCTGACTGCATCCAATACGCTAGAAAATGCCATAAGTGCCAAATTTACGCTGATAAGATGCATGTACCTCCATCACCGTTGAATGTTTTGTCTTCACCATGGCCATTCTCTATGTGGGGCATTGACATGATTGGGGCAATCGAGCCGAAGGCTTCTAATGGTCATCGTTTTATCCTTGTTGCTATTGATTATTTCACCAAGTGGGTAGAGGCTGCCTCCTACACCAACGTGACCAAGCAAGTGGTTGCCCGCTTCATCAGGAAAGAAATCATCTGCCGTTATGGAGTCCCAAGCCGGATAATAACTGACAATGGCACCAATCTGAATAACAAGACTATGAAAGAGCTGTGTGACAGTTTCAAGATCACTCATCACAATTCTTCTCCGTACCGTCTTAAGATGAATGGGGCCGTTGAAGCTGCGAATAAGAATATCAAGAAGATCCTGCAAAAGATGGTTGTGACTTACAAAGATTGGCATGAGATGTTACCGTTTGCTTTGCATGGATACAGAACCTCAGCGAGAACTTCGACAGGGGCAACACCTTTCTCATTGGTGTATGGAATGGACGCCGTGCTCCCCATCGAAGTAGAGATACCTTCTTTAAGAGTGTTGATGGAAGCTGAACTTGAGGAAGCTGAGTGGGTTCAAGACAGATTGGATCAGTTGAATCTCATTGACGAGAAGCGCTTGACAGCCATGTGCCATGGGCAATTATATCAGAAACGGATGAAAAGAGCGTTTGATAAGAAGATTCGTATCCGTGAGTTCCGTCAAGGAGAGCTCGTACTCAAAAAGATCTTGCCAGTGCATAAAGATATGCGTGGAAAGTGGATGCCCAATTATGAAGGCCCATTTATTGTAAAGACCGTTTTCTCCGGAGGGTCTCTGATACTTACAACAATGGACGGTGAAGAGCTAGCACATCCCGTGAATTCTGATGCAGTCCGAAAGTATTATGCCTAAAAACCCGCTAAGTCGAAAACCTGCAAAAGGCGACTTAGGCATAAGTAAGGGTTGAAAAAAAGAAATAATAATAAAAAGCTCGCTAAGTTGAAAACCCGAAAGGGCGGCTTAGGCAAAAAGGAGCGTCCCGGTGGATTGAAAACCCGAGAGGGCGGTCCAGGCAAAAGTTAGGGACAAAGGCATTTCATTGCATCAGAGGACACTGATCTTCGCGAACACACTTTCCGCATGAGAGCCATGTTTCAGTTCTTTCATCCTTGCCCAAAGCAGGATTCTGGATTAGTCTTAGTTATTAGTGTCAGTAGGTGTCATTGGATTCAATGTAACCTTTTCCCATGTTGCCAATTTCAAAACATAATCATCTGTGGAGCTATGCCTTCAGCGAGCTGCCACCCTCTAATAAAAGATACCATTTTGTCACTTACATTCCTTGGTGCATTGCTCTTTGTTTTCTATTGTTATGCAAAATGCGTTTATTCTTAAAATTTGAAAATGAAAGGTGCATTGTAGATTTTTCAAAAATTGTTCTTCAAAAAAAACAAATTTGAAATATAAGAAATTACTTTGACTAGTGGAAATTTCGGAAGGATCTCTTCACCCCCCGAAAATATCATTATTGCAGAAACACTTTCAAATCATTGCTCTAACACAGTCCCCAGTGAGACTATAAGCTGACAACCTTTTCTTGGGTAACTCGAAAGTGTCCTTCAGGTTTTCCTCTCCCCATGAAAAGACGAGATACTGTGCACCTAAGAAATTTACTTTCTCCCCAGAGAATTCAGAGTTTTGAAACCAGATTTGGTCCTACCATTCCCTCCCATGATTGACGTATTGGTTGCAGAGAACGCAGGGTATCTCCGTCGAGATGTTTATTTCATCTCTCGTCCCGTCTCTAGTCTGTTTCGTCAACGTACGCAAGGGCATAAGCATCACATGCCTATTTCATTACATATTCATTACATACTCATTACATATTCATTACATATTCATTACATACTCATTTCATAACATCCTGCATATTTACATACATAGACATCAACATACATTCATATTAACATATTCATTAATATACGCGTTAGCATGCACAGGTTCATTGTGTCTCTATCATTGGTCGTTACCGCCGAGTAACTGGGTTCGTCCATTCTCTTCAAATAGATTGTCAGCCCTAAGCATAAAATACTTACTTGTTTCCAGTTTCCCCACAGAGCTCGATCCTCGTGGATGACGGTTACTTCAGCTATCTTTCCTCGCCAGGATAAGATATCTACCCTTCGAGTTCATTCCCTCGATCGGGTCTTGATTACCAGTTTTCTTTCTAGCTCGATCCTAGATTGAATCTCAGTCTTGTTGGTCGTCAATCCCAACCAGACGTGCATTTATTTTGCACCATCTAAAGGTTTTCACCATGCCTTGGCAGATACGCGACTGTTCTCGTCCGAAAAGCTTATCACTACACCCGGATGTGCATTTATTTTGCACTATCTTTCAAGAAAATCAACTACAATCATTTACAGATATACGCCAGTTCACGCCTGGAAAATCTATCAATACAATACTTTACAATCCTACATGTTACAACACTTCACAACACTTTACATCTTACAACGTCGGTATACAACATTTTTCACCTAAGAAACCGATCCTATCTTCGTTATGACTCGCAGCAAATGGCCATCTCCATGGAGCAGTTGGGCTTCCATTTACCTGTCGTCTTGAAGTATGGGAGGTTTGAACCAAATCGTATTCAGGAGAGCACGATCTTGAAGTACGGGGAGGTTTGAGCGGAATCATATTCAGGAGAGCACGATTCTGAATTATGAAGAAGTTCATTTATCCTTTAGTAAAAGAAGAAACCAAATCGTATTCAGGAGAGCACGATCTTGAAGTACGGGGAGGTTTGAGCGGAATCATATTCAGGAGAGCACGATTCTGAATTATGAAGAAGTTCATTTATCCTTTAGTAAAAGAAGAAACCAAATCGTATTCAGGAGAGCACGATCTTGAAGTACGGGGAGGTTTGAGTGGAATCATATTCAGGAGAGCACGATTCTGAAGTATGAGGATGTTCAGTTAGCCCTTTTCATATTCAGGAGAGCACGATTCTGAAGTATGAAGAAATTTCAAGAGCCGAATCATATTCAGGAGAGCACGATTCTGAAGTATGAGGAAGTTCAGTTAGCCCTTTTCATATTCAGGAGAGCACGATTCTGAAGTATGAAGAATTTCATTTACAAGAAAGAGTCGAATCATATTCAGGAGAGCACGATTCTGAAGTATGAGGAAGTTCAGTCGACCCTTTTCATATTCAGGAGAGCACGATTCTGAATTTCATTTATCCGAAAGAGCCGAATCATAGTCAGGAGAGCACGATTCTGAAGTATGAGGAAGTTCAGTTTACCCTTTTCATGTTCAGGAGAGCACGATCTTGAAGCATGAAGAAGTTTATTTATCCTTCAGTAAGAGAAGAATCAGAATCGTATTCCAGGCGCCGACCTTAAATGCGAGAAGATTTATTTATCAGATAAGCAGCAGTCTCTTCATTTGAGTGCTTATCCATTTTGGCACATAAGTCCCTTCCAACGATAAGTGACAGTTCTCCCGCGAGAAGCTTATCAGGGCATTTCCCATCAAAGTCCATTTATTTTGGCATACAGCCGGTCTTTACCCTGTATATTTGTTACGGAGTTTCGAAAAGTCCGTTTGATCCTGTCACGAGGGATAGTTTACAGAAGCTTGGATGTTATTCTTTGCTCAATGCTCCAGCATTCTGTAATCGATCTTGCAATCGTACGAGATCCAGTTTTATTTTTAGATTCCCCAGTGGAGGTCGTCTCATAGGTACCATCTCCATTTGAGAATCTCGTTCCTTTTCTAAAAATGGCAATTGATCGTGTTCGCACCAGTTGACCATCATTTTAGAATTCCCCAGTGTTGTACTGTGTCCCAGCGCGTCGTCTTCCCCGGTGTGTTCTTCTCGTAGCATCTGTCCCTGTGTCGTCGTAGTCGTCAGCATTTTCGCATTCATCGTTCCAACATACGCATCATATCATATTCATGGCATCATCCGCATTAAGCTGTCCTCGCTTTGTCCACAGCATTGCATATCGTCGCATATAAGGGCAAAATTTTCGGTTATCTATATTTAAATCTCTCCACCACGATTCCTCGAGTCTCTGTCACTCAAATCGTCCGGTGTAGCTATTTAAATAGGGGCAACTGTAATACCCCAAATTTTACCCTTATATTTAGTCGGTCATTTCGCATAGCATCTCATATGTACATTTGCTAACAAGTTATGAAGGTGCTTTGTTTTGCAGATTTGGTTCCAGGGGTATTTTGGTCATTTTACGCAAATTCTACCAATTCCTTGAAGACGGGTTGTTATTAAGTTCTGAGGCGTTTGATACACTATTTTTGAGGCATTTACCTATCACCAGGTCTGATTATATCAAGGTGCCAATTCGACGTGGTCGATATTAAAGTTTGTCGAGCACAACTGGATTTAAGACTTATTTTATTGCTCGTGGCTTATTTCCGGCACACCTCCGTTAATAAGGCATAGTTTTACTGGGGTATTATTGGATGGTTGCTCACAGTCTTTGGTCAGTGGAATTCAATTACGAGTAATGTTATTGTTGATACCGAAACGGTTATGATTACGGTGCACATCCGTGTTTGGTTATGAAATGGTTGGTTAGCATTTAAATTGGATTTTAATCAGATTGAGTTTAAGATTACGAATGAGACAAGTGCACGAATAAGAATATCATTTGGGAATGTCTATGTTTTATGACTATGTTAATGAATTTAAATATTTGTGGATTTATTCACAAATGTTTGTAATTTTTTAACTAAGAATAAAATATAAATAGAGTCAAGTTTTGGGAATTTTATTTCATAAAAAATCTCATTATACAAAAGGGAGATTGTTTCATATTTTTGAATTACTGTACAAGGATTTACATTAACTCTAAAAATCCTAAGTCCTAAAATTGCTAAGTGTCTTCATGTTGGCCCTTGAGTTTCTCCACGAGTCCCCGATCAACCTGTACATCAAAAAATAGCAAAGCAGAATAGAAAAAATGTTAGAGTTTGTGTTCGACACTCTCAGAATAGCGTCATCATCGAGTGCCGGGAGTGGCACAACCGAAGCTGCGTCCTACCCCCGTTACCAATCCGCGCCGTTGGCGTTAGATCGGATATTATCTGTTCTTATCATAAGGGACGTCCGAGAGATAGAAGTGATAAAAAAAGCGGGACTGATTCGTTTTGCCGCGATTGGATTTCCAAACTGATACGAGAATAAGGCAACATAGGCAAGTTTGGACTCAGACCCGGATGCCGGTAGGTCTGAGTCGCTTTGGTTTCGAAATTTCCAACACCTGAAAAGCCACAAACGCATCAGTATCAGATTCGGAATTTGGAACTCAAAATCTAAACAATTCAAAAGCAGCATCAGTTCTGAACCATATAGGTGAGGTCATGAAAACCAAGTCCAAACAGAACACCATCAAAACAATGTATCAGAAGGCAAATTCATGCGCAAAAAGCCATAAGAAAACATCCTATAAATCTGTCGTAACAGAAAGCCCCAACAGGATCCAAAGAAAAGGGTAACAGCAGTTAATACAAAAAAAGCAAGTTCAAATAGAACAAGAAGAATGAAGTACCCAAACAAGCTGTATCAAGCTGCATCAAAATGTACCAAAGGTTGTCAGTTAGGGGCAGGCTTCAACCAATTCAGATGGCAAGTCACAAAAATGTGAAATAACTACACCAAGTTGCAGCACAAATCATAGCGCAGACAAGGGCTCAGTCAGAGCATCATTGCCCCAACAAACAAGTCACCGAAACGTGAAGGATCAAACCATACTCACGAGTGAAACCGAACCAGTTCAGAATGCAAACAGCGCAAAATCATAGCACGACTTGTACCAGCAAGGACAAGCAAACATAAACATCTCAGTTCATGAAATAAACAAGTGCACAAACACATGGCTCAGTTCATCAACATCATAGCCCAAATCATCATCACCAATTCAATCAGAAACAACAATATAATCAAAAGCCAGGATTGTAGTATCCTGTTCCAATGGTTCAGACAAACGTCATCATTACCGCATACTCTTCTCGGCGGCAAAGACCAAGGCAAAGCGTCCATCCTGAAAGAAGAAGAAGAAAAGTAGGTGTTAATAATCAAGTTGAATGAAAACAGATCGCAATATCCAATCAGGTTTAGTCCCAAAACAGATCAAAACAAAATCTCATCAGAAAGGAACCAAATCGGTATCCAAGTTCCCCAAAGGCAATCCGTTCCACATCTGAAAAATAAGCATATCAGAGAAACCCAATTAGATCCAATCAAGGAAACGAAGAAACTGGATATCCACAAATCAAGACAAAGCCATTCAGTTATCAAAATCAAATGAAAACCCGGGCAAATCCATATCAGAGAATAGGGAATCCTGAAAAAGGAAGGTTCAAATCATGAGATCAAACATATCAGAAAAATGAAATCCAATCTCACCAAAATCCCAATCAAATTCTAAAAGAGGGAACAGGATCCAATCAGTATCTGAAAAAACAAACAAATCATACAAAATCAAATCCAGGTAAAATCAAATCGCATGAAAGTGAAAGAATAACGCAAATCCATCACGGATTAAAGGCCCAAAAAGAGAAGTATAAAGGAACGATCTCACCTCAGAGAAAAAGGGGACGACGATCACAAACCCTAACGAAGAACACACAAAATCGCAAACCCTAACGCACGAAAATCGCGAGACTCAGAGGAACCGATATCCTCATCATCGTCCTCGTAAGAAGTAGCCACAAAGATCAACAACCGCGCCAACGAAGGAAGATCGCCTTCGCCGTATAAACGGCGGGCAATCAATTCCAAACCTCAGACCACCTCATCATCGGCCGCTCCGCTATAAAGGTGAGCCATGATACATTTTCCTCACGAGTTTCATGTTCTATTTTCAGGTTAATGAAGGGAATCGGAAGTAACCGAGAGATACGAAGGAGAAACATGGTCGCGAGAGAGAAAGGCAGCGAAGATACGAAAGAGAGGGACGGCGCCGAAAGGGGGCGTTAGGGTTATGAAACCCTAAGACTGCATCTTATGACTCACCATTTGGATTGGGTCCGGGGTGATGACCGGCCCAATCTCTTATTTTTTTTTATTATTTCTTTTTATTATTTATTTATTTTGTTTTGTTGTTTTAAAAAAAATCTGTTTTTTTTTACTTTTTATTTATTTTCTAAAGTTGTTTTTTTTTTTAAAAAAAAGAATCCTTTTATTTTATAATTAAAAAACTATTTTAAAAATCTTTTGTGTAAATATTATAAATAAAAAAAAAACACTTTTATAAGAAAATTTAAAACCTCCTTTCACTTAATAATAATAATAATAAAACTTTTTAATAAATAACATAAAAAAATCTTTTTTTTTTAAAAAAAATATCTAAGTTAAAATCTTTTAAGATTAAATTTAGGTATTTTCTACTAACATTACTTTTTTTAGACTCATTTAACATTTCTTTCGAAATAACAAAAATCTTCAATATTACACTCGTTCTCCTGACTTGTCTAATTACTGTCTAATTTTGCTTATTAACAGTGTTCATCATTTGCAGCTCTTACGGCGTGTTTGGTTTATTTAAGTTTCACTACTATATTGTAACTGCTTCTCATATGTAACCCCGCGAATCTAATAATCGCGCTTTAAGTTTCCGCCTTTAAATTTCTGTTTGCATGGCTTTAACTTCTGTCTTATTTCCTGTTGGCATAACTCAATCACCTCACGCATTTATCAGTATTCCAGTCACACTGCGCACCGCCGAAGGAATTAGGTCTAGCTTTTGACCGCCGTGTCAATAGTCCTCACCTTCAACCCCTATAAACTACAAACCCTAATTTTCACAAATGCCTCGCCGCAGGCAAAATTACAATTTTACCCCTAGCATTAGGTCAAAGAGCCGCCGCGCTCATTTTAGGGTTTCCCGCCGTGGAATCCCTAATTTAACCCTAATTACAACTTAACAATTCAACGTAGAGATTTGGAGTTTCTACACTCCACGTAAGCGTGTCCTTAAGACATGTTTATTTCCCTTGAGACCTTGACCACAGTCAAGAAGTCTCTAACCTCCCTTTTGAGGGGAACTACGATTACTCTGATTCCACTCCCGTAAGGATACGTAGGCACAAGATGTGATGTCTTGCCGAGTAAACTTAGAACTAACCCCTTAGGTCTTTTTTCTCACTTTTAATCCCTTTGTACATATACCTTAAGCAAATGAATAAAGCAAATAGTAAACAGTTGAACAAAAGGTTCCTGTAGAATACTATAGAAGTTTAGGGTGCTAATACCTTCCCTAAATTTAACCAACCCCCGAACCCTAGATCTTTCCCCGCATTGTGTTTACGATGCAAAATAGGTTTTCCCTCTTTTGACCTTTTCCTTCGGATAAATCAAAGAGCGGTTGTGAATTGAATTGCGATTCAAACTCATTAATAGTTTGTGATCCTATTTCCACCGCAACACCTAGAAATATGCCAAAGAGGGTTGTTGGGTGATTTTTAGTGCTATCTTGGATTTGTGTATCTATGGCATTATACTATTTCCTAACATACCAGGCTTAGTTGATATGGATTCCTTTCGTATCTTTGTTTCCATGAATCTTGTACCCACTCTCCTAGGAGACTTGTACCATTTAGTACATTACAAGAATGAGAAGAGAAGGGGAAATATTGTTTCCTGTTGTACACCGCTTTTCCACAAGTGGTTTATAGATCACCTCCCTCGTTCTGGAGCTTTCGTTGATTCAAGGAATTCGTCTGAATGGTCTAAGAGACTCATGGGTTTGACAGCCAAGGATATTGTCTGGTTTAGTAGAGGTCTGCTAGGTAAAGAGATCATCTTTAGTTGTGGTAGCTTCCCCAATATGCCTTTGATGGGGAGGAAATGGAGGATAAATTACAACCCTTCTCTCGCTGTCGGACAATTAGGATATGCCTTAAGGAGACCCCCGAGGGATGAAGAAGTGCATGAATCTCTGTACTATATTGGCATAGTTGACCCTGGTGTTCTGGAGAGAGTAGTTGATGCATGGAGTAAAATCCACAAGAGGGGAAAGCTTTTATTAGGGAAGAATGACTATAGAGCCTACGATCCATATGTGGAATGGATTTAGAAGAGGGTTGAGGAGATACTATTTCCTTTCTCTATTGAGGAACCCTTGTATCCTTTGGTCATTGAGAATCCTACAATGATTGATATCCTGAGATACAACAAGCTTTGGGAAGAGAAGGAAGAGTTGCACAAAAAGAATGAAGAATTGAAAAAGGAAATCAGTCAGTTGAAGCATGACAAGAATGAGGTTGTCCACTTGGCTAAAGTGAAGACAAAAGCATTAACCAAGCAGAGAGTGAGCTATCTGAGGAGATCAGGGAGAGAGAGCGGATTAGTCAAGATCTGAAGAGTACATGTAGTATTTTGAAACATAGAAAGAAGGACTTAGATAGAGTGTATCTGGAGATATCCAAATTCAATGAGCAATGGAATGCTACTGTAACTGCTAACAAGAATAAGGGAGACCAACTTCATAGTCAGATTGATAAGCTGAAGGTGAAACTCAAGGTCAAAGAAAGAGATGTGCTGGTAGAATCATATTGTAGATGCACAAGTGAGCAGAAACTCCATGAGACTCTATCAACACTTGAAGAGCTCAATATCCGGGTAGATTTGAAGAGACTCGGGTTGAAAGATGCCTTTGGTGAAGATGCTTAGGAAGAGTCTTATCATTGTCTCAAAGATGTTATACACAGAAAGGACACCCTCATTAGAGAATTGGTTTCCAGACCAGATCATCCAGACACGAAGACGATGCTTAAGGAGGCTCAGACGTGGAGCAAAGAACATGGTAGTTGGGGAGGATCATCTTCTGATATGTCATAGTAGTTTCTCTTCTTTTGTATCTTGATCATCACCAGATATGTTGGATAGGATTAGTGCCTTTTTGTATTCAGATCTTTCTCATTTGTTGATATGTATTGACTTAACTTTACTTGATCTATAAGAAGATTATTGTAGTATTCTTATCCATCTCTAATATTCATGTATATTTAAACCATAATCATGGGGGAGATCTCTTTGTAAATACATAAACATGTTTGCATTTTTCATTTTGCATTTTCATTTGCATCACAGGTGTCTGCAGTGGCCTTTTGTTCTTATCTTTGCTTGGTTTTCTTCAACAGTAACATGATTGAGGAGTTAGGTTTCCATAGATACTCAACTCGAGGGAATCAACAAAGGATTATAGATCAAGTTCAAGCTAAAGCAGGAATTCAAGGCTCGCATGGACCATTTTATGGAGCTAATGCAGAATGTGGCTAACGGACAGGAACAATTGAGGACTCTGGTCCAACCTCTAATAGCACGGGTGGACGAAGATGGTGTTTTGCATGGAGGAGATGGTGTTATTCCTCCACCTGCTGGTGGCATCGTTCCACAAGGAAATAATATTCCTACTGTTGTCATACCTCCGGGTGGAGGCGCTGTTAATGAAACTGGTATTTTTGCTGGTGGAAGTGTGTGCGTTGTACACGGGGCTACTGGTCCTCGCTGGGATGAAGATCATTAGGATGATGTCTTTTCTATGAGAGATATGGAAGGTATCTTTCCTTCTGAGGCTGACAAAAGGTTTAAGCTGATTGATGAAAAAGATGAAGTCTTATGAGAACCATAATTCTTTGGGTTTCGATATGTCAGATCTTGGTCTAGTTCTAAGGGTCAGAATTCCCCCGAACTTCAAGGTGCCAGATTTTGACAAATCAAAGGGTCGACCTGTCCTAGAGTACACATTTAGGCATACTATAGAAAAATGTCTGCATACTCTAACGACGAGAAGTTGTTAATGCATTTTTTTCCCAAGACAATCTGGCAGAAGCGTCTTTGGAATGGTATATGGGGTTGGAGAAAACCCATGTCAAAAGCTGGAGAGAATTGGCTGAGGCCTTTGTTCGCCATTATCAGTACAATAGTCATATGGCCCCGAACAGGGTGCAATTATAGAGTTTGTCGTAGAAAAACAACAAACGCTTCAAAGAATACACCCAGAGGTGGCGGGAATTAGCAGCAAGGGTGCAGCCTCCCATGGTGGATAGGGAATTGATTGAGATGTTTATGGCTACATTGTTTAGAGTGTATTATGAGAAGATGATAGGTTGTATGTCAGCGGGATTTTATGACTTGTTGACGACAGGTGAGAGAATGGGAAGTAGAATTAAGTCTGGGAAAATTCCAAATGGAAGTGGATTCTCTTCGGGAGGAATGAAGAAACCATATACAGCAAACCCTAAGAAGAGGGAAGGCGATGCTAATGCTATTTCTCATAAGGGTAAAGGTAGAGCGTAATCTGATTATACTCAATAAGTTGTAACTGTAGTCATCCCGGGTGCACCTCAGCAACAGGTTAACGCTCTATGTCATTACCCTTGCAGACAGAGAATGCCAAACAACTAGTTTGAGACTCCGCCGATGTTGTACTTGCAA
This sequence comes from Lathyrus sativus, assembly GCA_963859935.3. Taxonomy (NCBI): domain Eukaryota; kingdom Viridiplantae; phylum Streptophyta; class Magnoliopsida; order Fabales; family Fabaceae; genus Lathyrus; species Lathyrus sativus. The sequence goes on along the minus strand of OZ012736.1, from coordinate 44,489,189 downwards.
TTGTTGCAACATCTGCTTGAGTTGCATCTTATTCAAAAGAGAACCTTGGCGCCTCTCACTGGTGCACCTCCTCCTGGTTATGACACTAATTCAATATGCGAGTTCCATTCAGATGCCCCAGGCTATAACATTGATAATTGTAAAGCCTTCAAGCACAAGGTTCAGGACTTGCTTGACTCAAAGTCTATTAACTTTACCAACGAGGGGCCTAATGTGAACCAAAACCCAATGCCAAATCAGGGTGTGACAAGAGTGAATGCTGTTATTGATGGGGAAATATTGAACTTGATAACTGATGTTGAGGATTCAAAGACACCTTTAAGTTTCGTGAAGGACAAGTTATTAAAGGGGAGAGTATTCCCAGGATGTTCTATTGATTGTTTAGAATGTGAAGTGCAACCCGAGGATTGTAGTCTGTTGAAGAACAGTATCCAGAGGATGATTGATGATGGTCGTTTACAGTTTGACAAAGTTGTAGAGGAAGATGTTGATGATGGAACTTGTAATGATGGAAGAGATATCTCCACGATTTCGATGCCTTACCGGACCATAAATATTTCAGCGCCTGTTAGGTCTGCACAGGTGGTAATTATTGTTCCAGGACTCGTGTTGTATGAGAGCACCAAAGCCATCCCATGGAACTATGGGGCAGAAGTGTTCTGTAACAGGAAGAAGCAGGAGTTGATGTATGAGGGATCACTCGAAGTGGAAGGTCTTTTCTCTTTCTGATGCTAATATTTAAAAGACTGACAAGGGAAAAGGAAAAGCAGTGGTTGAAGAGAATATGCAGCAACATGATGGTAGTGATTCTTTCTCTAAAGATGTTGAGGAGTTTATGAGGCTAATTCGTAAGAGTGACTACAAGATTGTGGATCACTTGAATCAAAATCCTTTGAATATTTCCATTTTTTCATTATTATTATGTTCTGAGGCACACCAAAATGATTTGTTAAAGATCTTGAATTCAGCTTATACCGTAGGAAATTTCAGTCAATCAATTGGAAGGGGTTGTGGCGTACGTCAGCGCTGGCAATGGTTTAGGTTTCACTGACCTGGATTTGACTCCTCCTGGGAGAAATCATAACCATGCTTTGCATGTTTCCATGGAGTGCAGAGGGTCATTATTGTCACATGTCCTGGTTGACACATGATCGTCACTCAATATGTTGCCAAAGAAGGCATTAATGAAGTTGGATACTCAGGGGTTGATATGTACACACAGTGATTTGGTAGTAAGAGCATTCGATGGTTCAAAGAGGTTTGTGTTTGGAGAGATTACCATGCCAATTCAGGTGGGACCTGAAACCTTTGATGCAAATTTCTACGTAATGGATATCCAACTGGCATATAGCTCCTTGCTTGGTCGGCAATAGATACATGTTGCAGGAGCAGTGACGTCAACTCTGCATCAGAAGCTAAAATACATGATGGAAGGAAAGGTTGTTACGGTGTGCGGTGAAGAAGATATAATGGTTAGCCATCTGTCATCCTTCAAGTATGTTGAGGTGGATGGCGAAATCCACGAAACGCTTTGTCAAGCCTTTGAAGCTGTGCAAATTCAGGAGAAGCCTCCTCTAGAAGTCAAAGGCCCAGAGGTTTCCATGTCATCTTTCAAAGAATCCCGTGCTATTGTTGAGTCTGGAACTTCTCAGAGGTGGGGCTAAGTGCTTAATGTTCCCATCAAACAAGATAAATTCGGCATAGGGTTCAATCCCTCCAATTCTTCTGAAGACCCTCTGAAATACATAGGACCTATTCAACTCACTAGTGGTGGAGTAATATTTGACAAGATTCATGCCATAGGGGACGATAAAGGTGATAGCGAATGCGATATGGATGTTTGAATTCGTCCATGTGCTCTCGGCCATAAGTTGTGCAATTAGACTATCGAGGGAGTCATTCATGTTACTACTGTAGAGTAACATTCACTGTTTTAGTTATGTTCAGTCCTACATTCTGCCTAAGACGTAGTGACCCAATTTGTGGGGCCTTTTGTTATTTGCACATTATCATAATAAATAAAGGACATTTTTCGCACTCAAATATTGTTATCCCTGTTTTTCCCTTTTCTGGTTTTTTTGCATTTTATTAACAGAAAAATGGCAATGTGTTTTGTTTGTTGCATTTCATAATAAACATAAACATCAATCAGGAAGGTCCTTTATCTCATATACCATCCATTCTGATTCAGCTATGACTTAGTATGACTTTGATAATCCCATTTGTCAAGCTAAAGATGAGACTGATGAAGACTGTGAACTGCCCGAAGAGTTAGCCAGACTTCTAAAGTAAGAGGAAAGGGTCATTGTGACTCATCAGGAGGATATTGAAGTCATCAATCTGGGTACTGAAGACGACAAGAAAAAGGTCCAAATTGAGGCTGCTTTGGAAGACGGTATCAAGAGAAGATTGGTTGAAATGCTCTTTAAGTATAAGGATATTTTGTTTGGTCTTACCAAGACATGTCCAGGCTGGATACAAATATTGTGATACATCGGTTGCCTCTCAGAGAAGAATGTCCGTTATTCAAGCAGAAGTTGAGAATGATAATGCCCGATATGGCAATCAAGATTAAAGAAGAAGTTCAGAAGCAGTTGAATGCTAGTTTTCTTGCTGTCACAAATTACCCTCTGTGGGTCGCTAACATTGTTCCTGTACCTAAGAAAGATGGAAAGGTCAGGATGTGTGTTTACTACAGGGATGTGAACATAGCGAGCCTGAAAGGCGATTTCCCGCTACCCCACATTGACGTGTTGGTTGATAACACCTCTCAATATTTTGTGTTTTCCTTCATGGATGGCTTCTCTGGGTATAACCAAATCAAATGGGCCTAGAAGACATAGAGATAACTACTTTCATTACACCGTGGGGGACTTTTTACTATAAGGTGATTCCCTTTGGATTGAAAAATGTTGGGGCAACTTATCAGCAGAAGATGGCGATTCTCTTTCATGATATGATTCATCAAGAGATCGATGTCTATGTTGATGACATGATTACGAAGTCACAGACGGAGGAATGACATCTGGTTAATCTTCTGAAGTTGTTTTAAAGGTTGAGGAAATTCAAGTTGAGGCTGAATCCTAACAAGTGCACCTTCGAGGTGAGATTTGGAAAGCTACTGGGGTTCATTGTCAATGAAAAGAGTGTTGAGGTAGATCCTGCCAAAATAAAAGCTATTCAAGAAATGCCTGAGCCGAGGATGGAAAAAGAGATATGTGGTTTCCTAGGGAGGTTGAACTACATTGCAAGGTTCATATCTCATCTTACAGCCACATGCGAACCAATATTCAAATTGTTAAGAAAATATCAAGCGGTCAAGTGGAACGAAAAATTTTCAGAAGGAATTTGAAAAATTAAAAGAGTATCGATGGGAACCTCCAATACTCATGCCTCCAGTATCAGGGAGACCTATGATAATGTATCTCACGATTCTTGAGAATTCGATGGGATCTATACTCGATCAACAAGACAAGACATGTAGAATAAAGCACGCTATCTACTACTTGAATTAGAAATTCACCGATTGCGAGTCAAAGTACTCGATGCTGGAAAAACATGTTGTGCACTCGCTTGGGCTGCTAAGCATTTGAGATTGTACATGCTAAACCACACAGCCCTATTGATTTCAAAGATGGATCCGATCAAGTATGTGTTTGAAAAGCAAGCACTCTCCGGAAGGATTGCCCGATGGCAAATGGTTTTAACAGAGTATAATATTCAGTATGTTTCTCAAAAAGCCATTAAGGGAAGTGTTCTGTCAGAATATCTTGCTGAACAATCAACTGAAGATTATTAGCGGATGAAGTTTGAATTTCCAGATGAAGACATCATGTTTTTTAAGATGAAAGACTGTGATGAGCCTTTACCTAACGAAGGTCCTGAGATTGGATCTCAGTGGAAGTTGGTTGTCCATGGTGCTATTAACTCATATGGCAACGGAATCGGGGCGATCATTACAACTCCTCACAGTTCCTACATACCGTTCACTGTCCGATTAACATTCTCTTACACCAATAATGAAGCAGAATATGAAGTGTGCATTATGGGTTTAGAAGAGGCCATTGATATGAGGATCAAGAATCTTGATGTATATGGCGATTCAACACTGGTTGTTAATCAAATCAAAGGAGAATGAGAAACTCGTCAGGCCAACTTGGCGCCATACAAGAACTATGATAGAAGACTTCTACCTTTCTTAGACAGAGTTGAGTTTCATCATGTGCCTAGGGCTAAAAAATCATATGGCAGACTCCTTGGCAACACTTGCATCAATGTACAAAGTGAATTTCTGGAATGAAGCTCCAACGATCACCATCATGCATCTTGACAGACCTGCCTTTGTGTTTGCAGTTGAGAAGGCATCAGATGGAAAGCCTTGGTATTTTGATATCAAGAATTTTCTCAAGACTCAAGAGTACCCATCTGGGGCATCTAGCAAAGATAAGAAGACTCTGAGGAGGCTAGCTGGTATCTTCTACTTGAACAAGGATGATGTGTTGTACAAGAGAAATTTTAACATGGTTTTGCTGCGTTGTGTTGACGAACACGAAGCAGGCTTGTTGATGGAAGAAGTCCACGAGGGTTCCTTTGGTACTCATGTCTAGGAACATGCAATGGCCAGAAAGTTGGGTATTATTGGATGACTATGGAATATGATTGTCTCAAATACGCCAGAAAATACCATAAATGCCAGATTTATGCTGATAAGGTGCATGTGCCACCGACCCCTTTGAACGTGTTGACATCTCCTTGGCCCTTTGCTATGTGGGGCATTGATATGATTGGAAAGATTGAGCCGACTGCTTCCAATGGGCATTGTTTCATTCTGGTTGCTATTGATTACTTTCCCAAGTGGGTGGAATTAGCCTTGTTTGCAAATGTCACGAAGTAGGTGGTTGCCCGATTCATAAAGAAGGACATCATTTGTCATTATGGAATCCCAGAGCGAATCATTACCGATAATGGTTTGAATTTGAACAACAAGATGATGAAGGAATTGTCACAGAGTTTTAAGATTGAACATCACAATTCTTCTTCGTATCGTCCGAAGATGAATGATGTTGTTGAGGTAGCGAACAAGAATATTAAGAAGATTGTGTAGAAGATGGTTGTAACCTACAAGGATTGGCACGAGATGTTGCCCTTTTCCCTACACGGTTATCGTACTTCGGTGGGTACATCAATCGGGGCAACTCCTTTCTCACTAGTGTATGGTATGGAAGTAGTCCTACCATTAGAAGTTGAGATTCCTTCTTTGAGAGTGTTGGCTAATATGAAGCTTGAAGAAGCTGAATAGGTGCAAGCTAGGTTGAATCAGTTGAGTCTTATCGATGAGAAGAGATTGGTAGTCATTTCTCATGGTCGGTTGTACTAGAGCAGGATGAAGTAAGTCTTTAATCAAAAAGTGCATCCTCGGTGCTTCCAAACAGGTGATTTGGTTTTGAAAAGGATCCTTCCTCCTCAGACAGATCACAAGGGCAAATGGACTCCAAACTATGAAGGTCTATATATGGTAAGAAATGTTTTCTCTGGTGGAGCCTTATTACTATCTACTATGGATGGAAAAGATTTTATATCCCCTGTGAATGCAGACGTATTCAAAAAATACTTTGCTTAAAAGAGACTCGTTGGACAAAAAAAAGAAAAGTCCAAGCAAAAATTGGGCATCCCGACGAACCATAAAAAGAAAAGGTTCGGGAAAAAATTAGGGATAAAAGAAAGAAAAAGAATAAACCCACAAAGTTGAAAACATGAAAAGGAAACTTTGGCAAAAATGGGTATCCCGGTGGATTGAAAACCCGAAAGAGTGATCCAGGAAAAGTTAGGGATTTAAAAGCAAACGACTACAGTCTATGTTTGATTTGTGAGTTCATCCTGATACATGGTTATCCCGAAGGAAAGGAATCAATCCAGTCAATTTTTTAGAAGGCGAAACATTTGTGAACATTGAAGACATACAGGTGTCGCTACTCGAAAAAATGCATCGTGCAACGACGGGGAGGCGAAAAAGATAGACAGAAGAGTCGCCACCGAACTTTATTTATCCCATGAGGGGAAAGGAAAATATCGAGAAAACCTTAAGAAAAGAATGGATAAGATGGTCTCGCAACCATGAACGGGTTCGGAAGCCGGTTATGCGAGGGGAAGGTATTAGCACCCCTCGCATCCATCGTACTCGATGGGAACCTTTTGTTTGTCGATGTGGATTTATTTGCTTAAACATTATGCCATAAGAAGTGTTCCACAGGGTAAAAGAAAGGGTTAGAAACAAGAAAGTTAGGAGGAAAGAGAGAACGGGGAAGAAAAGAGGAAGAACAGACTCGGTAGGACTTCGCAGTCCTATGCCTACGTATTCTCAATGGATGTGAGAAAGTCAGAGTCGACGTAGTTCGGGGCTACGGATAGATGGGGGAAAGTGTGCTCGGCAAGGATTGTGGCCCTTGTGCCTACGTATCTTTACTTGAGAAAGTAAAGAATCAGAGCAGCCGTAGTTCGGCCTACGGTGTGTTGACGTTTTTTATGGATGATGCTATCGTGCGCATTCTAGCAGTTAGGTGTTTTGCTGCTCGCTCGTTGGAGACTTAGGCGTTACCTGTTTGCAGTAGAATGGTCGTAGCATATCCTTTTTGGAAGATTGATTAGTTTTCGCCACGCGGGGCAAGGAGTCACGTTTGATTGATTAGATCCTTTTTAGGGGGGCGAGACAGGTCCTCGGATAGTAACCCCTACGGGTAGTACCCAATTCGTTATCTCAGAGTTTTTGTTATAAAAAGGTGTGGCGAACGAGGCGTCTTCGTATTGAAAGACGAGCGTCGAAACCACCCTCACTACAGTGGGCATCCCAACACTCGGAGAGGAAGAAGACTACACTTAATCCTCTCTCTTTAATTCAATGCGAAGAGAACTTCATTCTTTTATTAATGATGATTTAGGTTTTGAATGGTAAGTGCTTTGCGACAGAGAACCCTACGGTAAACGTCAGCACTCGGGATAGGAGAAGGCCTACGCCTAACCACTCCACGACCATTCAAGCTTTTGTTACGAAAAGATTTGAAAATGCACTCGGTACAGGACCGAGGTTTTAGGTGTGAAAATTGTGGAAGGAAGTTGTGAAAACGAGATGGTGGATAAAGTCGCGTCTTTGTATCGAGATACGAGTATCGAGACCACCCTCACTACAGTGGGCATCCCTACGCTCGAAGAAGAAGGGGTCTACACCCAATCCTCTCTTTAGCCCAACACAAAGAAATGATTTTAAGGAGATGAGATTTGAGAATGGACCGGAGACGTCTTCGTACTGAAAGATGAGTGTCAGGACCACCCGCACTACAGTGGGCATCCCAACACTCAGAGAGGAAGAAAGTCTACACTTAATCCCCTCTTTTTAATTCAATACAAAGAAATTTGATTGTGAAGATTGTTTGACAATGTTTCTGAATCGAGTCGGGACAAGTAATGAAGAGAGAAAAGAGGTGGTCTCAGATCCAACATTACCTATCAATAATTTGACTGGTAATGAATTACGGAGATCTCGTCATCGACCAAAACGAGAAAAAATAAATAAAAAATTCAATAACAAATGAAAAATAAGATCAACTTCTAAAATGAAATAAATTTCTAAATAGCCAAATAACAATATATTCTAAAAGAAAAATAATATAAAAAAAAACTCCTAAATTTAATATATACAAAAAACTCTAAAAGAATATTAATAAAACTTAAAAGAAAATAACAACAAACAAAATATTTACAAAAGTTATATAAAAATATAAAAAATAATAACAGTATGCTTAACATATTAACAAATTTCAAAATACAAAATTATATATATTAAAAATAATAATTAATAATTTACATTATTAAATAAATAAATAAAAAAGAAAGAAAAAAGTTCAATGAAACAGGAGGGTGTATCAGTACAACAGAGGTGCAGTGGCTAAAATCCGATTGGGCTTTGAGCCCACATCAAACAAACAGAAAAAATAGCAACTGGGGGAGTATTAGTGATATGGGGGTGTAATTCACAATACGGTTAATTGGGCCAGAAAGCCCACTAACCCGATTGAAGTCACAATTCATCTTTCTCACTTCACTTTGGCAAAAGCAAAACCCTAGCCGCCATGTCCAGACCGTCACTTCCTCTTCGTCCGTTCCTCATCTTTCTTCAACAAATTCTTCCGACAAAAACAAGATCCCCTTCCCTTGACTCTCAGCTTAAACTTCATTTTAACTCATTACCTGCAACACGAAAATGAACACACAAATCTAAATGATTCTTCCTCTGTTCTTTGTTGGACGTCATGTGAGCTCTGTTAGAGATGTTTAGAGGAGATTGAAACTTCGTTGAGATTGTTGATAAGTTGTTCGTGCAGTATGGAGATGATATGATGTTGTTGATTATGAGTGTGTTGTAGATCGATGAAGACGAAAGTAGATCTGTTGCGTTTGGTTGAAGATCTGGAAAAAGGTTTCGGAAGAGAAAAGGTTTCGGAGGAGGAGAGTGACGCGTTAGGTTTTGTTAAAGGCGAAAATAGAGGTTTGTTTGATTTCTGAAGGTTGAGTATTTGGGATTTTGTTTTGCTGGGTTAAATCTGAAGAAGGGTTGTTTGGAAGTTTAACAGTGAGGAAATGAAGGAATTTCTGAAGAGTTTTGGGAAATGGGTTTGAATGCTTGTGGTTGGAGGTTACAGAAATGTTTCTGGGAGGTTAAGTGGGTTATTCGCGGTGAAGAAGGTGATGGAGATGTTGGAGGTTTTTGCGAGCGATGTTGTTCGATGGAGAGTGAAGAGTTTATGAGTGGAAGGAGGGTTTTCTGGATGTTTGTTGAAAGATGATGACCAAACTTGGTTATGCAGAAACGGTGAGGAGCAGAAATGGAGAGACAGGTGCCTGGAAGGGAAAGTTCACGTCACAGTTTCGAAGACGGAAGTGGGGGTTTATGTGTGTGTTGCTGCAGGTCTAAGTTTGTCTAGAGCTGGTTGTGGTGTTTGTTAGGTTGATTCACATTTATTGCTCGAGTATGGTGAAGTTTTATATGAGCATGGTTGTTATGGTGGGTTCAAGGTTGAAGTATAGAGTGCAATAAGGGTGGTAACTTTAATGGTGATGATGGTGAGGGAAAAAGATAGAGGTTACATGGCTAAGGAAGGTTGAAGGATGAGTTTTGACTTGTTGTTGATGTTGGATTTCTGGGCTGAAGTTTTGAAGGTTCAAGGCCGAACAATGGTTTTAGGTGGCTGTTCAAGCTTGTAGTGGTTCTGAGTGGTTCTGTCGAAGGAGAGAAATTGAAGAGAGTGTAAAATGGTGATGTTCTATGTTGATGAGGATGGAAGGTGAGAAAAAATGGTTTTTGAAGGTGAGGACAGACCAAGAGTTTTTAAGAGTTTTTTATTAGATGAATGAGCTGTCTCTTATTTCCATAGTTGTCTGGTTTTATTGTCTCTTTTTTTTTACTTTTAGAGTGATGGTTGTGAATTTATGCAGGTCTTGTCTGGTGTGGAGGATGTGGTTTGTTGGTCTGGTGTGGAGTGAATTTGCAGGCTGTTGTCTGTAGCAGGTTTTGTCTGGCGGTACGGTTTTATTTGTTTTATGCAGGGTTTTTGGCTGGCTGTGCAAAGATAGCAGAATGGTTTGGCAGCTAGTTGCAGTAGGTTGTTGTCTGGTTTTGTGATTGTCATACTATCATGTTTATTCTATTAGGGGTTTTACCACTAACATGCCTCTTTTCTTTTGTCGCAGGAGAGTCCTCTGTGCGGGCCACTAGGAAATAACAATGTGGCCACATGTTACGGTTCTTATGATAAGTAACTTAGCCACGTGTTGATTTTATTTTAAACCTCCGTTGGAAGCAAACTTTGATTTCCTATCACATTTGCTTACAGGTTCAAAGGTCAAGGAATCAAAGACATTATTAAATTCCAGGCCGGCGTGCCGAGCATCGTTATGAAGCATGCAAATTCACTTAGCCAGAAGGTTAAAGTAACATGACATTAACTTGAGGCTTGTATTCAATCATGTCAACATCACACGGGATCATCCTTAACGGAAGCTGGAACAATGGACTTGGCACAAGACTTCAAGCGAACGACAATCTCATAAACTCAATAATGGCGCCCTCATCAGTCTCGGCCCACGGTATCTCTTCTGGGTTGTGTGGTGTACAGAAGGCAAAGGCAATTGGTATGAATTGTTGTTGAGCTTTTTCTGCTGTCGCAGAACAAGCTGTGCTGGTATATTTTATGCAGGCGCGGACCGTACACGTTGGAAATGGATAAAACAAAACAAACTGCGGTGTTACGTTGTATTCATATGACAAGGCATTCAAACAGTGGTCAAGAGTGTCTTGTGTGGGGTAACATCTGCTCAATCCATTGTTATTCACTTTTTTATTTTCCTGTTACTGCGCAGCAAATTATGACGGTTGTAACTTTGTTCTGATGCAGGTATTTGTCTGCTTGAGAGGGCTCATCCAATGGTGATTTCTCTAGAGTCATCTCACGGCCAAGTCTATCATCTGAAGAGACATTTCTTGCACCAATACTGCTCCTTCTTTTCTATTTTTCGAATTTTTTCTATTGTATTGGTACCGGTTCAAATCACCAATGGTGTTGTTGCAGGTCTAAAGATGCAGAGTCAGGAGGGTATGTTCTCATCTACATAGATCTTAGAAGTGCAACTCTTCTTAAGTCAGCTGAGTGGCATATATCGCTTGGAGATGATGGAAAGCGGCCATTGGAGTCTGAGCTACCGATATGCTGTCGACACGGAACAAAGCTGAGATAACGTCGATGTTCATCAATAACAAAATCCTTCAATCGAATTGTTAACCAACACATAACCCTTGTGAGTGTAGAAATTCATGATCTGCAAACGGTAATGTGCTGCTGCGGAAAGGCTATTGTTGAAGTCTTGTAGAAGGTATACCGGTTTTGACTTGTCGTACGGTGTTGCAGGTTTATGGTTGAGGAGCGTGTAGTGGTTTTAAATTTTGATTTTTTTTCTTTTCTCAAAAACAGAAATTGGTCGTGTGGGCCTCTTCACTTTGTGATGTATGTCATTTCAATGAGAATTCTTTGAGCTTTATTTTGAATTTGTGACAAGACCATGTGGGTAATTGCACCACTATAAGAACCGCTGAGCCGTGAATCCTTGTATTTCCACTTCTTGAATTCAATTTAATAATCACTCTACAACTCATGCTCTAACATTGTGACTTTTATTATTGGGTCATCCTCAATTCCAAAATGTTGTGATCTTGAAACTCAAATAATTCACTTGGTTAGAACATGAGAGGAAATCTTTTATACCCTTCTTGGACCAACTTGTATTATTTTGAAACAACTCAAAAAATAAATTTGGGAGGGCACTGTTCGTAGCTTGTAAATGAATTCTCATAACTTAAAACAAATTAATCTAGTAACCATGAGACATCTTAATCACGACCTTCCATTACAACTTGACATAACTCGTCTTACGCCTTAATTCCACCATGAATTGAATTAAACACATGCTCGAATTACAAATTAGCTGTACGTTGAAGATTAACGATCCCAACTCCGAATCACTAATAACCATCATAACAATAGTTCTTCCAACCATGACTTGTACATATGCTTGATCCACTTGAATATGACTAAAAATCTTCTTGAGATAAGCCTCAAAGTCAATTGATCACATCTTGACCACTCTGCCATGCTAATGGGATATCTTTTTTTCTTATTTCCACTAGGATTCCACATATTTGCAAAGGCCTGTAATCTCAATGGGTACAAACAAATCCCTCATCCTTAAAACCTCATACAATTGTGGCCAAAAGCCAAATGACCACCTATAGAAAGATCATGAATGTACACTAGAACGTGGTATCAGAAATTTGAAATGGTAGGACAAATTTAGGGTATGACAGATGCCCCTATCTAATTGGCTTAAACCGAGTTAGATGAATTGTTGCAGCGTTCATTGTTCAAGGTAGAAGTCAATTAGATACAAAGAATACCCTGAATTTGTCAAAAAGAAGGAAACTGCTCAGGAATGAAATACTGGGTATCTTGCGAAGGTCGTTAACACCAAAAGGATGTTAACAGAGAAAACTTGACACCAAAAGGATGACGAGCCTATCACCAAAAGGATGATAGTACCCTCACACACACTGCTCTGAAATCAAGAGAAAGTATGGGATCCACTACCAAAAGGATAGCGGAAAACACGCTAGTCATGACACCAAAAGGATGTCAAACCCATCACCAAAAGGATGATGGAGTCCATTACCAAAAGGATAATGGAAAATACGCTAGTCACGACACCAAAAGGATGCCAGACCCATCACCAAAAGGATGATGGAGCGGAGACGCTAGTCATAACACCAAAAGGATGCTAGACCCATCACCAAAAGGATGATGGAGCGAAACAAAATCAACCCTAACACCAAAAGGATGTAGGAGGATAAGCTTCTCTGAAGAGATTGCCACTTATCGCCGAAGATGGATAAGCTTCTCTGAAGAGATTGCCACTTATCGTTGATGAAAGATAAGCTTCTCTGAAGAGATTGCCACTTATCGCTGAAGATGGATAAGCTTCTCTGAAGAGATTGCCACTTATCGCTGAAGATGGATAAGCTTCTCTGAAGAGATTGCCACTTATCGCTGAAGATGGATAAGCTTCTCTGAAGAGATTGCCACTTATCGCTGAAGATGGATAAGCTTCTCTGAAGAGATTGCCACTTATCGCTGAAGATGGATAAGCTTCTCTGAAGAGATTGCCACTTATCGCTGAAGATGGATAAGCTTCTCCCAAGAGATTGCCACTTATCGCTGAAGATGGATAAGCTTCTCCCAAGAGATTGCCACTTATCGCTGAAGATGGATAAGCTTCTCCCAAGAGATTGCCACTTATCGCTGAAGATGGATAAGCTTCTCTGAAGAGATTGCCACTTATCGCTGAAGATGGATAAGCTTCTCTGAAGAGATTGCCACTTATCGCTGAAGATGGATAAGCTTCTCTGAAGAGATTGCCACTTATCGCTGAAGATGGATAAGCTTCTCCCAAGAGATTGCCACTTATCGCTGAAGATGGATAAGCTTCTCCCAAGAGATTGCCACTTATCGCTGAAGATGGATAAGCTTCTCCCAAGAGATTGCCACTTATCGCTGAAGATGGATAAGCTTCTCTGAAGAGATTGCCACTTATCGCTGAAGATGGATAAGCTTCTCTGAAGAGATTGCCACTTATCGCTGAAGATGGATAAGCTTCTCTGAAGAGATTGCCACTTATCGCTGAAGATGGATAAGCTTCTCCCAAGAGATTTCCACTTATCGCTGAAGATGGATAAGCTTCTCTGAAGAGATTGCCACTTATCGCTGAAGATGGATAAGCTTCTCTGAAGAGATTGCCACTTATCTTTGAAGTCTGCTGGAGATAACTCACTGTGGAACGCCCATGAATTTACTGGAGATGCCCCTGTCTGGGCCGAATGTTGATTTGAAGATCTGATTAACCACGAGGTTGAAATACATCATGTGATACACCCATGGTCTTGAAAATGTGCCCCTGTCTGGGCGGAATTTTGCTTTGATATTCTTGAATTTCGCGGGGAGACCCGCGGTCTTGCGGAGATTGCCCCTGACTGGGCTGATTATGATCTTGAAAATCTTCGAGATTAATCCTGGATCTGACCTCGCATACGCGGATGCTTGATGAGAATGATGTTTCATATCAAATGGAAATGCAAGTGCAAATGCTAATGCATGGAGATGCAAGAGCTGAGGAAATATGATATGATTATGGGTATGCATATGATGCGTATGATGCATATGATGCGTATGATCGCATATGGGTGATTGAAAATGCAGGTGCCAACAGGGTGGACTTGGGTGGTTGCCAATGCTGATTGGACTTTGGGATGGAAGTACCAGATGAGGGCTGGTATTCGGAGAGTAGACCAGATGGGACTGGTTGGCGAAAGGTTAAGCTGTCAAAGGAGAGCTGATTTTGTGGTTTGCCAGATGGAAGCTGGACTTTGGAATAAGGTTTACCGGACAATAACTGGTGAAATGGCTAAAAGAAGGTTGACCAGATGAGAGCTGGTTTAAAAGCTGACATATACCAGGCGGGGATTGGTATTCAGCGAGGGGTTGACCAGATAGGACTGGTTTGAAGGTTTAAAGGTTTGACCAGTTGGGCTGTGGGATGAAGGATCCAATGACAGCAAGGCCCTTTCGGAAGGTGAAGGTTATTTGGGTGAGGTGATGGTATGATTCCCCAACACTCGTTTTGAACTCAACAATTGTTGATGAAGATGAGCTTGCTTGAATAACTTGCCATGAGACGACCTCAAGATGGTCTGCCCCAGAGTTCGTACCACAAATGGATTCATCATTGATTAGCCGATTCTTGTGGTAGTTGGCTCCAATGTACTTTTAGAGTAGCTTTCCCCTGAAAGAGCGTGTAAGCGACTTAACTTACCTCGATTGAACATTGGAGGGACCTATTCTTAAGTCAAAGAAACTCTGGGTGGCCTGCCCCTGATCAGTATTCTCAAGATGATTCTCTTCTGATCAACCGTTTCAAGAATGATTTGCCCCATGGTCGACCGATGCCTGGGGATTTGCCTCAGACTGACTAATTTCCTGCTCTCGGATGTCAATGCCCCAAGTTTAATAGGTTATATGGTATACTTGGTTCTGGTCCAGACTGCTGAATAATCCAGCCATGCTTGATTGCTTTGTGTTGGAATTTCCTTAATGTCAACTACTAACTTGTAAACAAAATTGTTTGTTCACGAATGATAATCTCAGTGCAAAGTTTATGCAAGTTTTTTGAAAGGATTGTCTTTTATTACGTGTCGTGAGAGTGGAACGAATGGACCATTTAGTCCAAACGTTGTGCTAATTGGATTGGCGTGAAAGATATAGCAAGGATACCGACACCAATGTTGATGATTAGCAAAATTGTAAGGAGTCAGGTTACGCAACCTCGCAATAGTATGCTCTCAGAATAAACCCCGCCTCAATTAGGTCTTTCGAGGGTTGTAACGTGGTCTGGTTCGCGGTTATAGAACAAAGGATATTAGGCTCAAACTTAATTTGTACCCACCCCTTCTTCTTGATGATCTCCATACCTACGTTCAGTTAATCCTGCATCTGCTTAACGGTGTAAGCTTGATGGTTCAAGATTTGCTCGAGATGGCAGTCACCTTATCTTGATGGATGTCAGTGACCCCTTTTGGATGATCACTGGATCTTATTTTGTTTTTGGTTGAGGGTTTGAGGACCTCTTTTGGTTTTGTTTTGATCCCTAACTTTTGCATGGGCTAACTTTGCTTGTCAGATCCATCGGGATAGCCTTGATTTTTGCCTAAGTCTCCTTTGAAATGCTTGACTTAGCAGGCTTTTGATCTTTTTTTTTTTTTTTTTTTTTTTTTTTTTTTTTTATTGATTTGAGTGCGGGATTGGATTAACTGAACAACTACCCTGCCCCCAGGTTGAATGTAAGGGTTTGAATATCCGAAGGAAACTCCTACTCCTAGGCTCGAAGTGATTGACTAGGGATTAACTCCTTATATCTCCGGTGTTTAGGGGATTTGAAACAATGCCTGTACATCATTGACGAGATTTTGTCCGAAAGCATACGGTTTGCAATTATGGGTATTTTGTTTTCATCATCCTCCCTCCAATATTGCTAAACAACAGTGAAAAAGTGGAGTGGATAAAAATATATGTGTCTGTGATTGTGATAAGTGGAAATAATGAGCGAATGCGACATAATTAATTCGGAAAACGCATAATCATTTCATTAATGTTACCATTCAACATAACAATGTTTAAATAACAAGTAGCAATTGACAGAAAATAAATTACAAATGCAAATGAGAAAAGCATCTAAGGACTGCTAATGTTGAAGATGTCTGCCAGCTTGGACCACTGGATTTTGGAGATGACCACAGGATTCTTCAATCATATTTGTTGAGTGATGAGCTGACATTGGATTAGTTTTGATGTTTGGGGGTGTTTCGGGTAAAGTTTATCGCCTTCGAATCGAGGAGATCTTGTACAAGGTGCTTCAGAGTCTTGCAATTTTCAATGTCATGGCCTGGGGAGCCAGAATGGAATTCACATTTGGCATTGACATCAAATCCAAAAGGAAGAACCTCCGGAGGATCCCTCATTTCCCTAAGCTGAACGAGACCTCCTTTCAATAGGAATGGCAATAACTTGGCGTATGTAGACGGGATTGGATCGAATCTTCTTTCTGGCCTCCTCTGTCTTTGTAGGCCCTGGTACTGATTTTGTCTTGGTTGATAGGATTGTTGTTGCCTGTTTGGTTGAAACACGGGTTGATTTGCTGGAATGGACAACGGCTGTTGTGGAGCTACAGCAGCAACATGGTGATAACCCTGATGAGTTCTTCCTCTGTTGGTGAACACTGCACTAGCTTCGCCTTCCCTTTTCTTAACGAAACCCTGATAAGGTTTCTTGACCCCGCTTGCAGATTCGCCTGCATTCTGAATTTTTCCCGTCTTCATGAAATTTTCTAATCTTTCTCCAGCCATGACAAGTTCAGAAAACACTGTGGATGTTGAGGATGCTAACCGCTCAAAGATCGGTCCTTGTAGCGTGCCCATGAATAGGTCTGTCAGTTCTTTCTCCATCAGCGGAGGTTGTACCCTTGCAGCTACTCCCCTCCATCTTTGCGCGAAGTCCTTAAAACACTCATTCGGCTTCTGAGTCAAATTCTGAAGCTGCATACGATTCGGAGCCATGTCAGTATTATACTGATAATGCTTCACGAAAGCGTCTGCTAACTCCTTCCAGCTTCTTACGTTGGATCGTTCAAGGTGCATATACCATTCTAGGGATGCCTCTGTTAAGCTATCTTGAAAGAAATGGATTAGTAGCTTCTCGTCATCAGAATAGGCGGCCATCTTCCTACAGTAAGACCTTATGTGGGTCTTAGGACAGCTGTTACCCTTGTACTTCTCAAAGGTTGGAATTACAAACTTTGGAGGTATCTTAACTCCGGGTACAAGACATATTTCAGCGGCATCCAGTCCCAAAACATCGGGGCCTTGCAATGTCTTCACCATCTCCTGTAAAGCATTAAATTTCTTCTCTAATTCGGCGGTCTGTGATCCATACGCTTCACCTGAATTCTCATAGAAACCTTCATGATCGTCGTACTGGACTTGTGTTGGGATCGTAGTACCATGAGGATGAGTAGTACCGACTGGCGGAGGGACGGTGTTGATAGGTACGGCGCCGGCAGAAGTAGGAATTGCCCCAACAGGGGTTGGGGTGGCATCAACAGGAGTTGGAATTGCACCACTTGCATTGGGAACTGCACCAGCCAAAGTCTGATTAGCGCTCCTCTCCGCTGCTTGTCTCATCTCCTCTTGACTTCTGGCCATATTCTGTATCACCTCCATGAGTTGATTCATCTGTGTCTTCATGCCTAGCATCTCGCTCCTCATAGTAGCCTGGTCTTGTTCTATCTGATCCATGATTCTTCTCTGGTTATTCCTTGTATTATACCGATGTCGTGAAGTCAGCTTGCTTTACTCTTTCTGAAAGGGTAAGCGGCGTGTAAGAACGGGCTGTAAGGAATGCAAGAAATGATGCAGAGATGCTTATGCAAATGCAATGCAATGAGCGCATACGAGAACAGATCCATATCAAGGATCTAAGTCATACATCCTGCACAACAACAAAAGGTATCTCTCCCCTCGGGTGGGTTATCTATTGGTTTGTAAGAGGGCATCCCAAAGGCTTTTAAACAAAGTCCTATGTACTAACCCTCGAAAGTTTTCCATCAGAACGACTACTCGTAAGACGGTAATCCCTTCAAAGGATGAACACGGAGTTATGTTTTAGCAACCTTTGGAATAAGGTTCTAAAAGGTCCTCAGAGTCACGGACTCCCAAGTTGGAAATAAAAATGCCATTACGACTACACGTAAGACATAATCATCCCAAAGGGGTCTATCTGAGCGGTGGGATTCGATCCAACTCAACGAGTCCTAAGTCTCGCAAATCAGAAAGAAACCACCTCCTAATCTTAGTGTATACTCGAAAGCTCGGGTAGAAAGCTTTATCTCACAAACCATCCAATAAACCCAACAGGTTAGAGAATCAAAGCATAAACAAATAAAGCAAATAAAACACAAATACGATAAACAAAATAGGCTTGGCTTGCTAGGTGTCCCCAGCAGAGTCGCCAGCTGTCGCTACTCGAAAAAATGCATCGTGCAACGACGGGGAGGCGAAAAAGATAGACAGAAGAGTCGCCACCGAACTTTATTTATCCCATGAGGGGAAAGGAAAATATCGAGAAAACCTTAAGAAAAGAATGGATAAGATGGTCTCGCAACCATGAACGGGTTCGGAAGCCGGTTATGCGAGGGGAAGGTATTAGCACCCCTCGCATCCATCGTACTCGATGGGAACCTTTTGTTTGTCGATGTGGATTTATTTGCTTAAACATTATGCCATAAGAAGTGTTCCACAGGGTAAAAGAAAGGGTTAGAAACAAGAAAGTTAGGAGGAAAGAGAGAACGGGGAAGAAAAGAGGAAGAACAGACTCGGTAGGACTTCGCAGTCCTATGCCTACGTATTCTCAATGGATGTGAGAAAGTCAGAGTCGACGTAGTTCGGGGCTACGGATAGATGGGGGAAAGTGTGCTCGGCAAGGATTGTGGCCCTTGTGCCTACGTATCTTTACTTGAGAAAGTAAAGAATCAGAGCAGCCGTAGTTCGGCCTACGGTGTGTTGACGTTTTTTATGGATGATGCTATCGTGCGCATTCTAGCAGTTAGGTGTTTTGCTGCTCGCTCGTTGGAGACTTAGGCGTTACCTGTTTGCAGTAGAATGGTCGTAGCATATCCTTTTTGGAAGATTGATTAGTTTTCGCCACGCGGGGCAAGGAGTCACGTTTGATTGATTAGATCCTTTTTAGGGGGGCGAGACAGGTCCTCGGATAGTAACCCCTACGGGTAGTACCCAATTCGTTATCTCAGAGTTTTTGTTATAAAAAGGTGTGGCGAACGAGGCGTCTTCGTATTGAAAGACGAGCGTCGAAACCACCCTCACTACAGTGGGCATCCCAACACTCGGAGAGGAAGAAGACTACACTTAATCCTCTCTCTTTAATTCAATGCGAAGAGAACTTCATTCTTTTATTAATGATGATTTAGGTTTTGAATGGTAAGTGCTTTGCGACAGAGAACCCTACGGTAAACGTCAGCACTCGGGATAGGAGAAGGCCTACGCCTAACCACTCCACGACCATTCAAGCTTTTGTTACGAAAAGATTTGAAAATGCACTCGGTACAGGACCGAGGTTTTAGGTGTGAAAATTGTGGAAGGAAGTTGTGAAAACGAGATGGTGGATAAAGTCGCGTCTTTGTATCGAGATACGAGTATCGAGACCACCCTCACTACAGTGGGCATCCCTACGCTCGAAGAAGAAGGGGTCTACACCCAATCCTCTCTTTAGCCCAACACAAAGAAATGATTTTAAGGAGATGAGATTTGAGAATGGACCGGAGACGTCTTCGTACTGAAAGATGAGTGTCAGGACCACCCGCACTACAGTGGGCATCCCAACACTCAGAGAGGAAGAAAGTCTACACTTAATCCCCTCTTTTTAATTCAATACAAAGAAATTTGATTGTGAAGATTGTTTGACAATGTTTCTGAATCGAGTCGGGACAAGTAATGAAGAGAGAAAAGAGGTGGTCTCAGATCCAACATTACCTATCAATAATTTGACTGGTAATGAATTACGGAGATCTCGTCATCGACCAAAACGAGAAAAAATAAATAAAAAATTCAATAACAAATGAAAAATAAGATCAACTTCTAAAATGAAATAAATTTCTAAATAGCCAAATAACAATATATTCTAAAAGAAAAATAATATAAAAAAAAACTCCTAAATTTAATATATACAAAAAACTCTAAAAGAATATTAATAAAACTTAAAAGAAAATAACAACAAACAAAATATTTACAAAAGTTATATAAAAATATAAAAAATAATAACAGTATGCTTAACATATTAACAAATTTCAAAATACAAAATTATATATATTAAAAATAATAATTAATAATTTACATTATTAAATAAATAAATAAAAAAGAAAGAAAAAAGTTCAATGAAACAGGAGGGTGTATCAGTACAACAGAGGTGCAGTGGCTAAAATCCGATTGGGCTTTGAGCCCACATCAAACAAACAGAAAAAATAGCAACTGGGGGAGTATTAGTGATATGGGGGTGTAATTCACAATACGGTTAATTGGGCCAGAAAGCCCACTAACCCGATTGAAGTCACAATTCATCTTTCTCACTTCACTTTGGCAAAAGCAAAACCCTAGCCGCCATGTCCAGACCGTCACTTCCTCTTCGTCCGTTCCTCATCTTTCTTCAACAAATTCTTCCGACAAAAACAAGATCCCCTTCCCTTGACTCTCAGCTTAAACTTCATTTTAACTCATTACCTGCAACACGAAAATGAACACACAAATCTAAATGATTCTTCCTCTGTTCTTTGTTGGACGTCATGTGAGCTCTGTTAGAGATGTTTAGAGGAGATTGAAACTTCGTTGAGATTGTTGATAAGTTGTTCGTGCAGTATGGAGATGATATGATGTTGTTGATTATGAGTGTGTTGTAGATCGATGAAGACGAAAGTAGATCTGTTGCGTTTGGTTGAAGATCTGGAAAAAGGTTTCGGAAGAGAAAAGGTTTCGGAGGAGGAGAGTGACGCGTTAGGTTTTGTTAAAGGCGAAAATAGAGGTTTGTTTGATTTCTGAAGGTTGAGTATTTGGGATTTTGTTTTGCTGGGTTAAATCTGAAGAAGGGTTGTTTGGAAGTTTAACAGTGAGGAAATGAAGGAATTTCTGAAGAGTTTTGGGAAATGGGTTTGAATGCTTGTGGTTGGAGGTTACAGAAATGTTTCTGGGAGGTTAAGTGGGTTATTCGCGGTGAAGAAGGTGATGGAGATGTTGGAGGTTTTTGCGAGCGATGTTGTTCGATGGAGAGTGAAGAGTTTATGAGTGGAAGGAGGGTTTTCTGGATGTTTGTTGAAAGATGATGACCAAACTTGGTTATGCAGAAACGGTGAGGAGCAGAAATGGAGAGACAGGTGCCTGGAAGGGAAAGTTCACGTCACAGTTTCGAAGACGGAAGTGGGGGTTTATGTGTGTGTTGCTGCAGGTCTAAGTTTGTCTAGAGCTGGTTGTGGTGTTTGTTAGGTTGATTCACATTTATTGCTCGAGTATGGTGAAGTTTTATATGAGCATGGTTGTTATGGTGGGTTCAAGGTTGAAGTATAGAGTGCAATAAGGGTGGTAACTTTAATGGTGATGATGGTGAGGGAAAAAGATAGAGGTTACATGGCTAAGGAAGGTTGAAGGATGAGTTTTGACTTGTTGTTGATGTTGGATTTCTGGGCTGAAGTTTTGAAGGTTCAAGGCCGAACAATGGTTTTAGGTGGCTGTTCAAGCTTGTAGTGGTTCTGAGTGGTTCTGTCGAAGGAGAGAAATTGAAGAGAGTGTAAAATGGTGATGTTCTATGTTGATGAGGATGGAAGGTGAGAAAAAATGGTTTTTGAAGGTGAGGACAGACCAAGAGTTTTTAAGAGTTTTTTATTAGATGAATGAGCTGTCTCTTATTTCCATAGTTGTCTGGTTTTATTGTCTCTTTTTTTTTACTTTTAGAGTGATGGTTGTGAATTTATGCAGGTCTTGTCTGGTGTGGAGGATGTGGTTTGTTGGTCTGGTGTGGAGTGAATTTGCAGGCTGTTGTCTGTAGCAGGTTTTGTCTGGCGGTACGGTTTTATTTGTTTTATGCAGGGTTTTTGGCTGGCTGTGCAAAGATAGCAGAATGGTTTGGCAGCTAGTTGCAGTAGGTTGTTGTCTGGTTTTGTGATTGTCATACTATCATGTTTATTCTATTAGGGGTTTTACCACTAACATGCCTCTTTTCTTTTGTCGCAGGAGAGTCCTCTGTGCGGGCCACTAGGAAATAACAATGTGGCCACATGTTACGGTTCTTATGATAAGTAACTTAGCCACGTGTTGATTTTATTTTAAACCTCCGTTGGAAGCAAACTTTGATTTCCTATCACATTTGCTTACAGGTTCAAAGGTCAAGGAATCAAAGACATTATTAAATTCCAGGCCGGCGTGCCGAGCATCGTTATGAAGCATGCAAATTCACTTAGCCAGAAGGTTAAAGTAACATGACATTAACTTGAGGCTTGTATTCAATCATGTCAACATCACACGGGATCATCCTTAACGGAAGCTGGAACAATGGACTTGGCACAAGACTTCAAGCGAACGACAATCTCATAAACTCAATAATGGCGCCCTCATCAGTCTCGGCCCACGGTATCTCTTCTGGGTTGTGTGGTGTACAGAAGGCAAAGGCAATTGGTATGAATTGTTGTTGAGCTTTTTCTGCTGTCGCAGAACAAGCTGTGCTGGTATATTTTATGCAGGCGCGGACCGTACACGTTGGAAATGGATAAAACAAAACAAACTGCGGTGTTACGTTGTATTCATATGACAAGGCATTCAAACAGTGGTCAAGAGTGTCTTGTGTGGGGTAACATCTGCTCAATCCATTGTTATTCACTTTTTTATTTTCCTGTTACTGCGCAGCAAATTATGACGGTTGTAACTTTGTTCTGATGCAGGTATTTGTCTGCTTGAGAGGGCTCATCCAATGGTGATTTCTCTAGAGTCATCTCACGGCCAAGTCTATCATCTGAAGAGACATTTCTTGCACCAATACTGCTCCTTCTTTTCTATTTTTCGAATTTTTTCTATTGTATTGGTACCGGTTCAAATCACCAATGGTGTTGTTGCAGGTCTAAAGATGCAGAGTCAGGAGGGTATGTTCTCATCTACATAGATCTTAGAAGTGCAACTCTTCTTAAGTCAGCTGAGTGGCATATATCGCTTGGAGATGATGGAAAGCGGCCATTGGAGTCTGAGCTACCGATATGCTGTCGACACGGAACAAAGCTGAGATAACGTCGATGTTCATCAATAACAAAATCCTTCAATCGAATTGTTAACCAACACATAACCCTTGTGAGTGTAGAAATTCATGATCTGCAAACGGTAATGTGCTGCTGCGGAAAGGCTATTGTTGAAGTCTTGTAGAAGGTATACCGGTTTTGACTTGTCGTACGGTGTTGCAGGTTTATGGTTGAGGAGCGTGTAGTGGTTTTAAATTTTGATTTTTTTTCTTTTCTCAAAAACAGAAATTGGTCGTGTGGGCCTCTTCACTTTGTGATGTATGTCATTTCAATGAGAATTCTTTGAGCTTTATTTTGAATTTGTGACAAGACCATGTGGGTAATTGCACCACTATAAGAACCGCTGAGCCGTGAATCCTTGTATTTCCACTTCTTGAATTCAATTTAATAATCACTCTACAACTCATGCTCTAACATTGTGACTTTTATTATTGGGTCATCCTCAATTCCAAAATGTTGTGATCTTGAAACTCAAATAATTCACTTGGTTAGAACATGAGAGGAAATCTTTTATACCCTTCTTGGACCAACTTGTATTATTTTGAAACAACTCAAAAAATAAATTTGGGAGGGCACTGTTCGTAGCTTGTAAATGAATTCTCATAACTTAAAACAAATTAATCTAGTAACCATGAGACATCTTAATCACGACCTTCCATTACAACTTGACATAACTCGTCTTACGCCTTAATTCCACCATGAATTGAATTAAACACATGCTCGAATTACAAATTAGCTGTACGTTGAAGATTAACGATCCCAACTCCGAATCACTAATAACCATCATAACAATAGTTCTTCCAACCATGACTTGTACATATGCTTGATCCACTTGAATATGACTAAAAATCTTCTTGAGATAAGCCTCAAAGTCAATTGATCACATCTTGACCACTCTGCCATGCTAATGGGATATCTTTTTTTCTTATTTCCACTAGGATTCCACATATTTGCAAAGGCCTGTAATCTCAATGGGTACAAACAAATCCCTCATCCTTAAAACCTCATACAATTGTGGCCAAAAGCCAAATGACCACCTATAGAAAGATCATGAATGTACACTAGAACGTGGTATCAGAAATTTGAAATGGTAGGACAAATTTAGGGTATGACAACAGGTCATAGCTAAATGGATACATGGTGGATATCTGTTCCTGTCGCTACTCGAAAAATGCATCGCGCAACGACGGGGAGGCGAAAAGAAAGGACAGAAGAGTCGCCACCGAACTTTATTTATCCCATGGGGGGAAAGGAAAATATCGAGAAAACCTTAAGAAACAAATGGATAAGATGGTCTCGTAACCATGAACGGGTTCGGAAGCCGGTTATGCGAAGGGAAGGTATTAGCACCCCTCGCATCCATCGTACTCGATGGGAACCTTTTGTTTGTCGATGTGTGATTATATTTGCTTAAATATTATGTTATAAAGAGAGTGTTCCAAGGGATAGAAAGAAGGGTTTAGAAACGGGGAAAGAGAAGTAACGGGGGGAAGAAGGGAGAGAACAGACTCGGTAGGACTTCGCGGTCCTAGGCCTACGTATTCTCAACAGATATGAGAAAATCAGAGTCGACGTAGTTTGGGAAACTACAGATAGGGGGGATTGTGCTCACCAAGACATCGCCGTCTTGTGCCTACGTATTCTCATCTGGTATGAGAAATCAGAGCAACCGTAGTTCGGCCTACGGTTTGTTGATGTTTTTTATGGATGATGCTATCATGCGCATTCTCGCAGTTAGGTGTTTTGCTGCTCGCTCGTTGGAGACTTAGGCGTTACCTGTTTGCGGTAGAACGGACGTAACATATCCTGTTTGAAAGGTTGGTTTTCGCCATGCGAGGCAAGATATCATGTTTGATTGGCTGAGATTGTTTTTTAGGGGCGAGATAGGTCCTCGGATAGTAACCCCTACGGGTAGTACCCAATTCTTTATCTCAAAGTTTTTGTTATAAAAGGGTGTGGCAAACGAGGCGTCTTCGTATTGAAAGACGAGCGTCGAAACCACCCTCACTACAGTGGGCATCCCTACGCTCGGAGAATAAGAGGTCTACACCCAATCCTCTCTCTTTAATTCAATGCAAAGAGAACTTCGTTCTCTTATTAAAGATGTTTTTGGTTTTGAACGGTAAGTGTTTTGCGACAGAGAACCCTACGGTAAACGTCAACACTCGGGATAGGAGAAGGCCTACGCCTAACCACTCCACAACCATTCAAGTTTTGTTGTAAAAAGATTTGAAAATGCACTCGGCGCGAGACCGAGGTTTTAGGTGATGAAAGATTACGGAATGAAGTTGTGAAAGTGAGATATGGTGGAAGAAGTCGCGTCTTCGTATTGAAAGACGAGTGTCGAGATCACCCTCACTACAGTGGGCATCCCAAAACTCGGAGAGGAAGAAGACTACACTTAATCCCCTCTCTTTAATTCAATACAAAGAGAAATTAATTTATTGAAAGATGGTTTGAAAATGGACTCGATACGAGACCGAGGTTTTTTAGGAGAGAAAAGTTTAGAAGCGTCTTCGTATTGAAAGACGAGTGTCGAAATCACCCTCACTACAGTGGGCATTCCAACACTCGAAGAAGAAGGGGTCTACACCAACCCTCTATTTTTAATTCAATACAAAGAAATTATTTTATTATTGATGACTTGAGAAATGTTCTTAGATGCAAAGTAACGAACCCGACGGAGGACCAAATTTCAAGTAAACCAAGGGTTCCAACATCACATATATATTTAATACAAAATGTGTGCAAGGTGTTTTACATGAAAAACAAAGTGTGGTCAAAAGTGACTAGGTGTATGGAAGTGTATGTGACCATTTTAAAAAAGGGCAAATTTAAGACATAACTTCCGCCAGTGGAAGTTAAGTACAAAAAGTGACATTTTTGAAAAAAAGCCTAAAATAACACATAACTTCCACCAGTGGAAGTTAAGTACAAAAAGTGATAATTTTTGAAAAAAAGCCTAAAATAACACATAACTTCCACCAGTGGAAGTTAAGTACAAAAAGTGATAATTTTGAAAAAAAAGAGCCTAAAATAACACATAACTTCCACCAGTGGATGTTAAGTACAAAAAGTGATAATTTTTGAAAAAAAGCCTAAAATAACACATAACTTCTACCAGTGGAAGTTAAGTACAAAAAGTGACATTTTTGAAAAAAAAAAGCCTAAAATAACACATAACTTCCACCAGTGGAAGTTAAGTACAAAAAGTGACATTTTTGAATTTTGAAAGTGATTTTTCATAATTGAGTGATTTTGAATGAAATGAGAGTTCAAGCATGTTGTAATGGACCAATGTGAGGTGTGTGATGTGTTGTTTAGTGAAAAACAAGTTAAGCAAAAAGTGTCAAGTTTGTGGCTTGGTGTGTTTGAATTGCTTGTGGCAAACATGTGAACTTGATCTTATGCACAAAACAAACAAAGTCAGCATGAAGACAATTTTCAAATACATATTCAAACATGTTCAAAATCAATCAAACTAACTTTTCAAGGTTTGTGCAAAAGAAGGTGTTCATGCTGCTATGGTCTTAGTTGACAGCAAGATGCCATAACAGCAAAAAACAATATGGTGAGCATGAGCTTTGCAAGCATAAACAAACTGATCCCTCTTCAATTTGTGAACAGTAGGCTGATTATCTAGACATCATCATCAAATTTCTACCTTGGCCTAAATTCACACAGCCAAAACAAAATATAAAGGGACCTGTAATGACAGCCCCTAATGCTATACCTTAATATAGGTTGAACACAAAACCAAAACAAAGCAAACTGTGCTCTTGCTAACAGTATCAATCACCACTTCAATGAAAACCAAACTAGCACTAAGTAAACTTGTCTAAAGTTCAAACACCTAAGTTCAAATCTTAAACACTCTTTTGACTTAACTGCCAACCTACAGACTAACAACTAACAAAACCTGGTTGTGGTTCTGGTTCAAGACAAAATTCAAACAAAATACTTTGCCACAGATACAAGCTTCAAACATTGATACTGCTGTGCCCAACAAACAGCAACAGTATACATACCTGATTCCAAAACCATCCTGAAAACAACATACTCATTGGTATGCTCATTCACACATCACTAAAGTTTGGCAGCAATCTTAGCAAAACACACAACCCAACTTATCAAAGCACCCAAAAATCACAAAGTGAACACATTGTCACAAGGACCAAACCTAGTGTGTGCAGTGAATTCTAAACAGCCAGCAATGAGCAGCAAATTTCAAATGGGAATGGAAGTCCAAAGTTCAAGATGTGCCTCACAGACATAGATCAACCTTTACCACCAACACAACATACACACATATAGTTCTTCTTTTAGAACAAAACAAAGAACTCAAACAAATTACAAGGATTCAACAGCAACAAAGACAACAATAACACTCCTACCAAACCAAAACCTTAACAAAATGCAGATAGCCCTAAATGTTTTTGCACATCCTAACTGAAACAAAGTAGCATATAAGTAGAGCTTATGACTTAAACAAAAGTGTTTCAATAAAAGTCAACTGCCCTCAAGCAAACCAAAATGGTCCACATAGTTTCTTAACTCGCATAAGCAGCAGCAAGAACAATGGAATTATCAGTTAGCACACCCAACAACAAACTTCACAAGACCAAAGCATGAATTTAGCAAAGACAGTTGGTCTGAATCATAACAATGTTGACATGTGGACAGATTCAGTCATAACCATATCCAAAGGTTAAAGCAAACAGTTCATCAGAAAATTCAAGACATAGATGGATGCTGTCAAGCCATGATAACTAATTCACAAATAGAATGCTAACACATGCCTATGGTGTCAAAAGTAAGCAAATCAAAATTTGGACTTTAACACAAACAGAACTCAAACATTCTGACTTTGACAAAATCATCTTGAAACAAAAATAAACCAAACATGTGATGCTCCTAGGGCTGAGGCAATCTACTTTGAATATCATCATGCTAACAAGACCCTCATACCTAGACCAACAATCATTCTTTACCAAAATCAGAACTCAATCATACTAGTGCTTTCTTTAAAATTAACAAGTCATAATGGATATGCACTTCACAAAAACTAACTGGCCAGCCAAACATCACATGTTTCAACAGTGCAGTATTCTCAACAAAACAAAATAAATACAAACTATACCAATAACAAATCACTTAACCACTTCAACAGGAGATTCAAACTCCAACAGTCAGCAACAAACAGTCAGACATGCCTCTTGTAGCAGCATAACCAAACAATGATTACAACAAGCTTTGGTCCAAAATAAATCCAATAATGCAGGTTATGAATTCAAACATGGTAGTGCTCTAAGTATTTTACTCAATATGCATTTCAAGACAGGTGTGACTAATAGACATCATAAACAGATATAAACTGACCCTAGCTGTCAACATAAAGATTCACAGCATAACAAACATCCAATGCCTATACAAAACACACACATGCTCAAAACAGTTTTCAAAATCCAAACAAAAACAGTTGATACACATTCATTTGTTTCAAGTATTTTGAAAGTCAAATCACAAACCTAGCAGAAAATAATGTCCAAACATGGTTTATGTATACATGATGAAAAGATTCAGACTTTAATACCTCTTGTAGCAGCAGTCAACCACGAAAAGCTTGCAGTCTTGAGCAAGATAACCTTTTTTTCAGAGCTTGGCACCTCTTCCCTCCTTGAAGCTACACACGATTTTTTTTTGAGAAAAGCTTCAAAGGGAGTTCAAAAATTTTTTCTTCTGATTTCTTGTCCAAGTGTGGCTGCTAGGGTTTCCCTCAGCTTTAACCCTTTATACCTCAGTTCATCCAAAACCCTCATCTACTGAACTTGTCCTTTTGCTTTTTGGTTGGAGTGGAGAGTGGGATAAACTAGGGCTGCAGCAGGTCAGTATAGTGGCTGCTTGCTATTGCCTTCTCTAGTAAAGAATTCAAAAATCAAACAAAGCAAGTACTTCATTGGTTGGCCCTGTTATGGCAATGCTTGGTACAAGCTTTTATGGAAAACCAACTTTGCTCCAAATTGCAATTTCATTTGCAACTTGAAATACACATCTCAATCATGAAAACTGAATATACCACATTAATCCTTGCGAAAAATCAAGTGGGATTGGCTTTTGTTTCATTGAAAATGGTTAAGTTTTGCTCTACTTCCAATCTCTCACATATGGCCATTTGTGTTCTTCAAAAATCTGCCCAGCCATAAAAATAGGGTACTTAACAAATTTGGGGTGGGATAATCAATGGATGTATCACCACCCCAGTGGTTAAGGCAAGCGCGCATATTATGTACTGTCCCTGGTTCGATTCCTGGTGGAGACAAAATCCACCCCTTTTTTTATTTTCCTGCGCTTGTTTTCCAATCTTTAAATATATACTTCCCCTTCCTTTGTTATTCACAAGTGCATGAGTGGCTGAGCTGGTAAGGCATTAAGCTTGCAATCCAAGGGTGGTGGGTTCAAACCTCACCTAGTGCATTTTTACTTCATTCATTTTTTTAATATGCTTGTCTGCCTATTTCCAAAGACTTTGGCTTGTATCTGATGACTTGAACACAAACTCTTGATCAGGTTTAGAAACCCTTGACAAATTCTCTCTTTTTTTAGACACACATTCTTTGATCCTCTGTAAATGCAAAAAATGCTATGCAAAATGTAAAGTTTTATGTAATATGCTGATGTAATGAAATAAAACATAAGCCAGAGAGGTTGGTCAAATTTTGGGGTACAACAGTTCCCACATTACCGACATTTGTATTTTCTTTTTCTTTTTGCGTGATTACCTCTTTTCAGGAATTGCACCCAAATTGTAACTTGCCTATTTACAAGTCTTTTATCAATAAAGTATTCATTTCACTCAAAGAGCTTTTCATTCTATTTTTGCTTTTTACTGTTTTGTTTGCGAAAATGTCCGATATTTTTGATAAACATTATAGGTGAAGATGTAAGGCTTTACCGAGCATAATGAAATAATGAATTTACTTGAACAACAGGTGTCATGAATGGCAACTGAGGTAGTCATTTCATATATGGAGAATCACGTTGCTTATTGTTTGTTTGTAGGATGACATGATTCTCTCCCCAGTAGAGCTTTTCTCCCCAACAGTGAAGTTCTAATAATATCAGCAGCGTATGGTGAATTCTTCCTCCCCTAACAGAAGTTCAGAAGATTGTATTCCCCAGCTGTGTTTGACTTGTACTCCTTAGCAAGTGCTCAAGGGTCTACTTCAAGTAGAAGGATGTTGATATGCAGTCAGGCATTTATTCAGCAGAGGCTCCTTGTCTTCTCACAACAGAGATTTTGTCTGTCCCCACCGAGTCCTGTTATCATATCAGAAGTATTGTCACCAGAAGAGGTGTACATCGTATTCCCAATAGGGTAAGGATGCACGATATTTCCTCAATAGCAAGGTAAACTCAGTATTATTCTTCAGCAAGATTGACGTATGTGACGTCTTTCCCCAACAAGATCGGTATCCTTCACTTCTATCCCCAAGCAGAGTTTGGTGTTGATTCCCTCGACAGGTACATCAACAGCAGGTTAATATCTCCAGCAAAGTCCAATGATAATTTCCATCTTTCAGAATCATGTTTTTGGGACAATCACCCAACAATTGGTATTTTCATTTCCCCTCAGAGGGGAGTTTTAAGCAGAAGCTTGTTATCCTCAGTAGGGTGGATTGTTCAACAAGTGTTACTCTTATATTCCCAGCGGAGTGGAATTTTTAGCAGAAGTTTGTTATCCCCAGCAGGGTGGATTTTTCAACAGATGTTCTTCATTATTCCCCGCTGAGTGGAGTTTTGGTGTTTTTCCCCAACAGTGTGGAATTTTCCCCAGAAGATTCTTATTCAGGAAGGTCGTTAAGGGCGTATTCCTCAGCAGAGTTTGTTTGTCAATCTTCTCAGCGCTTCTCTGGGTGGTGTTCTTTTGTATTTGAATTTTGCATAGCATACTCCCAAATGCGTAGCATTTCCATTTCATATGGTACGCCATATTCAAACATATGCATCTAAAGCATAAGCCAGGTTTGGTATCTTTGTTGCCAGTCGTTTCTCCAGCAGATAATTGCATGATTCAAGGTTTTTTGTATTATCCTCAGCAAAAAATAATTTATGGATGTGTTCATCTTACTTGATTTTCCCCGGAAAATTCGTTTGTTTAAACATATCTTTCCCCGATGGAGTATTCTTTCCAAGTTTTGAGTTGGTTGATTCTACTTCTTGTTTGTCTTGGATGTTATCCCAACTTTTAGTTGGTAATCCTTTGGCTATTCCAACTTTTGGTTGGTAATTCTAAGCTTCATTCCAACTTTTGGTTGGTATTTCTTTGTTGATAATCCTAACTTTTGGTTGGTAGTCTTCATTTTTGTATGTTCGCCTTCGGTCGACGTTCCGCCGATCCTAACTTTTGGTTAATAGCCTTTCATCCCAACTTTTAATTGGTATCTTTTGGGCCGTATTCCAACTTTTTGTTGGTATCCCATTGGGTTATTCTAACTTTTGGTTAGTATCCCTTCTATCCATCATTCCAACTTTTGGTCGGTAGTCTCCAGCTTTATTCCAACTTTTGGTTGGTATTTTTCCCCTGCGAAGTCGTTATTCCAAACTTTGGTTGGTAGTTTTCGTTTTGGTAAGTTCGTGTTTATTCGGCATTCTGTCAATCCTAACTTTTGGTTAGTAGTCTTATATCCCAACTTTTGGGTGGTATTTCTTGTTGACTATTCCAACTTTTGGTTGGTAGTCTTCTTTTGTGGGTTCAACTGTTGGGGTTGTTTTTTTTCCCCTGCAGAGTTCGCCTTCGGTCGGTGTTCTAGAGATCCTAACTTTTAGTTAGTAGCCTTGTATCCCAACTCTTGGGTGGTATTTCTTATGGACCATTCCAACTTTTGGTTGGTAGTCTTCGTTTGTGGATCTAGTTTGTTTGGTATTCTGGTGATTCCAACTTTTGGTTGATAGACTTTGCTTTCAGTCCAACTTTTGTATTAACAGAAGCATCGGATATTAACAGAAGCAAAAAAGTAATAGCAGAAGACACAAAGATTTATATTGGTTCATCCTAAATTAGAGTAGTTAAGTCCCCTTTCTTCACAAGAGATTTTCACTATAACCAAATCATGATTACAATCGATTATGCATTCTGGATAAGTCTTTTATAATGCTCAGACCCTAGGTCCAAGACTTCTTGATCAAGTCCTACAGGCTCAAGACTTCTTTTTTGCGTTCCGTGAAACGATCCTTCTTGTTAAAACCCCCTCAAGTTCAAGACTTATGCTCCAAGTTTCACAAACCAAGCCAAACTACTCAAGCCACACTGACCCAAGACTTTTGCTCTAGGTTCCACGAAAGGAGCCTTTCTGCTCAAACCCCTCAGGTTCAAGACTTCTGCGTTAAGTTCCACAAACTGAGTCAACTTGCTTAATCAATCTACTTGATTAAGACTTTCATTTCTCAAGCACATAGCATGAGACTTACATGGCTCAAGCATTGTGGAGAGAGACATAATCTAAACTGCTAAACAAGTTCACAAGAATAGAGAGCAAGATGTACTTGATACTAATATTAGAGGTAAGGGAAATCACCATAACAAAGACCTAAAGCTCATAAGATTTCTAATATACTCAATGTGTAAGAAATCTCAAGGATTTTACAGTTACAACTTACAACATGAAATCTGCATACACGATAGAGTTGATAATTGCTGATCTTGTTACTCCTTCATCTGGTTAATCCTTATTAAAGATTCAGTTTGAACTTTTAGCCACTTATATAGCAGTTGCAGCAGACTAGCCATTGGAAGAGATAACTTAATCAAGTGTCTTTGCTTTACTCTATAGTACAAGAGTCTTTGAAGATAGATACACCAAAAGATCTTGATCCATTATGTAACATGTATAACCATTGAGTCTTCAAAAAAATCCATAAAGCATGTTAACCTTTCTTAAGCCTTGTTAACTCAGATTTCAACTGGCAAACCGATTTGACAATGCAACTTGCTTTATGCAGTACGAACAACTTCAGCTTTATCACAAATTCTGAATGATACCAGAAGCCAATTTACATTCACCAAGTGTAGAGACAATTATGTTGCTTCTTCTTATGTTGAGGCTTTTAGCTTCAGAGTCTATGCTAGATATCACTTAGCAAGTGTTCTTCAGATTCTATACCACCAAAAGCTAGAAATTCAAATTCTCTCAAGTGTGCCTTTGTATATCAGATTTTGTATATAAATATTTACAAGTATTAGAATCTATGTACAAGAAACATATATCAAATTTAACCATTGTTCTTTAAATACTTTATTATCATCAAAACCCAAGTAATATATGTCATGAACAAATCTTATTCTAACAATCTCCCCCTTTTTGATGATGACAAACATAAGTATTTAAAAGGACAATGTTGGGTAGTTATAACTTTCCTTGCAACATTAGACTATGAGGTTTGTAAGCTCCCCCTGAGTCTAATAGTCCAAAGTTGAGTTTCCTGACCCACCCTAAGTACTAGTTTCAAGAAAAAGTAACTTAGTTTTCTTAGTAACATCAGAGTCTAAAGTTTGTAAGCTCCCATTGAGTCAAATAGTTCCAAAGCTGAGGTTTATAAGCTCCCCTTAGTTCTATATTTAAGAAAACCAAAAATAATATTTTAACTTCCTTTGGAAACATCTGAATATTAGGTTTGTAAGCTTCTTCTAAGTCTGATAGGCTAAGGTTGAGGTTTGTATACTCCTTCTTAGTTCTATGTACAAGAAAGCTAAAATGTGTCGCCAGGGCAAGATAACCATAATAACAAAAATTTAAATAACAAAATTATAAATGACCATTATATACAAACTGAATAGGTCCAATGGATAATTAAATACTTACTATCATTTCTCATCTTTTTGTCACATAAAAAAGAATAAAAAGAGAAAAAGAAAAGAAAATTACAGTCATAAATGCATAATAGACCATCATTACAAGATTAATTTACAAGAAATAACAACGATCAAGTAATAGGGGTCATTAAGGATTGTGCAATGCAAGTATTGGTCGTAACAATAAAAAAAATCAAGTAAAGGATCTTTATTTTGTAGCTTAAGATACTCAGAAGCCAGTTTAAAAGAAACCAAAACCTAGCTCATATTCATCTACATCTACTAAAGTCATGGAGTCATCAGCTAAGAGCAACAAAACTTTTGTAGTGACAGAAATCACATAGAGCTCTACGAGTTTGAGTGTTCAGAACCTTAAAAAATGAGCAGTTTCTGAATCATCGACTATTGGGCCTATGCCCTCTACAAATGTTACTTCAGACAAAGCTACGTTAGTAGTTCCTCAACAACCTACATAAGTAAGTTTTTCAGTAGCTGTGATGAATCCAAGAAAGATTTCTATGAAGAGGTTAAGGAGAAGAAAGTTCAACAAGATGTTTTACCATTTTGTTATCCCAGAAGCAGATGAGGAATATATTGATGAGGATGAACCAGATATTGACTATGGTAACTACTGCTCCTACAAGGCAAAGGATGACTTAGATAGAGATCTGTTCTAAGAACATACAATTCCTTTTGTAAAAATATTTTATAATCCTCTAGCCTGATTAATGAAGAGGTTTTTGACCAATTTATTTTTAATTACATTGCATACAAACAACTACTTAATTTCACCTTTTGATTTTATGATAAAGCATTAATGAAGTAATACCGAAACCAGAAGCAATAGTTAACATGTTAACTATAATACTTACCATTGTTAAAAGAAGCTTAATAGGTCAGACTTCCAAATAACATTTCCAAGAGTCATCAATAAAATATTGATTTGACTTAATCAATATTAAAATGATGGATACTCAAGACAATGAATGTAACAAGTCTATAAAAACTCATAACAGACTCGCTTTTATAATCATTTAATCTTTAGAACACCAAGATATATAAACAAAAACAAATATGGGTTCCAAAGAGAGATTTTAGAAAGACAGCCATACTAAATGCAACAACTCAAGCAAACGAAAGCAAAGCAGTAGATGAATGATCTACTAGTAAGTATATGACTTCAGAAGCGCACACCTCTTCAGAATCCTTTGTGAAGACACACAGAAGAAGAAGAAATTTTTGGTCCAAACGTAGAAATCATTTGAGAAATGAGGCTTTAGAGTTTTCTAAGGAAGGATGGCAAGATTATTTAGATAATCTAGACATGTCAGATGATCCTAGGAAATAACTTATGGCAAATCCAACAGACTATAAATTCTTAATAATTTGTAATATCTTCCAGTTTATTAAAGAGAATTATTGCACACTTGAGTTCTTAATCCCATTTCTTTTATCCTTTTGAACAACAACATGACCAAACTGAAAAAATAATAAGATTTCTTAATACAAAGGTTCTAACAATTACAAGGCATAACTATGTAGAAATCCAACATCAAAATATTTCATAGATAGCTTCAAACTGGTCTCTCCAGATTTTAGACAAATCAATCTCTGAACTTATGATAACTCCCTGCTGGACAAGTAGTTCTGAAAGAACTCGTCCATAAAGAATGAAGAAAATCTTTCCCTTATGAAAGGAAGAAAGATTCTTCTTCAAATAGTCAAGCATAACTTAAGGAAGATCAATCTTCAAGTGTGAATTGAGAAGTAATAGCATATCTTTTTCAATAGGTTCCACGAGGTCTAAATCCTTATCCTTAGGAAGCAAGTTTGAGTTCTGAATCTGATTGCAAACAACTGCATCAGGACGAAGATTTGAGACCAATGATGTATTAGATGCAAAACCTTTTACTTAAACTACTTTATCAGAAGTAAAGAATCTTCTTCTGAATCTCAGAGTCTGACAATTTTCATAAGCTATCATCCATCAGAGTCTAGTAGGTCTAGACTTAGAGAGAGATATCTTTTGTCATTCATCAGTCTTCAATATTCTATTCAAAACCAACATTTCCTCTTGAAGCAAGAGTCATGAGTGATTAAAGAATGTTGAATTGTTTCCTTTACAGCTAACAAGCAGCAATAACACCACAAAAAGTGAGGAAACTATTTCCATAAATATGATTATCATCTAACTGATAATATATTCAGTATAGATAAATACAACATAGTTTCTTCTTAAAGATTTATGAAGATTCTTTCATCAAAATAACTTCTCTATAAATCTAACAAATACTTTGTATTTACATATACACAACTATCTCATTGAATCAACAAATAAGCTAGAAAAGAACATAACCCTTTTCTTTTTTGTTATTTTCTCAGTCAGACTCATATCAGTATTTAGACTTAACAATAGAGTTTGAACACAACTTTGAAGTAATTCTGATTCAATGGATGTTAAACCCTTGACTCCACTTTTTCCACCAAACTCAATACCTCTAGTACTTGAGTTTGGGATGTAAGTTCTTCTTCCATCGAATGTTTTAAACAACCTTTGATAAGTACAACGAAAGATGCCTCTGTTCCTTTCTTCGATATATGCAGCAAATACATTTGAATGATGATACTTATATTCCTGTGAGACCATACAGGTAAGTCCAGATAGGCTTTCCTTTTCCTTATGCCACATTCTGATAGCAATACCATGATTCATTCCAGAGTGTCAGTCTAGGATAAGTCATGATATGAACAAGATCTTGTTCTTAGCAGAATCATTGATTTCATTGTCTTGAACTAAGACTTTGAAGTCTTTGGTAAACAAAGAACCAGATGATGTTATCTATCAGAGAATGGCATAAAACAAATTAAAGCATTATCATTTAATTTCTTGTAGAACATGAATAGGAATTGATGGTTTCTCATAAACTTGTCCTTTAATACAAATTCCATGACGACCCTCAATCAAGGAGCAATAGAGTCTTTTAAGATATCACCTTAAAGAATAGACTCCTTATTATAAAATATTGAAGCAAGATAGATTTAGAATAATCTCTTTCTCTTCAATACTTGATTTTTATTTCAGGACTCAAATGCTTCTTCAGAAGCAGTAATGACTGGCAGAGCCAAATTACTCTTTCATCTGAATCCTGCACTAATGTCAGCTTCAAATGAATATATAGTGAAGACCTTCTGACATTAGGTTTTGGTAGAGTTTCTCCTTGCTTTTAGATTTGGGAAATAAGTTGAAATACTAATATTTTAGAATATTTTGAAGTTACTCTTCTATCATCAAATGTAACATTTCATTCATCCAGTTAAAGAAGTCTTCTGATTAGGAAGGTTAATTCCTCATTATCAGACATTCCATAGGAAGTATACTTCAACAAGCTTTATGAAAGATAATCTATTAGATAACTTTTCATTATCTAATTAGATTTCTTTTCTTTGAAAATTGTAAGACAAACTGACTGAGCACGGTAAATTCAAGTTGTATAACTTATTGAATAACTATGACCTCAGGTTTGAATCCAGAACAATCTTCTTAGAACTTGCTTGGAAAGGTTAGATGAAGTGTATCTGGACAAGCTTGAAAACCGATTTCCACAAATATAATCACAAGGACTCAAGGAATAGTCCAAGCATCAAACATATCGATGATGTTGACATACTCAGAAGTAAGATAGTGTACCTACCAGAATGCAACTGCCTCTGAAGATATTCGATAAGCTTCTTCTGAGCTGGTGATAACTTCTATAGCAATACCTTTCTAAAGGATATTCTATAGACCTTAATCAAAACCTTTTATCAATACCAATGAGTTAAAAATATATTTTTCTTTTCCATCATTTAAATTCAGTGGAATCACCCTTTGAACATGGTAGGAAAAACAATATGACATTTTTCATGTGGAACTTGGTTCCTTCTTGAAGGAAATTCTTTAAAATACATACTTTTCTTATTGAATCATTATTTGCACCACTGTTCAGTGTTAATCACAGACCAGGATCCGATACCAATTGAAGGTGAGAAAAGTACACAAGAAGAGGGATTGAATTGTGTTTCTCGTTTTCTTAAATTATGTCAAATCAAGTTCAGAATATGTACTGGTGTTCAGATTCTGATTATACTTAACAACAGATGTTAACAGAAGCAAATAAATAATAGCAGAAGACATAAAGATTTATACTGGTTCCTCCCAACTGAGAGTAGTCCAGTCCCATTGCTTTCTAAGATATTTTCCCTATAACCAAATCATGATTACAATCGCTTATGCATTATGCATAAGTCTTTTACAATGCTTAGGCCCCAGGTCCAAGACTTATTTCTCAAGTCCTACAAACTCAAGACTTTTTCTCTAGGTTTCATGAAATGAGCATCCCTGCTTAAACCCCTCAGGTTCAAGACTTCTGCTCCAAGTTCCACAAATTGAGCCAACATGCTCAAGCCACACCAGCCCAAGATTTCTGCTCCAGGTTCCATGAAATGAGCCTTCCTACTCAAACCCCTCAGGTTCAAGACTTCTGCTCTAAGTTCCAAAAATCGGGCCAACCTGCTCAATCAATCTACTTGATTAAGACTTTCATTGCTTAAGCACATATCATGAGACTTACATAGCTTAAGAACCTTGGAAAAAGACTTAATATAAACTGATAAACAAGTTCAGCAGAATAAAGAACAAGGTATACTTGATACTAATATCCGAGGTACGAGAAATCATCATAACAAATACCTAAAGCTCTTAAGATTTCTAATATATTTAATGTGTAAGAAATCTTAAGGATATTACCATTATAACCTACAACAGAAAATTTGCATACACGATAGAGCTGATAATTGTTGATCTTGTTACTCCTTCATCTGGTTAATCCTTGTTAAAGGTTTAGTTTGAACCTTCAGCGACTTATATAATAGTTGCAGCAGACTAGTCGTTCGAAGAGATAACTTGATCAAGTGTCTTTGCTTTACTCCATAGTACAAAAGCGGTTAAAGATAGGTACACCAAAAGATCTTGATCCATTGTGTAACATGTTTAATCGTTGTGTCTTAAAAAAGATCTTGTACTATGGATCCATTGAGAATAGATATTCGTAAAACGTGTTGACCTTTCTTGAGACTAGTGAACTCAGACTCTAGCTGACAAACTGATTTGACAATGCAACTTGCTTTATGCAGTACAGACATCTTCAGCTTTATCACCAACTCCGAATGATACCAGAAGCCAATTTATATTCACCAAGTGTATAGACAATTATGTTGCTTCTTCTGATGTTGAGGTCTTCAGCTTCAGAGTCTATGTCTGGCATCACTTAGCAAGTGTTGTTTAGATTTTGCACCATCAAAAGCTAGCAATTCAGCGTCTCTCAAGTGTGCCTTTGTATATCATATTCTGTATATAAATATTTACAAGTATTAGAATCTGCATACAAGAAACACACATCAAATATAACCATTGTTCTTTAAATACTTTGTTATGACCAAAATCCAAGGAATATATGCCACGAACAAATCTTGTTCTAACAAATCAAATACTAGAATTCATTAAGAGCATAAAGATTCAAGTGGGATACAAGATTATTCTCTTGTACATGACAAAGATCACCGTCAAATCTTGCACATAAATATTAGCTATAAAGGTGTATGTATGTTATGTTTATGTTAGAAACTTAGTATAGTTCTTTTGCTTTCCTATTATTGTACATGGATGATATGATGATTGATACTAATCACTTACATGATGTAAATGAACTAAAAATCTTTTTGGGAAAGAAGTTTGACATGAACGAATTATGTGTTACTAAGAAGATTTTTTGGATGAAAATTCATTGGGATATGACTACTAGGATGGTATCGTTATCTCAGAGAAGCTATGTTGAAAATATTTAGGACAGATTTGTCATGAGTAGTTTGAAACTTATGAGTACTATATTAACAAATCACTCTAAGCTCTCCTTTAATCAATGTCTAAAGACATATGTTGAATTTGAGTATATGTAAAAGGTTTCTTATGTCAATGTGTTTGGTTGTCAAATGCATGTTATGGATTACACTTGACCATATTTGACACAAGGTGTATGTATAGTTTGCAAGTTTATTTCCACACCAAGTAGGCATCATTTAAAGGGTTTAAATGAACTTACAAGTACTTGAAAGGTACATCAGGTCATGGTATCGTGATGAGCAGTGGAGAGGTTGATTCTTTAGTTATATAAAATGGGATTCACAATACACATGTGATATACATGTTATAAGATCTACAAGAGGATATGTAATTACTCTTCCAGGTGGATTTTTTTATTGGAAATGATCAATTCAATCAGTAGTATGTATGTTTAGAACTAAAGCAAAGTACATGGTAGTAGTTGAGCTTCCAAAACAACCTTGCGGATTACAAGAATGCTTAGGGACTTGAGTGTTGAGCAAGGTGGAGTCTAGTTGTGTTGTGATAGTCAAAGTGTCGTTTATTTGGCATATAATCACATGTATTGTGTCAGGACCAAGCATATTGATGTAAGGTTTTACAAAATTATAGAGTTACTTGCATCTGAACATATATTAGTTAAAAAGATTCATAATTTAAAAAATGAAGCTCATCCACTAACCATGTTAGTCGTCAATAACAACCTCAAGCATTGTTTAAACTTATTACATGTTTCTAGGTGTTAAGCATGTTGTACCTATTAGTTTCCATGATGTGAGTGTCATGTAGGAAACCTCCATATGATTTTGATATTCGCTAAAGTGTGTGGATCAAAACACAAAAAAGGGACATGAGGCATTATGTTTGGTTCAAACTTATTTTAGACTCATATATTTGTTTTAGATGACATTAGTATTGTTCAAAGGTGATATTTTGATAAAGATTGTAGTATTCACTACTACATAAAGACCC
Source organism: Lathyrus sativus (assembly GCA_963859935.3). Taxonomy (NCBI): domain Eukaryota; kingdom Viridiplantae; phylum Streptophyta; class Magnoliopsida; order Fabales; family Fabaceae; genus Lathyrus; species Lathyrus sativus. The sequence continues at coordinate 44,448,408 of OZ012736.1, read as the reverse complement.
TTTCACCACAGTTGAAAAATGATATCAGCACGGTTAATCAACTGTGGTAAGATAGAGTGTGGTTGTAAGTATGTTGCTTTCCACCACATGCGTCTAACCATTGTGATAAACCAGATTGTGCGCTACCTATCACAACGTTTATCTTAAACAACTGTTATTATATATATATATATATATATATATATATATATATATATATATATATATATATATATATATATATATATATATATATATATATATATATATATATATATATATATATATATATATATATATATATATATATATATATATATATATATATATATATATATATATATATATATATATATATATATATATATATATATATATATATATATATATATAAAATATCCTTTTTGTTCTATTAGCGACAAAATTTTTTAAAAATCAGTCACTAAATTCGTTGCTAATTCGACAAAATGACTAATATGAAACGTTTTGAAGAGTTAAGAGACTAATATGTACCTTTTTAAAATTAAGGGATCAAAATGAACCCTGAGGTTAAGATACAGGATCAAAAAGAGTATTTTACTTATATATTTCATCAGCAACATCAATTTAATTAAAGTGCGAATAAGTTAACATTTCATCACGGTTATATATTCCAACTGTGGTGGTATGTATATATGAGTTTATTATAAAATGTATGAATTGTATGTTTTTCCTTACCCCTCAACAAACATATACAATCATTCTAATTGATTTAGAAGATAATAATCTAAAAAATTAAATTATTCTTGAAAACTAACTTAGACGATCCACTCTTTTTTGATTTGCATGTATCTTGTAATTCATCTCTTACTATTTAACATATATAATTTGGTTCAATGTTCCAAGTTCTTTAAAACAACGATTCATTATCTTCTCATTTATTTTGAAAAGCATCAATTTATTGACTAAATCATAGTCGTCATCATCACTATCATAGTCATCATTATTTATTTGATGATTATTATTATGATGATAGCGATGACAATGGGTCTGAATTTCTCAATAAATTAATATTTTTCAAAATAAACTAGAAGAGAAGGAATTGTTGTTTTGAAGTACTTGGAAAATTGAACCAAATTTTATAGGTTAAAGAGCTGAGAGATGAATTACAAGATACAATGCAATTCAAAAAAAACATTGATTGATCTAAGTTGGTTTTCAAATATAACTTAATTTTCAAATTATCATTTTCTAAATCAATTTAAATGAATGTACGTTCAGTGAGAGGTTAGTGAAACAAGCAATCTACATACGATAATATAAACTCAACAAACCTCAACAAGGCAAACATTTTAAATGAATGCTGCAAGATTCATAAAAATAAAACATTGCTAAATCACAAGAACGTTTTTTCTTGTGACTTAGCAATGTTTTGTTCTTGCATGTTGGTCGAACGAAATCAGATCTAGCTGTACAAAACAAGTTTGTTCTAGGCCATACAAAAATAACAACAAACCTCAAGAAGGCAAATATTTTGAACAACAACAACATATTAACTCAAAATGTTTTAGAAACGTACCTTTTATTGATATGATTCGTGAAAAATGAAGAGGAAGAAATGATCTACTTGTCTCAAAATAAAATCTATAATGAAAGGAGAATGAATTTAAAGAGAGAGTTGTAAATTTGTGTTAAATTTGAATGAATATCATATTTGATCTTTCACAAAAGTTTGTAGCTATCACATTAATTTTATCCTCCTTATATTTTTTTTTCTTTTTAGCAACACAAATAATTTGTAAACCACGCTCATAATATGCGCTTTCTTGAGTTTTTTTTTTTCATTCCCCTTCCCTACAAGTCAAAATATATTAGCATAACATTGTAATCTTACAAACAGTGTGTTAACATGAACGGAAACATAAATTAGATTTGCAAATTTTGAAGAAAAAAATAAAGAAAAACACAGTCATACTTGGAACAAATATGGTATCTGTTCTCCCATTTATATTGTCTTTTGATCTGTTAAAAACGAAGTGACCATTTTAAAAACAGAGATCCAAGTAGAGACAATCCAATAAAACACGAAAAATCATGTGAAACCGAAATTAAAAAACATCATGCCAAATAAAAACCCTTTGTAACACCAAATGAAATAATGTACCTTGAAAATTCTTCAAAAGTTATAAATATTAGAATCTATATAAAAAAAAATGGAAGAAAACATATGAATAACATGTAAGAAAGCTTATGAAGAAGAAGAAGAAAGATAAAGCACAGATATTGTTAAACTTTATTACCTTTAGATATTTGAATCTTTAATATATTTATAAGAGTATAAGGACAAACTCTTTTTGTAACGAAAAAATAAAAATTATTGGTAATAAGATTTGAAACATGTAACATTTTATCTAATTACCATGGTTATTATTATGTGATGAAATATTTTTTAATAAAAATAAATTCAGACACATAAAAATTAATTAATTCAAAATAATAAAATAAAGGCTTAATTGCAACTTTGCTCCTCCTATTTTGTGTTTTTTTTGAGTTTTGATCCCCCCATTTTAAAAACCACGATTTTGGTCCCTTTATCATTTAATGATTTTGACTATTGGACAAAAGTTTATGTTTTTGTTATTATCAAAAAAAATTGTAATGTATAGTCTTTTCGTTTTTTACCGAGAGAAAGTCGAGCCATCTTATTAAACCTCATAAGGATATATCATCATTATCTGATGGTGTAGCACAAGTGGTCTCCAATATTTTATGTGGTCATCTAGAATACCAAAACTGACTGCAGTCAGTCGTATTATAATACCAAACAAAATACTATATATGTAGCTTCGCAGAAGCAGCATATTAAGTTGAAATCTTTGTTTATGCCTAATGCGCTTATTAATCAACTGAACTTAGGCATTAAAAGTTAATGTTACAAATAAGAACATTCAACCATGTCTCTATTTGCTGACTCGTTGGATCGTAACTTACAAGACTTGTCCCTAACCTCTGGCTGCATATGGAGTTGATCAAAGAATTTTTGGTCTCAAGTGTTTTGAATTTGGACTTGAATATTTGTAGGAATACGTTATATAAAATATCACATCAATGCAGTTGTTATCATAGGTTTGAGTCTAGTTTCAGTTTCAAAGCATTAGAGTTTATTATATCTCTAATTTTAGTTTAAAGTGTCTAAATGCTATGTTGGGTAACTTTCAAACAAAAGTTGGATCTGTTTCTAAATTTCAGTTTGATTATAAGTGATTACTTGCATTTTTATGCAGATTTTATATAAAAATTTACTTTTAAAATAAAATTATTTAAGATTTAGTTGTAAGATTTTATTTTTGAAGTCAATTTTAAAACTAGTTCGGTCAAATTTGTGTTTAGCCACTGCTAATGATTTTCAACTACTATTTAAATATCATTATGATTATTATCAATCACAACTCAAATCGCATTTGGTCATCACGATTATCATATTTGATCACCAATTTAGTTATATGTGGCCTCTAATCTACCATTATCGACTAATGTCATGATCATCATTTTGATCACCATCATTTTGGTACAATAGTTATGCGTTATGACTATGTGAATAATACAGGTTACCTGTGGACTTTAAATTTGGAAAATCTTCAACATCTGGCACCCACAACCGTTCTTGGTCACAACAATCTTTCGGTTCTCAGCTATTCCCGACCTAGAAGTTTATGTCCAAAGCTATCCACCTACCATTACAGGAGATCATCACATTAACTAATGTAATTCCAAAGTGAATTTGTATTTTTTGGTTTATGTTAGAAAACAACCATCTTAGCAAAACATTGTTCCGATCATGATTTGCAAACAACTTCCTGCGTAATTGTTGCAACCACCGACAAGCTCATTGCATCACCTAAAGGTTGGTACTACAAAGCATATCATCAATGTCCTCAGGTTGCTAAGGGTGACAAACCACCTTTTTTTTTTGCAGGGATGGGCACCGAACCAAACTTGAAATCTGGAGGTGCGCGTTTCATTTGTTTGTTATATAGTCTGTGAGATGTTGGATCGAACTCTATTATAGTCGAAGTTTGTTCGCAAGTAATGTGTGTTGTAGTCGAAGTCTGTTCTAACATGCATTAGTAAATATTGCTACGGTTGTTAGCATGTTGAATTGGGTCTTGCTTGTAAGCCCAATTATTTAAGTTAGCTTGTACCCTAAGTTAGCTTATAATGGGTAATTCTTAAAAAGCCCATTAGGTTAGTGTGCTATTTTATTATCAATAGGATGCTAGTTTCTCAATCTTGGCATAAGGAAAAATAGGAAGATAAAATCCTAATTTCAAGGGAGAGAGGTTATTTTGTTATTCTTGTATACTTGTAATCTTGTTCTAAGAGAAAGGAAAGAATAGAAGTTTAATAACCAATCCTTGTTGTTCCTTGTTGCTTTTTTTTCTTTATTAACCCTAACCCTTGTGTGTTTCTTGATAAGAAATCGTTTATACTTTGTTTAACGGTATCCGATTCACAACAAATTGGTGCGGTGAGCATGGAGAAGATGCCTTCAACAAAGTATGAGATTGAAAAGTTCACCGGAGTGAACGACTTCGGTATGTGGCGCTTGAAGATGAAAGCCCTATTGGTTCAGCAGGGTTGTTTGGAAGCGTTGAAGGGTGAGGCAGCCATGGACGCTGCGTTAATGGCAAAAGAAAAGACGGGCATGATCGAGAAAGCCCACAGTGCAATATTGTTGAGCCTTGGTGATAAGGTTATTCGACAGGTATCAAAGGAGACTACATCATCGGGATTATGGGTGAAACTTGAAAGTTTGTACATGACCAAATCTCTGGTGAATCGACTATACTTGAAGCAAGCTTTATATTCATTCAAGATGAGTGAAGAAAAAGTGTTGGCTGAGCAGTTGGATATGTTCAACAAGCTGATTCTTGATCTTGAAAATATTGATGTGAAGATCAATGATGAAGATCAAGCACTGTTGCTGCTGTGTGCTTTGCCCAGAACACATGCTCACTTCAAAGAAACTCTCTTGTATGGAAGGGAGTCCCTGAACTTTGAAGAAGTTCAATCAGCCTTGTATTCTAAGGACTTGAACGAACGAACAGAGCATAAACCTTCGACGGTGGGCGAAGGTTTGGCCGTTAAGGGAAAATTCTTGCGAAAGGATGGTAAGTTCGGCAAGAAGAAAGGTAAAAGTCAACAGAAGTCTTATAGTGGCGAAACATCTAGTATTCGATGTTATCACTGTAAGAAGGAGGGTCACATAAGAAAGGTGTGCCCTGAACGCCTGAAAGATCATGGAGGTAATGGCAATGCAGCCATTGTTCAAGATGACTTCGACTCATCTGATGTTCTTGTGGTTTCAAGTGGCGACTCGAGGAAAGAGTGGATTATGGATTCAGGTTGCACTTGGCACATGACTCCAAACAGAGAATTGTTCGAGGAGCTATGTGATCAAGATGGTGGATCTGTGCTGCTAGGAAACAACAAATCTTGCAAAATTGCAGGTATTGGATCTGTGAGATTCAAGCTCCATGATGAGTCAATAAGGTTATTGACTGAAGTCAGGTACGTACCTGACTTGAAGAGAAATTTGATTTCTCTTGGTGAATTCGACAGAAAAGGATATGTTTTTCAAGGAGAGAAAAGTATCCTAAGAGTCATGAAGGGATCGAAGGAAGTCTTGAGAGGCGTGAAGAAACAAGGCTTGTATACCCTTGAGGCTGAGGTTGTAAGTGGTTCGACAAATGTTGCATCCAGGAAATTTATGTCGAAGACAAAATTATGGCACATGAGATTGGGCCATGTCAGCGAAAGAGGCCTGGTCGAATTGGGGAAGCAGAACCTGCTAGGAGGTGACAAAGTCGAAAAGTTGGAATTTTGTGAATCTTGTGTATTTGGTAAATCCTGTATGGCGAAGTTTAACAAAGGCAAGCAAAGAACACATGGATCCCTGGATTACATTCATGCTGATCTTTGGGGGCCTGCAAGGAATCCTTCACACTCAGGTGCAAGGTATTTTCTATCCATCGTTGATGACTATTCCAGAAAACTATGGGTATTCATTCAGAAGACGAAGGATGAAACTTTTGAGAATTTCAAAAGTTGGAAGATTCTAGTCGAAACTCAGACTGACAGAAAGGTTAAGAGGTTGAGAACCGACAATGGTCTTGAATTCTGCAACGAAGCTTTCGACAGTTACTGTGTTGGGTCTGGGATTGCAAGGCATAAGACTGTAGTAGGTACTCCTCAACAAAATGGCTTAGCTGAGAGATTCAATCGAACAATCCTTGAAAGGGTTAGATGCATGTTGGTTAGTGCTGGATTAAAGAAGGTGTTTTGGGCGGAAGCTGTTTCGACAACAGCTTACCTGATAAATAGATGTCCCTCGACTGCCTTGGGAATGAAGACACCTGAAGAAGTTTGGTCGGGACATCCACCTAGTCTCGACAGACTGAGAGTATTTGGCTGTGTGGCCTATGCTCATATTAGGCAAGACAAGGTCTAACCTAAAGCTCTGAAGTGCATGTTCATGGGATACCCTGAAGGAGTCAAAGCTTATAGGCTATGGTGCCTAGAGCCAGGTCACAGAAGGTGTATCACCAGTCGAGATGTAGTTTTCAATGAAGCAGAGATGGCTTTCAAGAAAACTGATTATGCTGACGAAGAGCTGGAACAGGGAGAGATTCCTGTTGAGGTGGAGCATGTTGATGCTGAATTGCTTACCCCAGATGAAGTCGAAAAAGACGCAGAAGATGCTGTCGAAGATGAGGAGATTGATAATGACTACCTGCTAGCAAGAGACAGGTCGAGGAGAGTCATCAAGCCACCTCAGAGACTTGGGTATCCAGATCTTATAGCTTATGCCTTAATCTCTGCTAGTGAAGTTATAGATGAAGAACCTAGAGACTATAAGGAAGTTATGAGGAGTCGAAAGAAGACTGAATGGATGAAGGCCATGGATAATGAGATGAAATCTCTTCATGATAACAACACCTGGTAACTGATCAAGAAACCTGCTGGAGCCAGGTTAGTCAGCTGTAAATGGATTTTCAAAGTTAAGGAAGGAATCGAAGGAGTAACGTCGAAGAGATACAAGGCAAGATTGGTTGCTAGGGGGTTCACTCAGAAAGAAGGTATCGACTTCAATGATGTGTTCTCTCCTGTTGTGAAGCACAGATCCATTCGAATGTTGCTTGCCATGGTGGCCCAGTTCGACCTTGAACTGGAACAGATGGATGTGAAGACTGCGTTCTTGTATCGTAATCTAGATGAAACAATCCTGATGAGGCAACCTGAAGGGTATGTCGAAAGGGGGAAGGAAGATTATGTGTGCAAACTGAATATATCTTTATATGGACTGAAACAATCTCCTCGACAGTGGAATAGGAGATTCGACAAGTTCATGGCACACATAAGTTTCATCAGAAGCCAGTTCGACCACTGTGTTTACTTCAGATTTCGACCGGGTAATTCATTTGTTATTTTGTTGCTCTATGTGGATGATATTCTAATAGCAAGCAACAATGTCGAAGAGGTAATGAGGGTGAAGGCTGAACTCAATAAAGAGTTAGAAATGAAGGATCTGGGAGCTGCGTCCAGGATTCTTGGGATTGACATCCGGAGAGATAGAAAGCATTCGAAATTATGCTTATCTCAAGAGGCATACCTACAGAAGGTTCTCGAAAATTTTGGTATGTCGAATTCAAAGCCTGTTGTGACTCCGACAAACCCTCAATTCAAGCTGAGTATAGATCAGTGTCCCAACACTGATGTTGAAAGAACTTATATGAATAGCATTCCATATGCTAACATAGTAGGTTCTTTGATGTATGCTATGGTCTGTACTAGACCCGACATAGCATATGCAGTAAGTCTTGTAAGCAGGTACATGGCGAATCTTGGAAAGGCTCACTGGCAAGCATTGAAGTGGATTTTAAGGTACATAAATGGGTCTCTGAATAGAGTCCTAATTTATGGTGGAGCCTTGGGTGAAGATAGTAAAGCAGCAATCGATGGATATGTCGACTCTGATTATGCAGGTTGTATGGATTCTAGAAAATCTATCTCTGGATATGTGTTCACTATGTTTGGGACAACAATCAGTTGGAAAGCAATACTTCAGAAGGTCGTTGCCCTATCAACCACTGAAGCGGAGTATATTGCCCTAACTGAAGCTGTGAAGGAAGCATTGTGGCTTGAAGGTTTTGCAAAGGAGCTAAAACTTCAAGGTCAAGTTATCACTGTTAAATGTGATAGTCAAAGTGCAATACACCTGTCGAAGAATTCAGCCTATCATGAGCGAACCAAGCACATTGATGTGAGGCTGCATTTCATCAGAGGGGTAATCGAGCGTGTAGAAGTCTAAGTGCTGAAGGTTTCGACAGATCATAATGCTGCTGATATGATCACCAAGACATTGCCCAGTTGCAAGTTTTTCCACTGTATGCAGTTAATAAAGCTGCATGAAGAAAGCTAGTTTCTTGATGTTATAGAGTTAGATCCAAGGTGGAGATTTGTGAGATGTTGGATCGAACTCTATTATAGTCGAAGTTTGTTCGCAAGTAACGCGTGTTGTAGTCGAAGTCTGTTCTAACATGCATTAGTAAATATTGCTACGGTTGTTAGCATGTTGAATTGGGTCTTGCTTGTAAGCCCAATTATTTAAGTTAGCTTGTACCCTAAGTTAGCTTATAATGGGTAATTGTTAAAAAGTCCATTAGGTTAGTGTGCTATTTTATTATAAATAGGATGTTAGTTTCTCAATCTTGGCATAAGGAAAAATAGGAAGATAAAATCCTAATTTCAAGGGAGAGAGGTTATTTTGTTATTCTTGTATACTTGTAATCTTGTTCTAAGAGAAAGGAAAGAATAGAAGTTTAATAACCAATCCTTGTTGTTCCTTGTTGCTTTTTTTCTTTATTAACCCTAACCCTTGTGTGTTTCTTGATAAGAAACCGTTTATACTTTGTTTAACGGTATCCGATTCACAACATAGTCTTTATCATTGTTATACAGTTTCTTTCTCTCTGATGGATTAATAATTTGTAGGTATAAAATTGAGATTGAAGTCAAACATAATGGCTGTTGTGGGAACTTCATGTTCTAGGACCGTGAAGCCACCGAACTTTTGAAGATCTCTGCTGGCCAACTACGTGCAACCATGATAGAGGCTTGCATAACCTGCACTAAATTGTGTCAGTTAATAACATTTTTGATCATGTTAATGTGATTATCACATTATTATTCACACTAACATTTCCATTTGCAATGTAGGCTGGATTCACGTACCCCCTGGAATTTCCTCTGACATTGGATGCAATGTTGGGCTTGAAGTATGCTTTCGTGGTTAAGTGGTGTCTCAGGTGGAAGAGTTGCTCTGCCATCCAATATCTTAACGATGAACAACTAATTAAACAACTTTACGGATCACTTGGAACTGATCAGGTAAAGACCCTGTCATTGTTTTGTTGTTACAATTTCAATCCACCCAACTTATGTCGCATTTTCTGGTGTTGTTTATACCTTTCAGCCACCATCTGTCATTGATACCACTTCTCATTCACACCAGTTTTTTTAATCTCCTTTGTCTACATCTTATGTCCAATTATTACATTAAATCAAGAATTAAAACTAAACTACTGAGACCACGATTTCTAATATTGACCAGCAGTACACGCTCATTTGTTTATTTTGCTCCAGGTGATGGAGAGTGTCGACGAGGATGCACCATTTGTTAAGCGGTCTTACACAACAACACGTCATCTTTTCTAAACGCTATTTTGTTTCATCGTGTAGGATGGGGAAATAACTTTTGCACACGTTCCCGATCCTTCCACCCGTACAACTAATGTGAAGAGGGTGTCTCTCGATGCTTCGATTGATTCTTCCTAAAAAAACTCTTAATGATGGGGACCTTTCATCAACTAAAGTCAAGAAACTTATCAAGCGCGGCAAAAAAAAACATTGGTTTAAATGTACTGGTGTCATGCGACAACAGATTTTTGTTTGGGAATTCGATCAACATAACTGCCAAGTATATCTTTTGGGTATAATATTAAGTTTTATTTAGTATCTTTATTTTTGTCATCGTATGGGATTACCCCTTAAAATGATGGGTGATATTTTGGATGTGTATTAAAACTATGACAGTAGCTTTAGCTTAGAATGTCAACTACAATACCACCAATGTTATCTAATATTCCTTCAAAAGTTCATAATGAAATCAGTTTGTGTATGTTTGTATTGTGGCAGATTATCATAATCCTTCTCCAAGTGCTATCACAAATGCATCTGCTATGTAATATATGTTGTGGCTGAATCCATAAATGACACGATACTATTATGAAATAAGATAATCGAATTTAGCTATAAATTTAATATGTACTTGCGAAATTCTGTTCAACATTATTGATTACAAAATGTATATACATCAATTTTATATTATTCTTCTTTTACTCGATATCCTCTTGGAGAACAAAAAAACAAATTTTGAAACAATACTACCAACACATTTACCCTTCAATTAAAGAATCTCTATGATGATGCTTGATAGAAAAATTTTAAAAACCTGTCAACTTGGTTATCCCCTTGGAGAACAACAAAAATATTTTTAACCAATAATACTAAAACATTAACCTTGAGTAAAAGCAACCCTATTTCTCTGCTTGATAGAAATCTTTAAAAAAACCTGTCAACTTTGTTTATCATCATTTCACTATTGAAAAATTTATGAAAACATGTCTAACCCAACCACTGTGCTTTTTTTATGTGCTACTTACGTTTTCAATTAAATATTGTTAAAACAATCCTCTACCAAAAAACGACAGTGTTAAAATATCTTTCATATATTTGTATCATCTATACCTTCCCACTTTTGTATTGATAAATTATTTGGGACACACATGGTAATTTTTTCCATGGTGGATTTTTTGTGTTGATATTTACTGTTTCTATTTAGTCTGAACAACACAATAACCTTATGAACAAAATGAATTTGTTAGTCCCCTTCAAATGTTAGTTTTGCCACCAAGTGAGGTTTTGAATATTACCATGCTTCTTGGGCAAAACTCTATTACATACAACAACTATTAACAATCTTGGTAAGTTACCCTTATTTCTCATTTTTTTCCTTCAATGTTATGGTTTCCACTATGAACTAAATGTAGGACCGAAATGCCAACATGTATGATCAACAGTAAGGCCATTGTTCATTGCTAATCTTCATTTACCATATGATATTTGAAGAATCCATTACCTATGTCCGATAATATTGAAACGACTGCATCCATTCCAAGAAAGAGGCAAAAATTATTATTGATGGAGAAGAAGCTTAAACACCATGTACGTAATAAGGAGAATATAGTAGGCTCGCCATCCACACCTTTGTTAGATCCCAATTATTGTATACATTTGATCTCTAATTAGTAGTATTTTTACTTGCTTTTATCTATTAGTGTGTGAATTAGTAGATTGATTTGCTTACTTTCAATTTATTTTGGTCCAAGTGAATGGTGCTTGTAATGTTGCTGTTAGTGTACAGGATTGACACTAGTTGGAGTGTTGGAGCACCTTGGAAAAGATGAGACAGAGCTGCTAGAAGAAGTTGGAAAAGATTAGAACATTCGCCTGGCGAAGCTCAGCGAGTGCCAACGAATGTTCGCCTGACGAGTGCTGGCGAGACAGGGCGAGTAATTCAAATTAAAATCACAGACCAAAAGGGCATGAAGTTCGCCTGGCGAATGGTTGCAGCGGAGCTTCGCTACCATTCTCCTGGTGAAGGATCCTTGGATATTCCATTAGCAAACCAACATGAACTTCGCTTGGCAAGTGAAGCCAGCGAAGGTTCGCCTGGCGAAGGTGCGATAACTCAGAAGGGCAGTTTGCTTGCTGGAGGCACTTTGAAGTGCCTTGTTTCATTTGGTTCGCCTGGCGAATGGGCGAAAACATAAGATATTTTGTACTTTATTTTTGCTTTATAGGGATCATAACTTACAATCTTTTGATAGATCATCTTGTAACATTTTAACCTAGAGGAGAACTCCAAAAAAGCAGTAGTTTTTCTTGCTTTTACTCATTGTGTAATCAAGAGAAGTGGAATCACATCCTTATTCGATTCTTCGACGCGGGTGTACTTTCATCTTCTCCATTTTCTTCTTGTTCAAGCTACCATGAAAATGAGTAGCTAAATCTTCCATTTTGTCAAGGTTAGATGTAGATGGTCATAAGCTTTGTGTGTATATGGGTTGATCTTCATTTGTAAACTCTTTGATGATGAATGTATGGTGAGAACCTTGTTTTATTGATAACTCTTTGTGTTGGTTTATTATTGAAAGGTATTTTCCAACTCTTTACCTAGGTTTTCGTCCATCTATGTTCTTGAGCTAGAGATAGTTTTGAATGGGCTTGTTCACTAAAATGTCAAACCTAAAAGTTGTCATTTTGATAGATTGTGTGAGAAATCAACAATGGATCAAAATGGGAAAGACCACAATGTGTGTTAGAAATAATCACATTGGGAGGATATTGTGAATATGTTTATTATCTAATGGAGTTTATAAGTTTTGTTTGATCGAACATATGCATGCAAAGTGACCGTCGAACCCTAACTTTGACAATCTTTCTCAAATCGTAAAACCGAAATTTTTACCATAATTTCTTACTTTTTATGCAAGCTACCGTAACCAAAAACCAAAAACCCCCTTGTTACTATAAGTTAAGAACTTATCAACTGTCGAACGACGGTAATATCACATATTCCCTGAGGACGATAACAAACCCCGGTACTCTATCCCTATATCCAACAACCTTCCATCACAATCTCAAAATACTCCCAAAGACTTCATACAACTCCATTGACTGATGTTGTAAACATCACTCATACTGCCCCTTCTACAAGACATTTACTACCTACATGTCCTACGAAACATAGACGATTTGATATGCATTCTAGAAAAAATTTGTTTCCCACTTTCAATTCGTCTGCATCCTGTGGAGTATCCTGACCTATCATGTTGAACACCATTAGTGATACCTAAAATGTAACTGCTTTAACCCCGGTGGATCCTACTATTCTAAGACAATCAAAACGAAGACCTCGCCTGAGTTCTCACCAAACTGATTCCCATTAAAACGCAAACACTTGAACCATTGTCTCAGGCTGCTTTAAGGATTGAGTCTTCAACTATCCACAACACAACTCACGCGAGTACGATGATACCAACAAAATTATCTATCCCATCAAATGTATTAGAATCTACTTATAATTATGTCCATCAATCTGGTGCTTCAAGTAATAACTACAGTACCAACATTCGTTTGAATCATATGTCTGCTGCTTATTCTTCTTCAGATGAAAACTTTGATTATGGTTCAGGGCATAGTTTGGGAAATTCATCAGAATCTGATGATGAGGCTCTGGAGGCTACACTTGATTCTCACCTTCAAGGTGAATTTTCCATCTAATTTTTATGTCATTCCATTTATTTTTACATGGTGTCTCAGTTATTTTTTTCAATGCAGAGTACTATGACATTGGAGACCCTGTTTAGGAATGCAAGCATTGTAAGGCGTGTATATGGTATCAGGAACTTAAAGCCAAAAATAGACATACCACAATAGCAAATTTCCATATATGCTACAAAAGTGGAAAAGTAGTCCTGCCACTCATGAGGAAGCCTCCTCCTCTACTACAACAACTCCTATTTGATAGAACATCACGCTATAGTAAAAAATTTCAAGCCGACATTAGAACTTACAACGCAATGTTCTCCTTCACGTCACCTGGGATGAAATTTGACACAACATATTCCAGGGGGACCGGTCCTCCAACTCTACGACTACATGGTCAAACTTGCCACCGAATTGGTACCATGCTTCTAAAAATCGGTGAACCTCCGTAATATGCTCAGTTATACATATTTGACATTGATAATGAGGTCAAAAATAGAATAGATTGTTTCAGGTATTACTCCTGCTTTTATACAAACCCGTAAGATTATGTAGTTACCAATTTTTTATCAATTTATTGTGATAACATTCATACTCAATGTTTTTGCAGGGATAACAAAAATATTGAAAAGGATATTGTCACCAACTTGACAGTAATGTTGGACGATAACAATGTTCATGCTAAAGCCTTTAGAATGGTGAGGGATGTGTTAAGGAATAATGCATTTCAAGAATTAAGGTTCAAATTGATTTCAAGTCGACCCGGTAATGGTCGGGTCTATAACACACCCACTATTTAGGAGGTTGCTGCACTTGTTGTGGGTGATGTTAACACTACTGAACTAAGGGACATTATAATCCATGAACTTGATGGTGGCTTGCAAAGGATCGATGATTTCCACCCAGCATATCTTGGGTACCAATACCCTTTGATTTTTGCATATGGGGAAGATGGTTACAGGGATAATATACTCCACAAGTACCAGCACGAAACAACCGTGACAAAGAAAAACAGACAAATTATTAAGGATTGGCTTTGCTACCGAATTCAAGAACACATTGTTGAACCTAAAACATTACTACATTTGAGGCACCTATTCCAGCAATTTTTGGTAGATGTTTACACGATGATGGAAACCGAGCATCTTAATTGGTTGCAGAAAAATCAATCTAAGTTAAGGGTTGGTAAGTATAACAACATATAACAAAAGTATACTACGGGGACTTCCCAACAAAGCGGAAAGGAAGGGAAATGGGTCGTGTTGCTTTCAAGTTTTATCGGGAGCATGCAGTACATGAACCAACTTTATTTCGACGGAATGGCAATTTCAAGTAAGTTGGCGTTCCCTCGCCTGTTTATAACCTTTACCTGCAACCCAAATTGGCCTGAAATCAAACGGCAGTTAGACCCATATAACTTAAATGCACACGACCGTCCTGATATTTTAGCTAAGGTCTTCAAAATAAAATCCAACCAACTCATGCGCGACATAACAAAGAAACATGTCTTTGGCCGTGTTATAGCATGTAAGTCTTCCATTTCCCATTCCTTATTATATTTTACGTACCATTATTATCTTACTAACGAATCTTACTGTGGTTTTCACTTTCAGTTATGTACACAATAGAATTCCAAAAGAGAGGCCTCTCACACGCTCACATTATGATATTCTTACATCCTGAAAGTAAATATCCCACCTCTTCTGACATTGACCAAATCATTTATGCTAAATTACCTGATCCCGAACTTCATCTTACTTTGTACAATTTGGTCAAATCATATATGGTCCATGGATCTTATGGTTTTTCGAGGGAATCATAACCATGTATGAAGAATAAAAAATGCAACAAATTCTTTCCTAAGTGATTCATAGAGAATACAATTGTTGATGCCGAAAGCTATCCTTTATACAGAAGAAGATTATCTACACACATAATTCAGAAAAATGGCATCCTTTTGGACAATAGACATGTTGTCCCCTATGTTGCACCCTAAAATTTGACCAACCGGTTCCCCTATTTGGTTTATGGTTCGACGCATTTCGCATACCGCATACAATGCATTTTCTTATTCATATTGATTTTATCGGGATTTCAGCCCTGTTTTCACATTTCGGGTGTTTCAGACCGGTTCGGATAATCGGAGGTTATTTTTGAGAAGTCACGCGTTTCCCGGGTGTTTTTAGCTTACGCGGTTGCTTTTGAGGATTTTGGTGTCTAGGTTTACTGTTTGTTTCGATCTGGTCTCGCGCCCTCTTTTATTTTGGTTGATTGCCTTTGTTTGCATTTTTAGGATTTAATAGCCTTTTATAGATTTTAAATAGGATTTAATTGATTTTTCTAGATATTAGATAGATTTTAAGAGATATTAAATGTTTTTTAAATAGTTTTAGAGTTTTAATATCAATTTTCCTTTTTTAGAGAATGGTTTTAAATTGATTTTTAATAGGAAATTCTTTTACTAGGTTTTTTTTAATAAAATTAATAGAGTTTTTTCTATTTTTTGGTTGTATAGAAATTAAATAGGATTTATAATAGATTTTCTAGATATAGGATATAATAGATTTTTTATATAGTTTTATTAGATTTAAATAGATTTTTGTAGAATAATTGGATAGATTTTTAATATGGATGTTAATAGGTTTTTGTTTTAAATTAATAGATTTTATTTTTAAATAGATTTTAGATATTAGTATTAATTGAATTGTTAGTTTTAATAGATTTCTTTTTACTAGATTTTAAGATAGTCTATTAATTAGATTTAGTTTTAATCATTAGGGTTAGTTTTTAATCCACAATTAATTTTCGTTTAGCATTAATTAGTAGTTAATCATCCAATTAGTTCCTTAATCATATGTTCAGTCCATTAACTTTTTTTGTCCATTATAGCCAGTTTTTTGGGCATTTTCGTGGGCCCAGTTTTGGAGGCCCAGTCCCAATCATTGCCACCTGTCCTATAAGAGGCCATCCACGTGTTCATTTCTGAGTTAGCTTCTCCATTTGCCACGTTTCACACGCAGAAGCCCCCACATCATTCACCCTTTCACTCTCCACCTGTCCGTCCCTCACCCTTCCTCCATGCCACGTTTCGCCATCTCGTTCCCCCGCACACGCATGTGTGACACCCGTCCCACTCATCAAGCCCTCACCGGAGACGTCACCGGGAGCCATGCAAACACCGGGGAAACCGCAACCGGAGAAATCAAACGGCCAACACTCGCCGGAAAAACTGCATTTCATCCTCTCCGTTCATCCTCTTCAATCAACTTCACCAGCAAGCTAACCCTAACAACTCACCGCCGGCAACCCCAACTACCTCCGACCACCACAACAATCACCGGAAAACCAAAAAACGCCAGATTTCCCTAAATCTTCATCTTCTCCGATCCAAACTCATCATCTTTGGATCATTTTTCCAGAAATCAATCAAACATCAACCACATCAAGATCTTCATCTTTTCCCAGATTCTTCAACAAACTCCATAGGAATCTTCTTTGACGTTCATCAACCTTCAACCAAATCTCCAGAAACGTTCAATATCATCACCAGAATCGTTGACAACGTTCAACGTTCTTCATCCATTTTTCAAGATTCCCAGATTTGATCCAGATCATCAAGATCCATCCACGAAATTCATCAGTTCCTCCGTCTATGTTCATCCATTACTTCCAGAAGATTTTTCGGTTAAACTTCGCGCATCTTTCAACCTGTTCACCACTATAATCTTCAGATCCGCATGCATTCTCCTTGATCTTCATAAGGTTAGTTGTGAAGTTTTTTTCCAGCTTTCGTATCATCGTTCTTCACCGTCTTCGAGAACTTCCATCTTCAAACATGCAATCTACGAAGGGCTTCGAATCCAAACTTCAAAACCTCACCGATCATCAACTAAATGCAACAGATCGACCTTCGTCTTCACCAATCTACCGCGAATCCACGATCTTCATCATTATCGCAACTCCAGAATCTCGTTCTTCAATGTGCAAGCTCCACACCTTTGGATCCGAGTTCAGCTTTCGCCATCAATAAAGTCCGTCCAAGCTTCTGAATCCGCTTGCAAACTCTGATCGTTGAGATTTGGTGTTGTCTTTTCTTTTGTTGTTTGAACAAGAACGTGAGTTGAAGACGGAGAGAGGTAGAAGGAGTTTCAGGCGGCGCCGCTGTGAGCAAAGAAGGAGACTAGGGTTTCAGAGTTTGGCTTTGGGAGAAGGGGAAGGGAAGGGCCTTCTTGGGCCCGGTTTGGCCCAATCCATTTTGGGATCCACCTTCCGTTTTTCCATTCACCCCCCCCCCCCCCCCCCCCCCCGTTTGTGTGTATGTAGCTGGGCATCAGGCCCAAGTTGTTTTTCGGCCACACACCCTGCGTCTGGCTATACACCCCCTACCCCTTTTTTTTAATTTTTGTTGTTTTTTTTTTCTGAATGTGTTGTGGGCTGGGCCCTATATTTTTGGCTGAAGCATAGCCCCTGTAATCTCTGCTGCACCCCCCCGGTACATTTTTTGTAAATTTTCTTGAATAGTTTTAATTGTATTTTTTTTAGAATAGTTTAATAATTCTAGAATAATTAGCATATTGATTAGCATGTTAGGGTTATAATTAGGATTTAATTTTCTTTAGAGAATTGTTTAGTTTAATATGCTTAGACCATAATCTTTAGTATATTTTCTCTTAATAGAATTTAGATAGAATAATTCCTAGAATAGAAATTTAGCATTTATTCCTTTGTAAAGAATTTAGGACTTAGATGTTTTTAGGAGTTTATAGATTTAATTCTTTAGAATATTTTCTAGTAGAATTTAATTGCCGTATTTTAGGAGTAGCATTTTATTTCCATCTCGCCTTGGATTGTCTCTCTTATTTTCGTTTCCATCTGACTTTATTCTCGATTTTATTTCTGGCTGGCCGTGTGACACGATTCAATTGGAGAATGATTTTCGATATCATTTCACCATCTTGTCTGTGACACAAATATCAATACGCTACCTCTTAGAGTTCGATTTCTCGTATAAGTCGAACCATGACGGTCTAAGCGTCACATTGTTCTTGATTCGAGCGTCATCATCAAGATCCAGAGAGGAGAAGATTGAAATGGAGCTTGCGCGTACGTTAGGAGCCCCGGAGCTGCTTCGTTCATTATCATTATCGTATTCAAGTTTTCAGGCAACCATCGAGTGTTGTGGGCTGCATCATCAGATACAAAGGAAGTGCCAGCTGAGGAGTTTCCTCTTAGGTTCTTGCGTGCGTGTCCCGAGTTCCTTCCCGTTTAGGCGTAGGCCTGCCTCCTCTTTGTTCTCGCCCCGTGCGAGCGAATCCCTGTTTCCCTTCTCTTGCCCCCGTGCAATTGAGATTCGTTTTCCCGTCGAACTACGTTAGCTCTGATCTCTCGTACCCGACGAGAGTACGTAGGCATAAGATGCCGTATCCTAGCGAGCTCCCTTTCTCCCTTCTCCCTTTTCCCTTTTTCCAGGTTTTGGCTGTAGTAGGCTGAACTACAGCTGCTCTGATTTCTCATATCGAATGAGAATATGTAGGCATAGGATGCGATATCCTAGCGAGCACACTAACAACTAACCTTTTTGTTCTCTCGCTGCTGTTCGATCGAGACTTTCCCACTGACGAATGATTGATTCCCTTTCTCTTGCCCTTACGCATTTGAGACCAGACCGTAGCTCTAGTTCCCGTAGGTTCCCGTACCTTTCAAAACAACTTAATCTCTCACTCCTGTGTGATCGAGAACACCCTGTCTAGCCGTAGTTAGCCTGAACTACGTAAGCTCTGATCTTCCACTCTGTGTGGAAGTACGTAGGCACAAGACGCGAAGTCTTGGCGAGCCAATTCCCTTTAGTTTCCCGAACTACGATGACTCTGACTTTATCTCTTGAGAATACGTAGGCATAGAGTGCGACACTCTATCGAGTCAGTTTCCTTCCCGTTTAGATTTAGCAGCCGTAGATAGATTGTTTTGCATCCTTTAGACAAACCAAGCAAGTGTGGATCCCGTCGAGTACGACAGACGTGAGGGGTGCTAATACCTTCCCCTTGCGTAATCGACTCCCGAATCCAGGATTTGGTTGCGATGACCATTCCTTTCCCGTCTTTGCTGTAGGTTTACTTCGAGCGTTTCCTTTCCCTCCGTTGGGATAAATAACGCACGGTGGCGACTCTTCTGTTCAGCCAGCGCCGTGTTTCGCAGTAGCGACAGCTGGCGACTCTGTTGGGGACAGCAATATCGCCTACGCGATTCAATCCTAGCGCTTGTTTGCTCGTCTTTGGATGTTTACCTTTTGTGTGTTGTATTTTACTGTATTTACAATTTCCGCACACTTTGTTATTATCTGTTGCTATTGGGTGGTTGTTCCTTTGAGAGAGAAGCCAAAACCCAGGCTTGAGTACACACATAGATTTAGAGAGAGAGTAGTGGTTAGCCTGCTTGCTTAGCTCGCACCAGCTAGTCGCGAAATCTCACTCGGACGAGATTCTCTTTGATGCTTCTTGCCTGGCCCTTAGGGCTCGACAAGTTGTCTGACCCGAGGATTGTCGACTCTGGGAACCGATCAATTGGGAATTCGACTAAGTGAGGCCGCTTCAAGGGATGATGATGCCACACCTTCTGGGTATCGTATCATCGCTCTTGAAAGTCTGTGACGTTGATACCCGCATAGGATGCTGTACCTTGTCAGATTAGGTTCATACCCGTGAGTGGGAGGGTTTTTGCAGGAAACCTGACTTCCAGCCAACCCGTTATTTTGGTCTACTCTTCAGAGCGAACGTACTCCGTCAGCAGCGCAGCGGTATTCAGAGATTGTGTGGGGGCTGTGATCCCGTGTTTGCTGCATATTGTATTGCATTTGCATAAACGTGTTGCATCATATTGCATGTCATACTCCAGCTAGCCAGAGCTCTTATCTAGCCGTTGTTTTGACTCTGAAGGTGATTATCTGGTGATTGGCCTGAACAACTGTTGATTTTTAGAAGACGACCAAGGGGTTGAGTAGATTTGAGCAGAATCGAGCATTGAAGTCAGTTGAAGGTCATTGGTAGCTATGTCTGAAAGAAACTTCCAGTCTCCTAACACCTTGGCAGGTTTCACTATGACGACCAACCCTCTGTATGGTACTACTTCCGAGGCAGACCTTCCGCAAGTGAACAACCTTACTGCAGACCAGCGTGTGCAGCCTCCTGTTATGGACCGAGATCGACATGAGCAGTTTGTTGTCCGCAATGAACGACCTCCTCTTATCAACAGTCAAGGTGTTGTTTTCCCTGTGCCAAGTATCCGAAGAGAGATCCCAGTAGCCAGGACGGTAGACCCAAGAGCTCTTGAATGTGATAGAAGACTCCAAGTGTTGGAAGAACAAATTAAAGCTTTGAAGGTCAAAGATGCTGTTAACCTGAGTGCTGCAGGCATGTGTTTGGTTCCTGGCCTGGTGTTACCTCCTAAGTTCAAAGCGCTGAGATTTGAGAAGTACAGAGGAGATAGCTGTCCGAAGCAACACTTAGTGATGTTCTGCCGAAGAATGACTTCGTTTGTGCAAAATGACAAGTTGATGATTCACTGCTTTCAGGATAGTCTGACTGGGGCATCTCTGTGTTGGTATATGCAGTTAGAGAGTAATCAGATTCGATCATGGGTGGATTTAGCCGGAGCTTTTCTGAAGCAGTATGATTACAACCTAGACGTGGCTCCTCATCGCATGCAGTTGCAAGAATTGTCTCAAGAGAACAATGAACCCATCAGGAAGTATGCGCAGAGATGGAGAGAATTTGTCGCCAGGGTACAAGCACCGCTTTTAGACCGAGAGCTAACAAACATGTTTGTAAACTCACTGCAGAGTCCGTACTGCGAAAGAATGCTTGGACTTCCGTTAAGTTTCTCTGACTTGGTAGTACTTAGAGAACGCCTTGAGCATGCCATCAAAATCGGGAAAATTCAGATTATTTCAGACGGTCAAGCTAGTGAAGCTGAATCTCTCTATGACTATCAGAATGAAGAAGGAGTTGTGATCAACGCAATCATGCCATATGTTGAGTATCCTCGAGATGAGTTGCTGAAACCTGTTGGTTCTTCATCTTCTCAGAGATCAGTACCTCCTGTGGCTTGTTATGCTGGACAGACAGTTGTGCCTAGGGCACCCTGTCAGGAACGTTATGTCGCTTCTCTTGTAAATCAGCAAACTCGTGGCCGAGGTTATCAGAATCAGCGTCAGAATCAGAATCGACCTCGTAACAACTTGGAACGAAGGAATGCTCCTTCCCACCCAGTGCCTATGCCGTATAGCCAGTTGCTGCCATCTTTGATCCAAAATTCTTTAGTGGAACCGAAAGCTCTTAAGCCTGTTCCAGAGCCTTACCCTCCTGGGTACAATTCCCACGCTCGGTGTGGTTACCATGGCGGATCCCCAGGGCATTCAACTGAAGATTGTAAAGCTTTTCAGGCAAAAGTACAACAGTTGATCGACCAAGATTGCATTTCCTTTCGAGAAGGATTTCTGTTTGTTCATACCAACTTCTCAGCTGTCTAATCTCGTAGATTCGGAGTTTGTTTTCAAGAAGCCAGTGGTCCAGACAGGAAGAGGTCCTCAGCATTGGTAGTCCTCAGACTTTTATATCACTTGCATTTGCAATTTCTTTTCTGTTAGTTACTACTTGCTGTTAAACATTCTTTGTTTCGAATGGTAATATTGATAAAGTGACTATGCATTTTTCTGAATTAATCATGTCGTTGTCGCTCATTTATTGCATTGCACTGACACTTGCATTTTATTTACTCCACCTTATCACTGTGATTAGCAGAGATTGGAGGGAGGATGACGAAAATGAATACTCATAACCGATGATCGTATGCTTTCAGATAAAACCTTGCCGATGACGTACAAGGCATTGTTTCAAATCCCCCAAACACTGGAGATATAAGGAGTTAGTCCATTGTTAACCACTTCGAGCCAGGAAGTAGAAGTTTTTTCGGGCTTTTTTAACCCTCACGTCTTAACCCGGGGCAGGGTAGTTGTCAGTTAGCTTGACCGAGTGTTCAAGTCTTACAGAGGAGTGCCGCCATTCGAGGACCAATCGCAGCTTACGCCTCTCAAGAGGTCTCATCTTGCCAACCACAATGGTTAAACCTCACCAACCAGGAGTGAGACAGTTACAATCCTTTCGGAGCAATCAAGACAACCAGTGTTACACGACTTTGTTCCAAAAGAAAAAGAAAGAATAAGAAATCCCGCTAAGTAAAAAGAAATGAAAAAGCGGAAAGCTAATACTTAGGAAAAAATCAGGGCATCCCGCTGGACTCCAAAAGAAAAAAAAAACGAAAAGAACTCAAAAGGAGTCAGTCCAGGCAAAAATTAGGGAATCAAAAGAATGAAAAAGAAAGGATATCAATAGAAAAATCCCCAGTGAAGTCACAAAGTCGTGTATACAGACACCGAAAACGAAAAGGAGTAACTGTCACTCCGAAATTCTTGTGAGTTCCTTAACTGTGGTTCTTACCATTCAACATACCTCTCGAAGAGGCGAGCGCTTGTGCCAGGTTAACTGAACCTTAGGATCAGAGATCATCACGTAGAAGGGGTGGATATAAATCATAATTTGAGCCAAATATCCTTTATTTCACGAACCGTGAACCCGACCATGATACAACCCTTAAAAGACCTAATTGAGGTAGGGTTTATTCTGAAAGCACATTACAATAAGGTTGAGTAACCTGACTCCTTCTTGATTTGCTAGTCATACCCTTGTTGTATTTTTCACTGATCACATCAGCACTACGTTTGAACTCTGGTTCATTCGTCACTCACAATCATGACACGTAAATGAGTGACGGCACAAATTTTTTTCAAAATCTGCATGAACACTGCATTAAAATTACCATTCGGGATTAAAAAATTTTACCTGCAGGTTAGTAGTTGACATAGAAGGAAATTCCAACAAGGAATAATCAAACAAGACTGAATAATTCAGCAGTCTAGATCAGAATGGTGTATGTTGTGAAACCCTGTGAATCCGGGGCATTGACTTTCAGTGAGTTCAGAATCAGTTGGTCTAAGGACAAGCCCCGAAGTATCAGTTGATCAGGGGCAGGTTGTCTGAGAAGCAGTTGATCAGAAATGAATCTTCTCGAGAGCCAATCAGGGGCAATTATACAGAATGTTGTGATTTGAGGGCAGACCCTCCCAGTGGGTAATCAGATCAGGTTGAGTCGCTTATACGCTCATCCAGGGGCAAGTCACTTCAGAGATAGTGAGACCAACTGGGTTGATAATTGTTGGATTGAGGTTGAATCCTTTTGCCGTACAGATACCGGGGCAAGTAGCCTCGGGGTCGTCTCATAGAGAGCTATTCAGAGTGATATTCCCAAGAGTTAGATTGGGGCAAGTTAAGTTGTACTGGGGCCAGTTATTCAAGCAAGTCTGTTTATCCCCAGCCAGAGTTGAGTATCGGGGAATCGTGTCGCTACCCCTATCAAAAAACCGTAACCTTCCGAAAAAGGTCTTGTTGTCCGTGGATCGTTATCCTACAATAAAACCTGTTACGTGTCAGAAATTTGTAACCAAGTCGTTTCTAAAGTCCAGTTCTCGTCTGGCAAACCGGTAACCAGTCCTCGTCTGGCCCACATTTCTGTAAATACCAGTTCTCGCCTGGTACATGTTTTCGTTTAACCCGTTATCGTCTGGTCAACCTTTCTGTAAGCATCAGTTCTTGTCTGGTGTATGTTATTGTTACCACTTCTCATCTGGTCACCGTTTCTTTAACCTATTGTTGTACCAGTTCTCATCTGGTGCATGTCAACTTTCAATCAGTTCTCTCCTGGTCATTTGTTTTTTTAACCTATTATCCAGTCAGCCCCGTCTGATGTTCAAACCATAAATCAATTTTCATCCGATAACCTAATCTATTTTGCTATCAGTTCTCGTCTGGTAGTCCATCCTTGAATGCTAGTTCTCGTCTAGTATTTTCCATTTTGTAAATAACCCATTCTCATCCCTAAACCAGAAAAGCCCAAAAAAAATATCTGACACGGTAATTCCCAATGACTCGCATGTTGTCACATTCCCCGATACAAAGCTCGATTGATATCAGCTCCCCGATTAATGTTTGAATTCCTTGTGGATGTTGTTAAATCAGGACTACTTTTCCTCAGCCAATCAGGAGTCACATATTATCCTCCGCGAGAGTTAAGATTGTATTTTATCCTGCATCAGAGTAGGATCAGGAGTATCCTCAACAGAAAGATTGATATCTGTGACAGAAGGGGCATTCTCAGCAGTGAGCTGTATACGATTGACCCCAGTTGGTTAATCCCTACAGAGTCCGGGTTACCAGTGGTTTAGAAAAAGTATCCCCGTGCAGGGCCGTGCTTCCCTTTTCTGGCATTTATTTTGCCAAGTGGTTTTAGATCTGGTGTTCTCTGGCAGCTCGAGCTTGCATTTACATTTGCATTTGCATATACCGTCATATTTGCATCTATCCAAAACGCATAACATATCCATGTCGTACGGGGCATTGCATTTACAACAAACGCATTTCCATGCCGTATATGGACATTGCATTATTTTCCAACATACGCATTTCGAAACATAGACTAGGTTGGTTACCTCTCGGTTTTCGAGTATGTTCCCCTGCAGAGTTGTTTGGTTAAGCTTCTCTTCATCCACAGCGGAGTGATTTCTTCATATTGGGTTGTTACGTCGGCACTGGAAAAAAAAAGAAAGATTGACATTATATCAAACTTCTGAAGCTGCCGCCTGTTGTCGAAAATGGGTGCCTGGCAGTCGATTCAGAAATTCCCCAGGAGAGTTTTTCTCAGGTTCGCCGTGAACTGTGAGGTGACAAGATTTGATCCCATAACAGATGGGAGTCAAGGTGTTTGCTTTCTAAGCATTATTCCGAAGATTCAGTACCCGTGGCGTCACACGGGTGATTGACGAAAAAGAAAATTTATCAGATAATTGACCAGTTGTTGCCGTAACAACCAAACTTCAGTTCATTGGAAGCTATTCCTCAAGCAGTTCTGCAGTATACTTCTGCGGTTGGTAAATTTCAGGGTTCTTTTGTATTCAACCGTCTTCTACCTTTGAATGTTTGAAAGTCGTTCGCTCTTCAACCATTCAGGTCCAAGCCGCTTGAATAGGGGAAGCTGTTGCACCCTAAAATTTGACCAACCGGTTCCCCTATTTGGTTTATGATTCGACGCATTTCGCATTCGCATTCGCATACCGCATACAATGCATTTTCTCATTCATATTGATTTTATCGAGATTTCAGCCCTGTTTTCACATTTTGGGTGTTTCAGACCGATTCGGATAATCGGAGGTTATTTTTGAGAAGTCACACGCTTCCCGGGTGTTTTTAGCTTACGCGGTTGCTTTTGAGGATTTTGGTGTCTGGGTTTACTGTTTGTTTCGATCTGGTCTCGCGCCCTCTTTTATTTTGGTTGATTGCCTTTGTTTGCATTTTTAGGATTTAATAGCCTTTTATAGATTTTAAATAGGATTTAATTGATTTTTCTAGATATTAGATAGATTTTAAGAGATATTAAATGTTTTTTAAATAGTTTTAGAGTTTTAATATCAATTTTCCTTTTTTAGAGAATGGTTTTAAATTGATTTTTAATAGGAAATTCTTTTACTAGGTTTTTTTTTAATAGAATTAATAGAGTTTTTTCTATTTTTTGGTTGTATAGAAATTAAATAGGATTTTTAATAGATTTTCTAGATATAGGATATAGTAAGTTTTTTATATAGTTTTATTAGATTTAAATAGATTTTTGTAGAATAATTGGATAGATTTTTAATATGGATGTTAATAGGTTTTTGTTTTAAATTAATAGATTTTATTTTTAAATAGATTTTAGATATTAGTATTAATTGAATTGTTAGTTTTAATAGATTTCTTTTTACTAGATTTTAAGATAGTTTATTAATTAGATTTAGTTTTAATCATTAGGGTTAGTTTTTAATCCACAATTAATTTTTGTTTAGCATTAATTAGTAGTTAATCATCCAATTAGTTCCTTAATCATATGTTCAGTCCATTAACTTTTTTTGTCCATTATAGCCAGTTTTTTGGGCATTTTCGTGGGCCCAGTTTTGGAGGCCCAGTCCTAATCATTGCCACCTGTCCTATAAGAGGCCATCCACGTGTTCATTTCTGAGTTAGCTTCTCCATTTGCCACGTTTCACACGCAGAAGCCCCCGCATCATTCACCCTTTCACTCTCTCAGAGTGACACCTCACTCTCCACCTGTCTGTACCTCACCCTTCCTCCATGCCACGTTTCTCCATCTCGTTCCCCCGCACACGCATGTGTGACACCCGTCCCACTCATCAAGCCCTCACCAGAGACGTCACCGGGAGCCATGCAAACATCGGGGAAACCGCAACCGGAGAAATCAAATGGCCAACACTCGCCGGAAAAACTGCATTTCATCCTCTCCGTTCATCCTCTTCAATCAACTTCACCGGCAAGCTAACCCTAACAACTCACCGCCGGCAACCCCAACTACCTCCGCCCACCACAACAATCACCGGAAAACCAAAAAACGCCAGATTTCCCTAAATCTTCATCTTCTCCGATCCAAACTCATCATCTTTGGATCATTTTTCCAGAAATCGATCAAACATCAACCACATCAAGATCTTCATCTTTTCCCAGATTCTTCAACAAACTCCATAGAAATCTTCTTTGACGTTCATCAACCTTCAACCAAATCTCCAGAAACATTCAATATCATCACCAGAATCGTTGACAACGCTCAACGTTCTTCATCCATTTTTCAAGATTCCCAGATTTGATCCAGATCATCAAGATCCATCCACGAAATTCATCAGTTCCTCCGTCTATGTTCATCCATTACTTCCAGCAGATTTTTTGGTTAAACTTTGCGCATCTTTCAATCTGTTCACCACTACAATCTTCAGATCCGCATGCATTCTCCTTGATCTTCATAAGGTTAGCTGTGAAGTTTCTTTTTCAGCTTTCGTATCATCGTTCTTCACCGTCTTTAAGAACTTCCATCTTCAAACATGCAATCTACGAAGGGCTTCTAATCCAAACTTCAAAACCTCACCGATCATCAACTAAATGCAACAGATCGACCTTCGTCTTCACTGATCTACCACGAATCCACGATCTTCATCATTATCGCAACTCCAGAATCTCGTTCTTCAACGTGCAAGCTCCACACCTTTGGATCCGAGTTCAGCTTTCGCCATCAATAAAGTTCGTCCAAGCTTCTGAATCTGCTTGCAAACTCTGATTGTTGAGATTTGGTGTTGTCTTTTCTTTTGTTGTTTGAACAAGAACGTGAGTTGAAGACAGAGAGAGGTAGAAGGAGTTTCAGGCGGCGCCGCTGTGAGCAAAGAAGGAGACTAGGGTTTCAGAGTTTGGCTTTGGGAGAAGGGGAAGGGAAGGGCCTTCTTGGGCCCGGTTTGGCCCAATCCATTTTGGGATCCACCTTCCATTTTTCCATTCACCCCCCCCCCTCCCGTTTGTGTGTGTGTAGCTGGGCATCAGGCCCAAGTTGTTTTTCGGCCACACACCCTGCGTCTGGCTATACACCCCCTATCCCTTTTTTTTTAATTTTTGTTTTTTTTTTCTGGATGTGTTGTGGGCTGGGCCCTGTATTTTTTGCTGAAGCATAACCCCTGTAATCTCTGCTGCACCCCTCCCCCCTGTACATTTTTTGTAAATTTTCTTGAATGGTTTTAATTGTATTTTTTTTAGAATAGTTTAATAATTCTAGAATAATTAGCATATTGATTAGCATGTTAGGGTTATAATTAGGATTTAATTTTCTTTAGAGAATTGTTTAGTTTAATATGCTTAGACCATAATCTTTAGTATATTTTCTCTTAATAGAATTTAGATAGAATAATTCCTAGAATAGAAATTTAGCATTTATTCCTTTGTAAAGAATTTAGGACTTAGATGTTTTTAGGAGTTTATAGATTTTATTCTTTAGAATATTTTCTAGTAGAATTTAATTGCCGTATTTTAGGAGTAGCATTTTATTTCCATCTCGCCTTGGATTGTCTCTCTTATTTTTGTTTCCATCTGACTTTATTCTCGATTTTATTTCTGGATGGCCGTGTGACACGATTCAATTGGAGAATGATTTTCGATATCATTTCTCCATCTTGTCTTTGACACGGATATCAATACGCTACCTCTTAGAGTTCGATTTCTCGTATAAGTCGAACCATGACGGTCTAAGCGTCACATTGTTCTTGATTCGAGCGTCATCATCAAGATCCAGAGAGGAGAAGATTGAAATGGAGCTTGCGCGTACGTCAGGAGCCCCGGAGCTGCTTCGTTCATTATCATTGTCGTATTCAAGTTTTCAGGCAACCAGCGAGTGTTGCGGGCTGCATCATCAGATACAAAGGAAGTTCCAGCAGAGGAGTTTCCTCTTAGGTTCTTGCGTGCGTGTCCCGAGTTCCTTCCCGTTTAGGCGTAGGCCTGCCTCCTCTTTGTTCTCGCCCCGTGCGAGCGAATCCCTGTTTCCCTTCTCTTGCCCCCGTGCAATTGAGATTCGTTTTCCCGTCGAACTACGTTAGCTCTGATCTCTCGTGCCCGACGAGAGTACGTAGGCATAGGATGCCGTATCCTAGCGAGCTCCCTTTCTCCCTTCTCCCTTTTCCCTTTTTCCAGGTTTTAGCTGTAGTAGGCTGAACTACAGCTGCTCTGATTTCTCATATCGAATGAGAATATGTAGGCATAGGATGCGATATCCTAGCAAGCACACTAACAACTAACCTTTTTGTTCTCTCGCTGCTGTGCGATCGAGACTTTCCCACTGACGACTGATTGATTCCCTTTCTCTTGCCCTTACGCATTTGAGACCAGACCGTAGCTCTAGTTCCCGTAGGTTCCCATACCTTTCAAAACAACTTAATCTCTCACTCCTGTGTGATCGAGAACACCCTGTCTAGCCGTAGTTAGCATGAACTACGTAAGCTATGATCTTCCACTCTGTGTGGAAGTACGTAGGCACAAGATGCGAAGTCTTGGTGAGCCAATTCCCTGTAGTTTCCTGAACTACGATGACTCTGACTTTCTCTCTTGAGAATACGTAGGCATAGAGTGCGACGGTCTATCGAGTCAGTTTCCTTCCCGTTTAGATTTAGCATCCGTAGATAGATTGGTTTGCATCCTTTAGACAAACCAAGCAAGCGTGGATCCCGTCAAGTACGACAGACGTGAGGGGTGATAATACCTTCCCCTTGCGTAACCGACTCCCGAATCCAGGATTTGGTTGCGATGACCATTCCTTTCCCGTCTTTGCGGTAGGTTTACTTCGAGTGTTTCCTTTCCCTCCGTTGGGATAAATAACGCACGGTGGCGACTCTTCTGTTCAGCCGGCGCCGATTTTCGCAGTAGCGACACCCTACAACACAATGTTACTTTTTAAGTACCAAGCTCATATAAACATGGAGTGGTGTAATCAGAGCACGTCGATTAAATCTTTATTCAAATATATACACAAGGAATATGATAGAATTACTGCTTCCGTTGTACATGATGCCTGGTCCACCTCCAATGGTAATCAACTCATTGATAAAATAAAACAGTATCTTGATTGTACATACATCTCTCCTTACGAGGCAAGTTGGTTAATCTTCGCTTACAACATTCATGGAAGGAAGCCAGCAGTTAAACGTATGTTTTTCCATATTATTGGTGAGAAGCCATTGTACTACACCGATTATGACCGCATGGAGAATATTTTAGAGAAGGCAAGCATTACAGAATCTATGTTTTAGGTTTGGTTACATGCAAATCAGAATTATGAACATGCCAGGAAGTTAACATACGACCAGTTTGCCACCATGTTTGTATACCATAAAAGAAATAAAATGTGGAAGCCTAACAAAAAAGAATTTACAATTGTTCGTTTGATTTGGGTACCACCATTTACAGGAGAACTATTTTATCTACGGATGATGTTGACGATGATCAAGGGACCTACGAGTTATGAGGAAATACGAAAGGCTGGCGATACACAGTACGAATCATTTAGGGATGCATGTTTTGCTATGGGTTTCCTTGAGGATGACAGGAAATGCATTATGGTTATTAAAGAAGCCAGTGAATGGGGGTCAGGTCATTTTCTTAGAAAGCTATTTATGGTCATGCTTATGTTAGGAAATATGAACAGGCATACTCATGTCTGGAAGGAGTCGTGGGTTATACTTTCTGACGGATTGTTGCACCGGCAGAGGCAGTTGGTACAAAACAAAGGTAAAATTCAAAATTTTAAATAGTTCTTTTTTTCATTCTTACAATATTTTTTTTCAATTTTGGAAAATCTTCTGCACTTTTACATCCTAACCAGCCTTACATCCATGATTGTCGTAGACCTGCTTTTGAGTGACGCACAACTGCAGAATCTTACATTGGTTGAGATTGAATAACTTCTTCAGGCCAATCACAGAAGTATTAAAGACTTATATCCGATACCATATCCAGACGGGTTTGTGTTAGAGCAACTGGGCAACTGGCTGATATACGATGAGCACATTTATGACGTTCCAACCATGCAGGCTGAATTTCTATCTCTTCATGCAACTCTTATAGGTAATAACACATTCAATTGTTGTACATTGCTATAATTCGTACGCCCTAACTTTTGCCTTCCATGTTTTGCACCAATTGTAGATGAGCATCGAGGTATATATGACAAAATCATGTCTTCCATTACAAGTAAGAAGGGTGGGGTTTCCTTCCTGCATGGTTATGGGGGTACCAGTAAAACTTACATGTGGAGGACACTCGCAAGTGCAATTAGATCTAAGCACAACATCTGCTTAACCGTGGAAACCAGTAGTATTGCATTGTTGTTGTTACCCGGTGGGAGAAGTGCTCACTCAAGGTTCAAAATACCTATACCTACTTTGGATAACTCAACTTGTGACATTGGTTACAAAAATGATGCTGCAGAAATCCTTAGGAAGGCTAAATTAATAATTTGGGATGAGGCACCGATGGCAAACAAATGGTGTTTCGAAGCTCTTGACAGAACTTTAAAGGATATCATGAGTAGAAGTAGCAACTCCAATGAGGTCTTTGGTGGCAAGGTTGTCGTTTTTGGTGGAGACTTTAGACAGATATTGTTGGTAATACCAAGGGGGAGTCGTTCTGACATTGTGCACGCCATAATCAACGCTTCCTACATATGGAATTTGGTACATGTGTTGACCTTAACCAAGAATATGAGTCTCATTTGTGGTCCAACAGAACAAGAACAGACAGAAATCGATGATTTCTCCGATTGGCTTCTCAAAATTGGGGAAGATAGACTAGGTGAACCAAATGATGGGACAAGAGAAATAGAATTCCCAACTGAAATGTTAATTACACAATTTTAAGATCCAATTGTTGCCATTGTGACCAATACGTATCCTAGATTCCTCGATAATTATCGTGATTACAACTATCTTAAGATTATGGCTATCTTGGCATCAACTATTGAAATGGTAGACAAAAT
This sequence comes from Lathyrus sativus, assembly GCA_963859935.3. Lineage (NCBI taxonomy): Eukaryota > Viridiplantae > Streptophyta > Magnoliopsida > Fabales > Fabaceae > Lathyrus > Lathyrus sativus. The sequence continues at coordinate 44,416,509 of OZ012736.1, read as the reverse complement.
CAATGATCATCTATTGGCCATGATGCCAGGTATTATTACTTCCTAACATCAATTCTACTAAATATACTACAACTTTCACCTTTTTCTTAATGCCTTGCATTGTTTTCCATAGGTGAGTTAATGGATTACTTTAGCTGTAACTCTGTTGATTGGTCTGAGATACATGACAGAGACATGCTTCATGTTCTCACTCCAAAATTTATAACCTCTTTGAAGGCATCCGGTTTGCCTAACCGTCACATAAAATTGAAGATCGGAACACCCATTATGTTAATATGGAACATCGATCAGTCCGAAGGGTTATGCAATGGTATCGGGCTAATTGTGACTAAGATGGCTACGCATGTACTTGAAGCCCATATTAATGGGGGAAAATCACGACAACATCTTCTATATTCCAAGGATGAATATATCCCCTTCACAATCTCCATGGCCTTTCAAGCTAAGTCGACGACAACTCCCAATCATTGTGTCTTACGCAATAATGATTTACAAGTCCCAGTGCCAGTCATTGGATTGAGTGAGGCTTTACATTCCTCGGGACATTTTTACTCATGGAAAAATATATGATGCGCTCTCAAGAGTTACCAGCAAGAAGGGTATCAAAGTTTTGGTCCACGATGACAACAACACGGCCAAAATTACAACGACAAACGTTGTTAACAAGGAGGTTTTCAACAATGTTTGAGTGGGTGCGTATTCGACTACACATGTAACCTTAAATTTTTCTACATATTATGTGATAAGTTTTTTTCAACATAGTATACATAGCTTACAAATGGATAGTGTGTTGGTTATGTTTTACAGGTTTCATTTATGATTTGGAATTTGTCAGAACGTGATCGAAAACTTAACCCTTTTTTGAAGTAATGTTGGGGTAGTTTAGCATAGAGTGTTCAAATGGAGACTTTCTACTGTTAATTTATTGGAGCCCATTTTGAAGTAGTTATGTTCTTATTATAATAGTTCCTTTAGGCCATATGAATTTCATAAGTCCTATAATATACACTTAAGGTGTTAAGTTCTTCACATTAATAGTGTGGTTACCTATTTTGAAGAAGTTTTGAATTTTTTCGAGAGGTATGTAGCCCATACTTATTAATCAAGTTGTGTAATACATATGTTTGGTGTTTTGTTTTTTACACGTGTTTTATTATTACATAAATTCTTCTGGAGCATATGCCACTTTAATATCAAACAATGGCTTTTGGTTCTTATATGGTAGATTTATGATTTGTATGGTAACTGTTGCGGTGAAAATTGGATATCAAGCTATTATATTAACTTGAATCTTAATTCTTTTACAACCGAACTTTATTTTATCCAAAGGAAAGGTCTAAAGAAAGAAAAACCTTTTTCGCGATGTAACGACAATGCTTAAGAGATTCGGGGATCGGGGGTTGGTTATACTTAGGGAAGGTGTTAGCACCCTAAGCATCTGTAGTACTCTACAGGAACCTTTTGTTTGATTGCTTGCTAAGTTTGTGGGAATGTGCTATGGATTGGGAAAATGTATAAGTTGAAACCTAAAATTATATACACTAAGTTTGCTCGCAAAGACGTCGCGTCTTCTGCCTACGTATCCTAACTAGGATAGAATCAGAGCAATCGTAGTTCACCTCACGAGGGATGAAGAACACTTGATTATGATCAAGGTTCAAGGGGGAACAAACTTGACAAAGTTTGTGTGGAGTTTGACAAAACTCCCTAATCTAAATTATAACACTCAAAAGGGGAAGTAAGAAATCATGACAATGATTCTTACATAGAGTTGACAAACTCTATCCTAGGGTTCTAGTTGAAGAACACTCCTAGTACTGGTAGGTTTTTTAGACTTGAAGCAAAGTCTAATGGCTTCTAAACTAAGGTTAAAGTGACTTAAAAAAGTCAAGGGATGGGTGAATGAGCTATGCATGACATGAAGGTCAATGGAAAGACTTTTCCTTTGGAAGGAGAGAGAGGAGGGAACTGGGATGAGAGCTAACAAGCTTCATCACTTGGGGACAAGAAATTACTTAACAAAGTTTTAAATATGATGAAAATAAAAGCATGGTGACAACCATTAAGTGAACATGTTTAAAAGATAAAGCAAAGATGCATTGATGACAATCAAAGCAGATGATTAAGCAGGAAGTGTGACAACAGATCGAGCTTAAGTAAATTCAACAGAGGGGACAAAATGAATATGGTAACAACCACAAATAAAATCATAGCATGTTGACTAACATTGAGGAAAAGAGGGTAAGCAAATATCATGATATTCACAAGTATAATGAGAGAGAAATTCATCTGCATATGTGGGAAACGATCACAAAACATACTTAACTTGCAAGTAGTCAAAAAGGATGAAAAATTAGGCAAACATGGAATTTTAAAATATGAAATAAAAGTAGACATAAAAAAAAACATAATGCAAAAAGAATGGGTGCAAAATGATAAAAAATGAAAGAGATGTGATTTTTTGAAGTTTGGTTGAAAAATGGTGAAAATTGACAAAAGGGTTGCCCTCCTCAGGGGTCGAACCCAGGTTCAGCTGGTACAAGGCGCTTAGGTGACAAGGTGACTACCACTGGGGTGGCTATACATCCGTTTGTAAATGCCACCCAATAAAATATATGGGTAACATTTAGGGCTGGCAACGAACCAAACCAACTCGAAGATAGTTCGGAATTCGACTCGACAATTAAATCGTTGAACTAGGTTCATGAACCAAATGAGTTGAGTATGAGCGAAAAATTAAGTTCGTTAACTAAATGAGCTGAACTTGAACTATACATAGTTCGACTCGTTAGGTTGATGAGTCAACTCAATTACATATGAAAAGAATTATACTATCTTTAAGATTAAGTTTAAATATTTACTTCAAATCTTAGACAAGTTTAATCTTCAATTTAGTAGTTTTTGAATTAGACTCTCAAATGTATCTCTTGAAAGTTGTGTAGGTTTTGAATTAGTAGATTTCGAAGATAAAGTTAAATTTCAATATGATAACTTTTATTTTATTTTAATATTTTATTTAAAAAATATATATTTATTTAAAATATCAAATATACTAAAAAATATATATATTTTAAAAAATAGTTTTTAAGTTCGTGAACCATGTGAGCTGAACCTAATGAGATGAACCTAACGAGCTGAACCGAACTGTTCGTGAACTTATAACGAGTCGAGTTTGAGCTTAAAAAAAAGTTCGTATCGAACTCGAACTCGAACTCGAATTCGAACAATTCTTAACGAGTCGAGCCGAGCTGAGGTGAGTTCGAATCGACTCGACTCATTTCCAGCCCTAGTAACATTTAAAACAGGCTGGGCACAAAACATGAAGCAAAAGATGAATTGCTTTTTGATATGTAACTTCCTCAATTCTCAATGGTTTTACACAAAATTTTAGTCTAAATCGTATATTTTTTAATGAGGAACAAGATGGCTGTTGCACCCAAAATTTTGACCCCTTATATTTCTCATTATCATTTTAGGATCATACTCATGAATTATCTAACCTTAACCCAGTGCAAGTTTGTCTTTATCAAATTACAGATGAATCAGGGTTTCGTGCAATCAAAATCGAAGCTTCAGGGTTTGTGATTAGTCAATGATTTGGGCTAATTCAATCATGAAATAAAATCATGGATATCATATGAAGACATCTGAGAATCCAATTTGAGGTTGTTACCCCAGAATCCAGAGCAGTGTATTTCAGGGCACCCGATTAGGGTTTCTGACCAGTAAAAGTCAACTGTAGTTTGACTTTGATATTGGAAGGTGTTTTAATGGTGAGATTATGATCCATGAAATTCATATAGCTTAATGAAGTTCATTCAAGAAGTTTCAAAGTCTCAGAAGGTCCAGAATGTCAACAGGCGACTCGGTAGTCACCGATCGGTCGTACGGTTGACCAAAAAGTCAACTCTCCAAATTTTAGGAATTGGAATTCAATTTGTGAAACAAAATTGTTACTTATGTCATATTGGACTTGCATATCAATTTTCATGACCATTGGATCAAGGATGAAGGAGTAATCGAAACATCGGGAAATTAGGGTTTTGAAAGGGGCTAAACCATAACTCCTTAACCACACATCCAATTGAGTTGGTTCAAAGCTCATTTGAAAGCTATTGACAAATACTACAAAAGTCCCTAAGTGGTCCATGATCATAAAATGCATAGATTTGGAGTTATGATCAAATTCATTTCTAGAAGGGAAAAAGACTTAGAGGAATTTCACTTTTAAGTTCATTTTTTAGCAACTTTGGGAGACTTTTTGGCCAAGTTCCTTTGGGAAATTGAAACTCATGAAAGCATGAATATTTTAGATTTATTTGAGGGCTTTCTAAAAAGTACTAGCACATCTCAAAAGGATTTGTGAGCTGAAAGTTATGGTCATGGCAAGTTGGTGGTTTTTCACTTTAGTCCCACATTGTCAAAATTCAAGAATTCATTCTTTCATCAAAGTTGGCCAATCTCAGCTGGTGAACCATGTTGTATATGATATGTGAGGAGTTTGTAGCTTGAAAATACAGAAATTATGCAAAGGAAATCAATTTAGCCAAGCTTTGCAAGTGGCTTGCAAGTTGCCTTGCAACTTGCACTTAAAGTAAAAAAGTAAGCATGAGGTGTAAAGCAATTCTAAACCAGCCATGATACTACATCTCTAGCCTGCAATTAGCCACACTAAACCATCATTTTTCTTGACTATTAAGGCTTGCCTTGCAGCCAAGGAAACCCTCTTGTGGAGGTTTAATAAAAAAATCCAAAACCTTTCTTCAAAGTGAAGAAACCTCCAAATCTGCCCCCTCTCTTCATTTGCCTATAAAAGGAAGTCCTCACCACCTCATTTTGAATACAACATCCATTCTAAAAACCATAAAAAAGCTCAAGCTTCCATCCTTGTGCACTTTGCTTCAAAAATCACAAAGTCACTTTTTCACTAAAACCTTCAAAAATCTGTCTTGCTACCAAGGCTGCCAAATTCATTTCTCCCCATTCAAACACCCCAACAATCATTCACACAATCCCTAAATATGATATAGAAGGTGTACAAGACCTTAGACCACTCAAAAAACATCACCATTCAAAAAGTCAACTTCATCACCAAGTTACTTTGACCAAAAGCCACAAAATCAACCACATCTTGTTCCATACACTTCCTTGGTGTTCTAATCATCCTAACACCTCTCATATATAATTCCTCAACTGTCCAAAGCATTGAGGGGCATTGGTGGAGTTTATTTCTCCAACTGTCTTGAAGTTTGCTTTGTTACTTCACAATGAAGGAATCTCTCAAAGCTAGAAGCACTTGAAGTTCCTCTAGGTTTCTTGGTGTTCAAACTTGCCCAATACAGCCTACTAGAGGTATGTAAACACTCTATTCTTGCTTTGCACCATAATTCCATGATTTGTTATTTTGAGTTCATTATGTGAAAGATATATCATGTGTGTGTTTCATGCCAAAGTTCTGTCATGACTCAAGAACAGCTCCTTGGTGATTTGAATCATATTTGAAATCATGATCATGATATGTGTGTATGTTTGTGTGGAACTGTTTGCATCTGTTTTGCTTCATCATTCATAAAATGCCACACTTTGCATATTAATGCCATAGACATGTCATTTTTGGTTAGGGGTTAAAGTTGGTTTAGATTTGAGTTTAGAATCATCCATTTGTGCATATATAACTTGTGTGCATGAGTTGTGTGGCTTACATGTGGAGAAAACCAAACTGAACTTCCTTTGTGCATTCAATTTGTCAAATTTTCACTCAAATCATTCATTTTGCAATAACAGACTGTTAGGCATCATTTTCTTGCTTAAACACCTTACTTTCCATATATGAAGTATGTGTGTAGGAGTTATTTGGTGTAAATATACTGCAAAAATGATTTGGCCTCTTAGTTGCATCTCACTTGACAATTTTTTCACTTTGAATACTATGTCTCAACATAGACTGTTTTGAGTCCTAATCTTTGCTTGAACACATTCAATATCATGAATATGTGGTGTATAGATGTTTGATTTGGCCTAAAAAGGCATAGAACCAAAACTGAACCTCAACACTTCTTTTTTCAAATCAACTTGCAACTTGACATGCAATTTTTCATGACAGCCTGCTTTAAACTCTTCTCTTGCTTGATATTCATCCAACAACATATATATGAACTGTTTGAGTGGTTGTTTTGATCAAAATATGCCTGTAACATGATTTGAGATTCTCATGCTTTTTTCAAAAAACACCAAAATGCAGTTTGCATGTCAATTCTCATACCAACCAATTTGAAACCACTTTCACTGTTTGAATTCATTTGTTTATATGTATGTGTGATGTGCAGATGTTTAAATTGATCAGAATATGCATACAAATAAGAACTGCATCTTTCATGCATCACACTGTGCCAAAATTGCAATTCAAGTACCACTTTTCATAACAGTTGTAGTTTGACTTCAAAATGTGTTTGGTTCCTCTCAACATCATGATTTTGTTGTGTATACATGATTAGCTTGATCTGAATAGGTCTAGGACTGAAACTTGACTTCACACTGCACTTACTTCACAAAACTATCACTTGGATCACGATATTTCATACCAATTAGAATTGAATCTCACTCTTTGCTTTAGTTCACTCAATGACATGTACTTGATGTGTGTGAGTGTTCATTTTGGTCAATATGTGCTTTGAAGCTGAACTGCCATAGGTCATGCACATCATTCATGAAATTTTGCAATTCACATGGCACTTCTTACCACAGTTTGATTTCATCCATAAAATTGTTTTAGATCCATTCATTATCATTTATATGTTGTGTGAGCATGATTATTTTGATTGGAAACTGACTGATACATGAGACTCACATCAAAATGCACTTTCAAGCTTCCAAACATACCTATTATCGGGTTTTAAAATAGGAAAGGAATTTCAAAAATCTAAGTGCACCATCTTGTTCCTCGTGTTTTTCTTGTCAATTTGCATATAAATTTCATCTCAAAAGATTGAAAATTGAGAAAGTTACAAGTGAAAATGCAATCATGTTTCTTGCCTTATTTTTGCCCAGCCTGGTTTTTGAGTATCCCATATATATTTATGGGGTGGCATTTACAAACGGATGTATAGCCACCCCAGTGGTAAGACCATTAAGCCAAAACACGCCTTGTACCAAGCGAGCATGGGTTCGACCCTTGAGGAGGGCAACCCTTTTATTAAATTTTGTCATTTTTTCACCAATCTTTGAAAAATCATATATCTCTCAATTTTAATCATTTTTCACCCATTACTTTTGTATTGTGTTCATCTTGATGTATACTTTCATGCCATATTTTTTATTTTCATGTTTACCTAAATTTTCATCTCTTTTGACTTCGTGCAAGTTAACTGCATTTTACGTTCGTTTACGCATGTGCAGATGAATTTTTCTTTGGTTACACTTGAATTTGTTTGTGATACTTGCTTGCATTCATATCCTTACATGTTAGTTAACATTCTAGGATCTTATTTTTGGTTGTTACCATGTTTATTTTGTCCCCTTTGTTAAATTTAATTGAACTCGAGCTGTCGTCACAGTTCCTGTTAATTCATCTGTGTCGCTTGCGCGAAAATAAGGTGTCGGCATGACAGAAGAGTCGCCACCTTTCGTTATTTATCCCTCAGAGCGGGAAAGGAAACGATCGGAAAAACCTAACGAAAAAGGGTAGGACAAGGTCGTCGCAACCATTGTCTGGGTTCGGGAGTCGGTTACGCAAGGGGAAGGTATTAGCACCCCTCATGTCCGTCGTACTCGACGGGGTCCTCGCTTGTTTGTTTACTTGGACGGGTTGGTTATAATCTATCTACCTATCAAGGCTGGCTGAAAAAGAAAAGAAAAAATGACTCGGCAAAGCGTCGCGCTTTATGCCTACGTATTCCCGTCTGGAACGAGAAATCAGAGTCAACGTAGTTCGGCTAACTACGGGGGAAGATGGGGAAGGTTGCTCGCTAGGACGTCGCGTCCTATGCCTACGTACTTTCATCTGGTATGAAAGATCAGAGCAAACGTAGTTCGGGAAACTACAGCTTATTTCCTGAAAGAAGTGTTTTTTATTGCGTTTGCGATCTCAACCGCACTAGAGACTATGACCTGAGAGTGAATGCGTCGCATGTCACCCAAAGGGTACCATACTAAACATCCCACCTCAGATAGCTTAAGGCTCGTAACGTACGAAAGAAATCATTCATGATTACTGTATCTTAAGCTGCTTTAAGATGAGAAGAGAACATGCCCAACTAGGAGGGAGACTATCAAGTCCTACTGTTGTCATGCCATGGATTCATCCTATGGTTGAGGTTTGAACAAGGAACTCCTAGACGTTGTCATGCATAGGTTTCAACCTAAAAGTCTATCATCAAATCCTCATTAGAGGAAATGAGAGTCCTAAGGGATCATGTCAATGATACACCAAAACAGACAAAAGCATCAGCTTTAACAGTAAAATGCATGCAATGCAAGTGAGGGAGGAAATGTGTGTGGGGCTTCAGCCTCCACAAGCTCGTCTCGACCTCAAGCCAGTCATGAAATAACAGTAATCATACTGAAGGGTAAACAACATGCTATCAAGCAATAACACATAAAAGAAGGGAAGTGCCATCAGGCAAACAAACCATACTTGAGAAAGAATCATCTACTCTCTAATCCTAACCCTAACACAGAATCTGAATCAAATCTAAGCAAAGCCCTAAAGCAAAACCTAACCAAAAGAAATCAATCCCAGTCTTCAAGCTTCAGAACAAGCTTACCAAAGAAAGGGAGCTAAGTAAGCAGACTCATAGTGTCTTCCTCAGGAAAGCACCAGGAGGTGTATACTCAGGAATCATATCCTATGTGGCTCAACTACTGTGATCAGTTTACATTCCTCCTCAGGAGAAATTAAACTCACAAGCAGGCTCCTACATCACTGGATATTTAGGAAATCCTATCTGGACTAGTGGAACTAAATGAACAGACTCATAGGACCTTCCTCAGGAAAGTACTAGGAGGCTTCCACTTAGGAGTTGTATCCTATGTGGCTCAACAACTGTGATCAGTTTACATTCCTCCTCAGGAGAAATTAAACTCACAAGTTGGCTCCAACATCATTGGATACTTGAGAAATCCTAGATAAACTAATGGAACTAAATGAACAGACTCATAGGACCTTCCTCAGGAAAGTACTAGGAGGCTTCCACTTAGGAATTGTATCCCATGTGGCTCAACAACATGTGATCAGTTTACATTCCTCCTCAGGAGAAATTAAACTCACAAGTTGGCTCCAACATCATTGGATACTTGAGAAAGAGGTGAGAAGAAAGAATGAAAGTCATTCATAGTGCCTTCCTCAGGAAAGTACCATGAACTTCCTTCAAACTTCAGGATCTCAAACCTCACAGACAGGGGACAAGCCAAGCTCTGGGTCTCTGAGTCTTGATCTACAATCTTCTCTTCATCATGCTCTCCAACAAGGTCTTCAAGACAAACTAAGCCTCACAACAAATTCCCCCAAAATAAATCCCAGAGATGAATAGATAACCACAGCACAGACAAAATCATCAGGCAACTTCAGAAAATACCTAAAAATACTAAACCAATGGGGAAAAATCTATCAATTATTCACAAGGGTCTACAACATCCACCCATAACATCCACATATGCCCCTACCCAAAAATCAAAACAAAACTATCTAAAGAAAATAAATTTCTTTACCTATGCACAACCTAAACCCTAATTATGATACTCTAATGCTAACCTGATTAAACTAATCAAATTTTAATCTAAAAATCAAGAATTAAATCCTATGGGGAACTATGGTTCACTATCTAATTACACAAAAAAGAATGAGTTAAAAAGACTAAAGGAAGGCCCTTAAAACAAATTCTACAAAATTGGATATCAAACTAAACATATTAAAAAGCTATTTAAAAGAAAAATCTATTAAAAATATGAAAAGAAAATAAAATGGACATTTTATTTATTTAGAATTTTCTAGACAGATTTATTAACATATAGGAAAAAGAAGAATTAAAAAATATTAAATTTTCTATTTTTTATGAATTTTATAAAAGACAAACAATAAAAGAAAATAAAAAAAGAATTAAAGGGGACGGGGGGTGAAAATAGCAAGGCAGATTAGTTGTTAATTATATGGGCCAGAATAGGGGGTGGTGTTAATAGAAAGATGATTAAGCCCACACGGACTCACTAAACCAAACGACCACGTTTCAATGCTTGAATTTTCCCTCCGTTTTTCCAATGAATCTGGGCCGTAGATTGGGGTGATTAAGTCAAGCGCTCAGAAAGATCCAACGGACGAGGGCCATCGTCCCCAAAACTGATCTAGGGTTTCAGTTTGAAAGCTCCCATGCACGAAACTTCCCTCATCTGTTGCTCTCTCATCTCTTGATGATTTTCAGAAATTTCAAAACCAAACATGCTCCACGAAACATGAGGATTACAACCATATGCGTAGTTTCCCTTGAATCCTCTTAACATGCGCAAACAGAATGGATGAAGTTCTTGGTTCCACCATTTTCACTGAGATCAATCATGGGGAAACTTAAATCTAATGGTATGATTATGTTTTACATGTTATGCTTATCACAATGAGCTATCAATCGTGCATTAAAACCTAACATCCAGCTTGCTCTTGATCCTAACAGATTCTTGCACCTGCCATCAATCCTCACCAAACCCTCTGAAACTCTAGGGAACTAAACGACTATCCTATCATGCTCATTCTATACCTACAAGCCAGACAGAAAGCACATAATTTAGAAGATATATGGGGAAGAAAGAACCTGTTGAATGGTGATGGTGAGTGGTGCTATGAGTAGTTGCAGAGCTTGCAATTGATGCCAAACACTCCTCTAATGGAGAGGATCTTTCTGTTTGCAAAAGCTTTGAAGAAGAAAGCTTGTAATGGAAGAAATCTCAAGTTGCTTGATCTTGAAGGAAGCTCTTCAATGGCAGTTCTTCTCTCTCTTTCTCCTCTGAATTCTTCAACATTCACCAACCTCATACTCATCATGATTCACTCTTCTTATAACCATCATTGGAAAAGTCTAGGATCATCTAGAATGATCTAGAAAGTCCTTGAAATCCCATGTGATGACATATTGAATTTCTCTCATCTCATGCCTTATGCCTTAAAATTTGGTGTCAAAATACCTTTACATGAGATAATGAGAAGATATGTGTGAAAAACAAGCTCACCTTTGGCTTATGTTGAATTTTGCAAGGGTGCCTTAATATGCAAGTTTCAATTTTACAAAGCATGTCCCATTTTAAAGCCTCAAATGAAAATTCTATTTAAACCAATGTTCTTAAAATGATGTTTCCAATCAAAATGATATATTGGATGACCTATTTTGGATTCCTAGATCTTCCAAACCAATTTTCATTTTCAACTTTTTAAACTTATAAGCCATTTTTAGTTCATTTTTAACCAATCATACAAATCCATGCTATGAGCTTTTCCAACAATTCATGACCTTCTTTCTAGACTTAAAATCACATTTTGAACAACTTTCATGTTTTGAGTTTTTCCATTTGAGGCTTGGAACTAGGAGATATGGCCTTTGCTTAAAATGACATATAACTGACAAATGACCAAAATACCCCTGTCTTGTTCAAACCATAAGTTGAGTTCCACAAATCCTATCAAGGACTTATACCACTCAAATTAAAGATAAGGAGATGCTCTTCAACATTCATGTTGACCAAGAGATCATAGGAATCATCCTACTAGGGCAAAAGTTGTCTGCAAGTTGGGTGACTTTCAAGGACCCAGATTCATACACCTCAGCTGACCTGTAATTTGTCAAAACCATAACTTGAGCTCTGTAACTCCTATCAAGGACTTCCACCACTCAAATTAAAGCTAAGAACAAGCTATACAACATTCATGTTGTGGGGAAGATGAGATATCAATCACATCTAGAGCTAAAACTGCCTGGAAGATAGGGATCAAATTAGGGTTTTTCACTGACAATCCTTGGAAACCCTAACTCAAAACTTCTCAAACTCCTCAATCATGATGAGTTGGTCTAGGAATCATCTTTATAACATCTCTATGCATCATTCCATGATCTCATGGCCCTTGGATCAGGTCTCAACCTTCTCCAAATCTTCAGTTGTCCTAGGGTTGACCCAGTCAAAACCCTAATTCTACCATTCATGGTTGAATCTTCTGAACTCTTGCACAATGACTTCTCTGGACTTCATGATGGCTTTCAAGACATCTCATAAGTTTTCTCAAAACATCAAGCTCATTCTTAAAGTCTCAGAATCATCTGAGGAGCTCCCACAACTCTCAAGCTATGAAGCACACAGCCCTGGTTTCAACCAACTCCTCTGAGGATCTCTTGAACTTTCTGATGAAGGTATCAACTTTCAAACACTCAATGAATAAATAATTGTTGGTCAAATTTTGGGGTGCAACAGCTGCCCCTATTCAAACGGCTTGAACCTGACTGGGTGAGAAGCGAACGACTCTCAACCAATCAAGGTGCGAGACGATTGAATATCGGTAAACCCGAAAATTTGCCAACTGCGCGAGCACGCGGTACTCTGCGGGGAACAAATCTTTGAATACTGCAACACTAGCTGCTCAACAACTAGCTGGAGAAATATCGACCTGACATCACCGTCAGTTATCCACATTAAATTCTTCTGACATTGCCTTCAGACAATCACAACACCCCGCATCGCCGCTGGAGAACTAAACAGCCTGACATTACCGTCAGACAAGATTCTGAGGAACGCCCAACATCACCGCTGGAACACCAAATCACCTGAAATCGCCGTCAAGAACAACCATAACTCGGGGAAGCAAGCGTCCAACATCGCCGCCGGAGACCTAACCCTGAATCACCAAAATACCCAACATCGCCACTGGAGAAAATACAACAATGAACAAAATACCCCGCATCGCCGCTGGAGAAAATACATCTCTGAACAAAGTACCCCGCATCGCCGCTGGAGAACTAAATCTGGCAAAATACCCCGCATCGCTGCTGGAGAACTAAAGGATCTGCATCACCTAACATCGCCGTCAGAAGACTGGATCACCTTGACATGCCCAACATCGCCGCTGGAAAACTGAATCTGACATCGCCGTCGGAAACGAACATCCTCTTAGAGACACTCGGCATCGTCGTTGTACAAACATCATCTCTACTTGGGATTTAAAGAGTCTGACCTCGCCGTCAAACAAACATTCAACCTCGCCGTCGAACACATTCAACATCGCCATCAAACAAACATCCAACTTTACCGTTGAACACAAACCAGGTCCGGGAATCCGAAGTATACATCTCAAAGGTACAAAACCTAAGCTTGGGATGGAAACAAAAACTTCCAACGGTACACATCCTAATATTGGAGGCAAACATATCCAAAGGTACGAAACCTGAGCTTGGAGGCGAACATATCCAAAGGTACGAAACCTGAGCTTGGAATCAAACATATCCAAAGGTACGAAACCTGAGCTTGGAAGCAAACATATCCAAAGGTACGAAACCTGAGCTTGGAATCAAACATATCCAAAGGTACGAAACCTGAGCTTGGAATCAAACATATCCAAAGGTACGAAACCTGAGCTTGGAATCAAACATATCCAAAGGTACGAAACCTGAGCTTGGAGTCAAACATATCCAAAGGTACGAAACCTGAGCTTGGAGTCAAACATATCCAAAGGTACGAAACCTGAGCTTGGAGTCAAACATATCCAAAGGTACGAAACCTGAGCTTGGAATCAAACATATCCAAAGGTACGAAACCTGAGCTTGGAGTCAAACATATCCAAAGGTACGAAACCTGAGCTTGGAATCAAACATATCCAAAGGTACGAAACCTGAGCTTGGAATCAAACATATCCAAAGGTACGAAACCTGAGCTTGGAATCAAACATATCCAAAGGTACGAAACCTGAGCTTGGAGTCAAACATATCCAAAGGTACGAAACCTGAGCTTGGAGTCAAACATATCCAAAGGTACGAAACCTGAGCTTGGAGTCAAACATATCCAAAGGTACGAAACCTGAGCTTGGAATCAAACATATCCAAAGGTACGAAACCTGAGCTTGGAATCAAACATATCCAAAGGTACGAAACCTGAGCTTGGAATCAAACATATCCAAAGGTACGAAACCTGAGCTTGGAATCAAACATATCCAAAGGTACGAAACCTGAGCTTGGAGTCAAACATATCCAAAGGTACGAAACCTGAGCTTGGAATCAAACATATCCAAAGGTACGAAACCTGAGCTTGGAATCAAACATATCCAAAGGTACGGAACCTGAGCTTGGAATCAAACATATCCAAAGGTACGAAACCTGAGCTTGGAATCAAACATATCCAAAGGTACGAAACCTGAGCTTGGAATCAAACATATCCAAAGGTACGAAACCTGAGCTTGGAATCAAACATATCCAAAGGTACGAAACCTGAGCTTGGAATCAAACATATCCAAAGGTACGAAACCTGAGCTTGGAATCAAACATATCCAAAGGTACGAAACCTGAGCTTGGAATCAAACATATCCAAAGGTACGAAACCTGAGCTTGGAATCAAACATACACGCTGCTATTCTCTTGACATCTTGTCAAGTCGTTGCTAAATAAAAGCAAACACGCCGGGTCACCGGACATAATCATCAAGTTAACAACTCGGTTGAGGAGAGAAGAATGAGGGTTCACCCAAACAATCCTGACGACTCACTGGGGAAAAGGAAAAAAGGGTTCACCCAAACGACCTTGTAGACTTTGCTGCAGAAAGACGAGAGAGTTCATCCCAACGAATTCAACAACTGCTGGAGAATAACGAAAGAGCTAACTCAGACGATTCCTACCAACTTTACTGGGGAGCAAGTATCCCTGCTCGAGAACAAGGTAACCTCCTGGTTCATGCTTCATATGCAAATGCTGGAAGGATGAGCGTAATGCTCCGTGCGAAACGGAATGCTACGCTTTTGGGTAAATGTTATGCAATCATGCACAAAAATGCCCCAGCAGAATAAATGCTGGGAAGAGGAATCATCCTCTCGGGGAGAGTAACCATTATGCTGAGGAAAAGCTACCCTTCAAGGGAACTGCATTTTCTGCTTGTCTCAACTGGACTTGGACTTGAGGATGACAGACTCCTCCGGAGAACACAGCACATCAAGCTGATCAACACACTATCTTCTGCTATACTCTGCACGGGGAAAGCGATAAATGCTCTGAACGGCTTTCTGGGGGAACGACCCTTCTAGGGAACATAGCCTTCGGGCTACAAGACACTCATGTCATTAAGTCCTCAAACTCACGGGGATAAACAAATTTCGGCTTGCTGGACAATCCTTCAGGATCCGCTTGGGGAAACATTCCATCTGCCAATCATGACTGTGCTCGGCTGGGGATATCAATCTACCTGCCTGCTGCTGGGGAAGTGCCAACCACCTGCTGGGGAAAAGCCCTCCACTCTGTTGGGGATCCAGAGATCATCTTGAACAAACAACTCCGTAGGGCGCTTCCAAGAATCATCCTAAACTGATAACCTTTCTGGAGACTTTATTCTGCGGGGTATTCCAGGAATCTTCCTGGGCAACCCTTGCTGGGGACGCTATTGGGGAGCTCGAGAATCATCCTGAGCAAACAACTCGGGAATCTGCACAGAGATCTTAAGAACCATCTTAAGCAAACGGCTCTGTTGAGGAATTCGAGAATCATCTCGAACTGAAAACTTCGCTGGGGATCTCAAAAATCATCTTGAGCGAGCGACTGTGGGGATTACACCGGGGTCTTAAGAATCATCTTAAGAAAGCGACCTTGTTGGAGAGAATATCAGGAATCGTCCTGAGCAACCGGTCTTTTGGTGGAATACCGGTAAGACAAGAATGATAATGACCTAGATCACGCTTATGATGCGTATGCTTCTGCGCCATGCCCCACACGGTGGGAATGATATGCGTTTATGCCAAATGCCATGCAATCATGTACAATGCTATGCAACGTTAAATGCTATGCAGTGTTAAATGCTATGCAGTGTTAAATGCTATGCAGTGTTAAATGCTATGCAGTCATGCACAATGATGCGATCCCGTCCGCGAAATAAATGCTGGGAGGAGGAAACCCTTTTGTCAAGGAGACAAGAACTACTCAGGTAGAGGAATCATCCTGCTGAGGAGAACGTGGGCACGCCAATACCAATCGGACTCCGCCTGGGGAATGATCTTCTGGTTGACTGCTGCAGGGCAAACAACTTCAGTTGATCTGCTGCAGAGGGACGAAGCTCTACGAGAACCCGAACCTGCTGAAGAAAAGCGATGTCAATCGCGGGAGTGAACTGCGTGGTCGTCTCAGATACTCTTCTGGGGATAACAACTCTGTGGGAAAACAACTTCAGCTGCTCAACACTCCACTGGGGAAAAACCAATCACGATTTGATCAACCTCCAAGGACTCGGCTCTCTTGGCCATCTGCAAACTCGGCTGAGGAAGGAGAAATCATTCTGCTTCGCTGGAGAGAGTGCGACTCTGGGAAATATAGCATCGGCTGCTCAACATCTGCTAGGGAAGAAAGAATCATCTGACTTCGGGGGAGAGTACAACTCTGCAGGGGAATACATCATTAGCTGTTCCACCACTCTACTGGGGAAGAGGGAATCATCCATCTTCAGGAGAGAATACGACTCTGGTGAGGAATTTCAATTCCGCTGGAGACTTCAGTCTGGCACCATTGGTTACTGCATCCTTCGGCATACGAACAACTTCCTACAAGACTTGCACTTGTGACCCGGTGCTGGGGGGGACACCTGCTTCGGTGACTTTATTGGGGAAAACACGAGCTTCGGCACCCGAACATTTCTATGAAACCTGCACTTGTGACCCGGTGCTGGGGAAAGACGACATCATTCTTCGGTGCTTGGCTCAGCTGATGAGGTGACGTCCCTTCAGGAGGCGTCTGCTTGGGGAAGAGAATCATCTCTGCATGGGGAGACATATCAATGCTCACTATTCTGATTCTAATTCTATGGAGGAGAGACTACTGAATACTGCTGGAGAAGGAGGGCTCGCCCTGCTTCGGGGATGCGCACGGCGTATCCTCTGGAAGGTGCTACACCTGCAACAACACAAACAAACAGACAAGATACCTTCCTCAAAGGGGCCTATCCAGGTTATTATCTCGTGACAATATTCAATTAATTAAGTGCTTCAACAATTAATGGGCCTAGGCCCGTGAGTTTATGTATGCGCATTTTATCAAAAAACATCGGCGTTTTCATTCGCAAACAAAATAGATAAATGCTAAACAGACAAGCAGAATTGCTGAATAATGTGCATTTTATTGATGATGAACCCCTGAATGGGCAAAAATGTTTTACAATAGAGGCAAGCTCCTGGAATGAGGAAGCCGCGCAAAAATAAAGCATAAATATACATCAGTATATACAAATGTCGGCAACGAGGCGTAGACGAACACCATGAGTTGATCCCTCTAAGACCCACTCGACTTTGATACTTCTCCGACGCTTCAGCTTCAGAAGAGATTGATTCAGATAAACGGCCCTCAGGTCTTCCAAACCACTAAACAATGAAAGTCCACACGCGAAACGCAGTCATTTGCTTATTCAAATCCCTAACTTTTGTGTGAACCGCCCTTTACGGGTTTTCGGTTCACCGGGATACCCTTTTTTGCCGAAGCCGCCCAGTGTAGGTTTTCGACTTCGCGGGTGTACATTTTTCAATATATCCCTAATTTTTGCCCGAACCTTTTATTCTGTTTTTGGTTCGCCGGGATGCCCCTTTTTTGCCTGGACTCTTTCTTTTTTGTCCAGCGGGTCTCTTTCAAGCAAAGTATTTTTTAACTGCGTCTGCGTTCACCGGGGATGCAAAATCTTCACCATCCATCGTGGATAACAACAAAGCTCCTCCTGAGAAGACCTTGCTGACGACATACGGCCCTTCGTAATTCGGATTCCACTTGCCCCGGTGATCGGAGTGTGGCGGAAGAATTTTCTTCAGGACGAGATCACCCGTCTGAAAGCTTCTAGGACGCACCTTCTTGTCATAAGCTTTCTTCATTCGGCTCTGGTACAGGCGACCAAATGCAATCGATGCTAACCTCTTCTCGTCCATCAGGCTGAGTTGGTTCAAGCGATTCATAATCCATTCTGCCTCGTCGAGCTTCACATCAACCAAAACTCGCAAAGAAGGAATCTCCACTTCTAACGGTAGGACAACTTCCATACCGTACACCAAGGAGAAAGGAGTTGCCCCGGTCGACGTACGCACCGTCGTACGATAACCGTGCAAGGCAAACAGAAGCATCTCGTGCCAATCTTTGTACGTCACGACCATCTTCTGAACAATCCTCTTAACGTTCTTGTTGGCCGCTTCAACAGCGCCATTCATCTTCGGTCGGTAAGGAGATGAGTTGTGGTGTTCAATCTTGAAGCTCTGGCACAACTCCTTCATCATCTTGTTATTCAAATTCGAACCATTATCAGTAATGATCCGCTCGGGAATTCCATAGCGACAGATGATGTCCTTCTTTATGAATTTAGCTACCACCTGCTTGGTCGCATTAGCGTACGAGGCTGCCTCCACCCATTTGGTGAAGTAGTCGATGGCTACCAGAATAAAATGATGACCATTGGATGCAGTGGGCTCGATCTTGCCTATCATGTCAATGCCCCACATGGAGAACGGCCAAGGGGAGGACATGACATTCAATGGGCACGGCGGCACATGAACTTTATCAGCATAAATCTGGCATTTGTGACATTTCTTCGCGAATCTGAAGCAATCCGACTCCATAGTCAGCCAGTAATATCCTGCTCTCAGGATCTTTCTCGTCATGGCATGCCCGCCGGCGTGCGTACCAAATGTGCCCTCATAGACTTCTTCCATGAGCATACTTGCCTCCTTCTCATCTACACATCTGAGTAGCACGAGATCGTGGTTTCTCTTATACAGCACTCCATCAGGATTGAGATAAAAGTTTCCAGATAGCCTCCTTAGAGTCTTCTTATCCTGGGTTGACGCACCCGCAGGATACTCCTTGGTCATAAGGACAGTCTGGATGTCATGGAACCATGGCTTGCCATCGTTGGCATCCTCGATTGCAAACACAAATGCCGGTCTATCAAGACGCGAAAGTACAATTCTTGGAGCCTCATTCCAATAATTGACTTTATACATTGAAGCCAACGTGGCTAAAGCATCAGCCATCTGATTTTCAGCCCGGGGTACATGATGAAGCTCTACTCGGTCGAAGAACGGAAGCAGCCTCCTGGCATAATTCATGTACGACACTAAATTCGCTTGACGAGTTTCCCACTCCCCTTTAATCTGATTGATTACAAGCGCTGAGTCACCATATATGTCTAGATTCTTGATTCTCAAATCAATTGCCTCTTCTAGACCCATAATACATGCTTCATACTCGGCTTC
Source organism: Lathyrus sativus (assembly GCA_963859935.3). NCBI lineage: Eukaryota > Viridiplantae > Streptophyta > Magnoliopsida > Fabales > Fabaceae > Lathyrus > Lathyrus sativus. Next base: position 44,397,077 of record OZ012736.1, on the reverse strand, counting down.
ATTGTTGGTAACTGGAAACGTCAGTCTCGCAGTAAACGGGATGTGGGATCCGTGAGGAGTCGTGATGATAGCCCCGATACCACTTCCATAGGAATTAACCGCTCCGTCGAATATCAACTTCCACTGAGACTTCCTATCTGGCCCCTCATCTGGAAATGGCTCATCGCAGTCCTTCACTTTGAGAAACATAATGTCCTCGTCAGGGAATTCGAACTTCATCGGCTGGTAGTCTTCGATTGGCTGTTCGGCAAGGTAATCAGACAATACGCTTCCCTTAATGGCTTTCTGAGAGACGTACTGAATATCATACTCCGTTAACACCATCTGCCATCTGGCGATCCTGCCCGAAAGAGCCTGCTTCTCGAAGACGTACTTGATCGGATCCATCTTCGAAATTAGCATAGTGGTGTGATTGAGCATGTACTGTCGTAGACGTTTGGCGGCCCAAGCTAACGCACAACATGTCTTCTCCAGCATCGAGTATCAAGATTCACACTCAGTGAACTTCTTACTCAAATAATAAATGGCATGCTCTTTTCTGCCCGTCTCGTCGTGCTGACCGAGAACACACCCCATACTATTCTCCAGAACCGTCAGGTACATGATTAATGGCCGTCCAGCCACTGGGGGTATCAAGATTGGAGGTTCTTGAAGATACTGCTTTATTTTGTCGAATGCCTTCTGGCAATCCTCATTCCAAGTAATCGCCTGATCTTTCTTTAAAAGCTTGAACATCGGTTCACAGGTGGCCGTGAGCTGCGAGATAAACCTTGCAATGTAGTTTATTCGGCCCAGGAAACCACAAACTTCTTTCTCTGTTTTGGCGCTGGCATTTCTTGGATAGCTTTTATCTTTGCAGGATCAACTTCAATACCTCGTTCACTAACGATAAACCCCAATAACTTTCCGGACCGCACTCCGAAAGTGCATTTGTTAGGATTCAGCCTCAGCCTGAACTTCCTAAGCCTTTCAAACAGCTTCAACAAATTGACCAGATGCTCTTCCTCCGTTTGGGACTTTGCAATCATGTCATCAACATAGACCTCGATCTCATGATGAATCATATCATGAAACAAAGTTACCATTGCTCGCTGGTAAGTGGCCCCTGCGTTCTTCAGACCGAAGGGCATTACCTTGTAGCAGAATGTGCCCCAGGGGGTAATAAACGTTGTTTCCTCCATGTCCTCCGGTGCCATCTTAATCTGATTGTAACCGGAGAAGCCATCCATGAACGAAAACACGGAGAACTGGGCTGTGTTGTCGACCAACACATCGATATGAGGCAACGGGAAATCATCCTTAGGGCTCGCCCTATTCAAATCCCGATAATCGACGCACATGCGTACCTTACCGTCCTTCTTCGGTACAGGCACTATGTTGGCGACCCACGGAGGGTAAGTGGTAACGTCTAGAAATCCTGCGTCCAACTGCTTCTGGACTTCCTCTTTGATTTTTACAGCCATGTCTGGTCTCGTCCTCCTAAGCTTCTGCTTGACTGGAGGGCAATCTTCTCGCAACGGCAAGCGATGAACCACGATATCAGTGTCAAGTCCGGGCATATCCTCATATGACCAAGCAAAGACGTCACTATACTCTCGAAGCATCTCGACCAGTCTATGCTTGACACCATTCTGCAGCGCAACCCCTACTCTGACATTTCTGACGAGCTCCTCAGAACCCAGATTTACAATCTCAATATCCTCTTCGTGAGGTAGAATAACCTTCTCCTCTTGTCTCAACAAGCGGGCCAACTCTTCCAGAAGGTCTTCGTCTTCATCAATCTCATCCTCGGCTTGATATATCGGGCAATCAAAGTCGTAGTGAGCCGTAGAGGGTCCAGAGTCGATGTCATCTGTCATGTGGATCCTGCAATAACAAGGGTTAAGTTTAAAGCAAGAATATGCAGGTTAGCACAAACCTCGTTGCCATTTTGCTGTTTTTCGAAATAAACATAAAACAGGAATAACAGAGAACACAATATTTGATTACGAAGAAAACGCCTTTTATTTATTAACAAAATGCATACACATAATCCAACAAGGCCCTGACAGTAAAACCACTATGCCCCGGGTAAGACATAGGGTTGTACAAAGATTGTAAAAAGCAAATCATTACTCTTCATTTGTCAGCTTGATAATCTCCTTGATGGTCCAATTGCGGAGGTGCTCGCCCGGCTTGCTCGGTTGAATCCAGGCGTTAAGATCACAATCACTGTCCCCGCTGTCCTCGGACGCAGCGTTGATGCTCTCGAAGATTACTCCCCCCTTGGTGAATAGGATCGGCCCTTTCCCACGAGACGAACTGCCAGAAGAAGATGAAGCTTCAGCTCCAGGAGAATACCCCAATCCAAACTTATCCTGCTTGATTGGTATATCCAAGACATGCCCCCAGCCTGGGGTGGAACCGGCTTCGACAACGGCCCGAGCTTCCTTAAACGAGGAGAGGTTCAACTCTTGCTTCTCTGCGACGACGGGAGCTACCTCCTTCACCTTGACGGTTTCAAATGCTTGGCAAAGGGTTTCATGGATCTCGCCATCCATTTCAACATATTTAAAGGACGACAGGTGGCTCACCATGATGTCCTCCTCACCACAGACTGTTACTATGCTGCCCCCAACAACATACTTAAGCTTTTGATGCAGCGTGGACGTCACGGCACCAGCAGAATGGATCCATGGCCGACCTAAGAGGCAACTGTAGGCGGGCATGATATCCATGATATAGAAAACCGTATTGAACGTCTTGGGACCAACTTGAATTGACAGGGTCAACTCTCCGAAGACGTGGCGCTTGGTCCCATCAAAGGCTTTCACGACCAGATCACTAGGCGTGCACAGCAATCCGCGGGTATCCAACTTCATCAGTGCCTTCTTCGGAAGCACATTAAGCGAGGAACCCGTATCCACCAGGACATGTGACATAATCGTGCCTCTGCACTCTATTGAGACGTGCAAGGCGCTGTTGTGATCTCTTCCTTTAGGAGTCAGCTCTAGATCGGTAAATCCCAGCCCATTACCAGCATTAACATGGGCTACCACTTCCTCGAGTTGATTTACTGATATCTCCTGCGGCACGTATGCAGCATTCAATACCTTCAGTAACGCGTTGCGGTGCGCTTCAGAACACAGCAACAGGTTAAGAATAGAGATCTTGGACGGAGTCTGATGAAGATGATCTACAATTTTGTAGTCACTTTTCTTGATTAGTCGCATGAACTCTTCAGCATCTTTAACCAGCAACTCTTTTTCTGCCCCTGCAGGGACCTCCTCAACAGCTTTACCTTTACCCTTATCCACAGCGTCAGCTCGGACCACTTTCTCTGCTGCAACCTCTGCTGGCGCAAACACTCTACCGCTTCTAGTGATACCACTGACTTCGGTAAGATTCTGCACAGTCGATCCGAATGGCTCAAGCTCTATCTTCTGACCATTGCAGTAAACTTCGGCGCCGTAATGCCATGGAACAGCATTAGTACTCTCGAATGGGATTGGTCCAGCCCTGGTGATGGTGATAATAGGCGGACGAGGCGCAGAAATAGTGATAGGGTGACGAGGAATAGTAATGGTGGCCACTTCATCTGCCTGCTTCAGTACGACTTCCCCTGACGCACTCTCAACGCTCCGACTGAACTGTAAAATACCCTCGGACATCAGACTTTGGATACCTTCGATCAGCTGCTCACACCCATCAGGAAGTGTAGCACAAGCCATACATAACTCTCCACATCCAGGAAAGAAGCCCTTCTTCAGCAACTTAGCCTTGACAAAACTCAGCGGCGTCTTCAAATCTTTGACATCAGTCAGCAAGTCTGAACTCTCCTCAGTGATAACAGCATTCACTCCGCCTCCCTTATGATGAGGCATCGGGTTTTTGGTAACGTTAGGCACGTTGTCAGAAAAGTTGATAACCTTGGCGTCCACCAAGTCCTGGACTTTGTGCTTAAAAGCTTTACAATTCTCAATCGTATGGCCAGGTGCCCCAGTGTGGAACTCACAAGTAGCACTGGCGTCATACCCCGGTGGTGGTGCCCCTGTTAAGGGAGCCAACGTCCTCTTTTGAATTAATTGGAGCTGAAGCAATGTTTGCAGAAGCTGTGCATACGACATAGGTGGAGTTTCAAACTGACGATTTGTCGTAGGAGCCCGATTCTGATATCTCCTATACCCCTGCTGATTCTGCTGCTGAGGCTGCTGCTGCGGTGGGGCAGCTGGGATATTTATGCTAGCAATCTGAGGCTGAGGGCCCTTGCCCTTTCTCCGAGCATTAGTGACAGCACTGGCATCTCCCTCTCGACGCTTGCCAGTATAGGGTTTCTTGCTAGCTCCTCCAATTGAGGATGATTCGCCCTGAATTTTTCCAATCTTTATACCGTTCTCAACATGCTCGCCCAGAGTGATGAGAGCCGAGAATGTTCCAGACATGCCACTGACCAGCTTTTCATAATAGATTCCAGGAAGGGTAGCCACGAACATTTGCACTAGCTCACGCTCAACCATCGGCGGTTGAACCCGAGCAGCCAATTCACGCCACCGCTGGGCGTACTCTTTGAAGCTTTCATTGTTCCGCTGTGAAAGATTCTGAAGCTGAACTCGGTTGGGAGCCAAGTCGCTATTGTATTGATAGTGGAGGACGAACGCTTCTGCCAGATCTCTCCAGGTGCGCACAGTAGCGGGCTCCAAACCCATATACCATTCGAGCGATGGACCAGAAAGACTATCCTGAAAGAAGTGCATCAGCAGCTTCTCATCGTCAGAATAAGCAGACATCTTTCTATAATAAGATCGGAGGTGAACACGGGGGCAGGTAGTACCCTTATACTTCTCAAAGGTAGGCACCTTGAACTTGTGAGGTACTTTAAAGTCAGCAATCAGCCCGAGCTTGGACATGTCAACGCCCAATGTGTTCTGATTTTCAATGTCTCTCATCTTGTCTTCCAGCGCCTTGAACCTGAGTCGAGCCTCAGCATTCAACTCTGCCTCTACACCTCTCTGAGAGAATATGTCATCCTAATGGTCCTCCAGCCACGGTTGAGGCACCAACAGATTTCCTGCACCAGCATTGTCGTTGACCGGCCCCATGTTAACATTGGCTCCCAAACTACCATTGCCGACGCCTGCCGCATTGAGTCCGAGATTAGTCATAAGATTGCCGTTAGCGCTGCCGTTGCCCCCGGCAACAGGAACAACGTTCTGTGGAGCGTCCACTGGAGGAGGAGTAGGCACGGCCCCTCCATGCAGTATGCCATTACTGTCAACCCTGGAGATCAGAGGTTGGACCAAAGTACGAAGCTGGTCTTGCCCATTAGCGACTACCTGCATCAGCTCCATAAAACGATCCATCCGTTCACGGAGCTCTTGAACATCTGACTGTACCTGATCCATTATCCTTGTCTGATTAGCGCGAGTTGAGTAGCGGTGGATGAGTCTTTGATCAATCCTGGAGATTGAAAGCGGCTCGGAACCTGTGTACCTGAAAAACCTGTCAACATTAAAGGTTAGGAAAAGCCACAAAATGTATGTCATGCAAAATGCTGTATGCAGATGTATGCGTGTGTCTGTGTGCTTGAGAGATTTCCTCCGATCCTGGCGCCTTAGTACCAGTGCTGACAATAATAAGGAGAGGAATCTGGGCCTAATCATGGAAACAGCAACCTCACACATAGTATCAGCAATAGTCAGATTCGACACACCAAGGACCGAGAACTCGTACGCAACAGTCTTCCTGAGAGAGGCTTGCAATAATACAATAAGAGGCGAGAGATCCTAGATCGGGGAAACGGTACCTGTCACAGACACACGCCAATGGAATGCGAATCATTATGCAAACTAATGCAAAATGCAGGCATGCAACAATATATCCAGGTGGCTGCTGTGAAGATTCGGCATCAACAGTCACTGATGAGAAGGAAACCCCGGTGTAAAAAACCACTGATCTGATCTGCTGAGAATAACCATCTGATAGGATCGAGATCAAAATTCTGCCCTAACAAGAATAGGTGCCTGATAATAAGGATCCCGGGTGCAATATCAAGGAATATCTGTTGATGAAGTCTTCAGACCCCTAAATCAAGATCTGCCTTATCAAGAACCAACACACAGCTGCTGATGAGATCTTCAGACCCCACACAAAATCTGCCCTATCAAGAACAAATAACAACTGCCGATGGGATCTTCAGACCTCACTCAAAAATCTGCTTCATCTAGGACACACCTCTGATAACAATACTCTGATCGAAACCTGCTCTATCAGGAACAGGCATACATCCGATGATAAAATCCTCTGATCAAAACTCGCTCTATCGAGAACATATCTGCAACTGAGAACCCAACATAACTGATTCACTGCCAAGAAAACCAGGTAGTCTGGAGGTCAAAGTTTCCTGCAACATCCCAACCCCACTCACAGGTATGGACCTAATCCACGGACAAAGGTACGACATCCTATGCGGTCATCAGCGTCACAGACTTTCATGAGTGACAATACGATTCCCAGAAGGAGTGGCATCATCAAGTCATGAAGAGGCCTCACTTAGCTGACTTCCAAATGATCGGTCCCCAGAGTCGACAATCCTCACGTCTGGACTCCCCTCAGATCCTCAGGACCGGAAAGGAGTACCTCTGCAAGAATCTCGTCTGAGCGCAGATTTTCGTAGGGAACTGTGCCTGCTCAGCAGACAGGTTCGTCTACTACTTCTCCGCAACTATATCTAGGTGTGTACTCAAGCCCAGGTTCGGCTTCTCACTCATAGTAACATCCCTCTCCCACAGCAGCACAGATAATCATATCAAACTGGAAATAAAATGCGGGAAATAAAATGCGGGAAGTAAAAATGCGGGAAGTAAAAATGCGATAAATAAACGCAACCCAACAAGCAAACACACAAACGATAGGATTGACTCTCATAGGGAACCGGAGAACCAGAGATTCTGGGTTCGGTCCCCAGCAGAGTCGCCAGCTGTCGCTTGCGCGAAAATAAGGTGCCGGCATGACAGAAGAGTCGCCACCTTTCGTTATTTATCCCTCAGAGCGGGAAAGGAAACGATCGGAAAAACCTAACGAAAAAGGGTAGGACAAGGTAGTCGCAACCATTGTCTGGGTTCGGGAGTCGGTTACGCAATGGGAAGGTATTAGCACCCCTCACGTCCGTCGTACTCGACGGGATCCTCGCTTGTTTGTTTACTTGGATGGGTTGGTTATAATCTATCTACCTATCAAGGCTGGCTGAAAAAGAAAAGAAAAAATGACTCGGCAAAGCGTCGCGCTTTATGCCTACGTATTCCCGTCTGGAACGAGAAATCAGAGTCAACGTAGTTCGGCTAACTACGGGGGAAGATGGGGAAGGTTTCTCGCTAGGACGTCGCGCCCTATGCCTACGTACTTTCATCTGGTATGAAATATCAGAGCAAACGTAGTTCGGGAAACTATAGCTTATTTCCTGAAAGAAGTGTTTTTTATTGCGTTTGCGATCTCAACCGCACTAGAGACTATGACCTGAGAGTGAATGCGTCGCATGTCACCCAAAGGGTACCATACTAAACATCCCACCTCAGATAGCTTAAGGCTCGTAACGTACGAAAGAAATCATTCATGATTACTGTATCTTAAGCTGCTTTAAGATGAGAAGAGAACAGACCCAACTAGGAGGGAGACTATCAAGTCCTACTGTTGTCATGCCATGGATTCATCCTATGGTTGAGGTTTGAACAGGGAACTCCTAGACGTTGTCATGCATAGGTTTCAACCTAAAAGTCTATCATCAAATCCTCATCAGAGGAAATGAGAGTCCTAAGGGATCATGTCAATGATACACCAAAACAGACAAAAGCATCAGCTTTAACAGTAAAATGCATGCAATGCAAGTGAGGGAGGAAATGTGTGTGGGGCTTCAGCCTCCACAAGCTCGTCTCGACCTCAAGCCAGTCATGAAATAACAGTAATCATACTGAAGGGTAAACAACATGCTATCAAGCAATAACAGATAAAAGAAGGGAAGTGCCATCAGGCAAACAAACCATACTTGAGAAAGAATCATCTACTCTCTAATCCTAACCCTAACACAGAATCTGAATCAAATCTAAGCAAAGCCCTAAAGCAAAACCTAACCAAAAGAAATCAATCCCAGTCTTCAAGCTTCAGAACAAGCTTACCAAAGAAAGGGAGCTAAGTAAGCAGACTCATAGTGTCTTCCTCAGGAAAGCACCAGGAGGTGTATACTCAGGAATCATATCCTATGTGGCTCAACTACTGTGATTAGTTTACATTCCTCCTCAGGAGAAATTAAACTCACAAGCAGGCTCCAACATCACTGGATATTTAGGAAATCCTATCTGAACTAGTGGAACTAAATGAACAGACTCATAGGACCTTCCTCAGGAAAGTACTAGGAGGCTTCCACTTAGGAGTTGTATCCTATGTGGCTCAACAACTGTGATCAGTTTACATTCCTCCTCAGGAGAAATTAAACTCACAAGTTGGCTCCAACATCATTGGATACTTGAGAAATCCTAGATAAACTAATGGAACTAAATGAACAGACTCATAGGACCTTCCTCAGGAAAGTACTAGGAGGCTTCCACTTAGGAATTGTATCCCATGTGGCTCAACAACATGTGATCAGTTTACATTCCTCCTCAAGAGAAATTAAACTCACAAGTTGGCTCCAACATCATTGGATACTTGAGAAAGAGGTGAGAAGAAAGAATGAAAGTCATTCATAGTGCCTTCCTCAGGAAAGTACCATGAACTTCCTTCAAACTTCAGGATCTCAAACCTCACAGACAGGGGACAAGCCAAGCTCTGGGTCTCTGAGTCTTGATCTACAATCTTCTCTTCATCATGCTCTCCAACAAGGTCTTCAAGACAAACTAAGCCTCACAACAAATTCCCCCAAAATAAATCCCAGAGATGAACAGATAACCACAGCACAGACAAAATCATCAGGCAACTTCAGAAAATACCTAAAAATACTAAACCAATGGGGAAAAATCTATCAATTATTCACAAGGGTCTACAACATCCACCCATAACATCCACATATGCCCCTACCCAAAAATCAAAACAAAACTATCTAAAGAAAATAAATTTCTTTACCTATGCACAACCTAAACCCTAATTATGATACTCTAATGCTAACCTGATTAAACTAATCAAATTTTAATCTAAAAATCAAGAATTAAATCCTATGGGGAACTATGGTTCACTATCTAATTACACAAAAAAGAATGAGTTAAAAAGACTAAAGGAAGGCCCTTAAAACAAATTCTACAAAATTGGATATCAAACTAAACATATTAAAAAGCTATTTAAAAGAAAAATATATTAAAAATATGAAAAGAAAATAAAATGGACATTTTATTTATTTAGAATTTTCTAGACAGATTTATTAACATATAGGAAAAAGAAGAATTAAAAAATATTAAATTTTCTATTTTTTATGAATTTTATAAAAGACAAACAATAAAAGAAAATAAAAAAAGAATTAAAGGGGACGGGGGGTGAAAATAGCAAGGCAGATTAGTTGTTAATTATATGGGCCAGAATAGGGGGTGGTGTTAATAGAAAGATGATTAAGCCCACACGGACTCACTAAACCAAACGACCACGTTTCAATGCTTGAATTTTCCCTCCGTTTTTCCAATGAATCTGGGTCGTAGATTGGGGTGATTAAGTCAAGCGCTCAGAAAGATCCAACGGACGAGGGTCATCGTCCCCAAAACTGATCTAGGGTTTCAGTTTGAAAGCTCCCATGCACGAAACTTCCCTCATCTGTTGCTCTCTCATCTCTTGATGATTTTCAGAAATTTCAAAACCAAACATGCTCCACGAAACATGAGGATTACAACCATATGCGTAGTTTCCCTTGAATCCTCTTAACATGCGCAAACAGAATGGATGAAGTTCTTGGTTCCACCATTTTCACTGAGATAAATCATGGGGAAACTTAAATCTAATGGTATGATTATGTTCTACATGTTATGCTTATCACAATGAGCTATCAATCGTGCATTAAAACCTAACATCCAGCTTGCTCTTGATCCTAACAGATTCTTGCACCTGCCATCAATCCTCACCTAACCCTCTGAAACTCTAGGGAACTAAACGACTATCCTATCATGCTCATTCTATACCTACAAGCCAGACAGAAAGCACATAATTTAGAAGATATATGGGGAAGAAAGAACCTGTTGAATGGTGATGGTGAGTGGTGCTATGAGTAGTTGCAGAGCTTGCAATTGATGCCAAACACTCCTCTAATGGAGAGGATCTTTCTGTTTGCAAAAGCTTTGAAGAAGAAAGCTTGTAATGGAAGAAATCCCAAGTTGCTTGATCTTGAAGGAAGCTCTTCAATGGCAATTCTTCTCTCTCTTTCTCCTCTGAATTCTTCAACATTCACCAACCTCATACTCATCATGATTCACTCTTCTTATAACCATCATTGGAAAAGTCTAGGATCATCTAGAATGATCTAGAAAGTCCTTGAAATCTCATGTGATGACATATTGAATTTCTCTCATCTCATGCCTTATGCCTTACAATTTGGTGTCAAAATACCTTTAAATGAGATAATGAGAAGATATGTGTGAAAAACAAGCTCACCTTTGGCTTATGTTGAATTTTGCAAGGGTGCCTTAATATGCAAGTTTCAATTTTACAAAGCATGTCCCATTTTAAAGCCTCAAATGAAAATTATATTTAAACCAATGTTCTCAAAATGATGTTTCCAATCAAAATGATATATTGGATGACCTATTTTGGATTCCTAGATCTTCCAAACCAATTTTCATTTTCAACTTTTTAAACTTATAAGCCATTTTTAGTTCATTTTTAACCAATCATGCAAATCCATGCTATGAGATTTTCCAACAATTCATGACCTTCCTTCTAGACTTAAAATCACATTTTGAACAACTTTCATGTTTTGAGTTTTTCCATTTGAGTCTTGGAACTAGGAGATATGGCCTTTGCTTAAAATGACCTATAACTGACAAATGACCAAAATACCCCTGTCTTGTTCAAACCATAAGTTGAGTTCCACAAATCCTATCAAGGACTTCTACCACTCAAATTAAAGCTAAGGAGATGCTCTTCAACATTCATGTTGACCAAGAGATCATAGGAATCATCCTACTAGGGAAACAGTTGTCTGCAAGTTGGGTGACTTTCAAGGACCCAGATTCACACACCTCAGCTGACCTGTAATTTGTCAAAACCATAACTTGAGCTCTGTAACTCCTATCAAGGACTTCCACCACTCAAATTAAATCTAAGAACAATCTCTACAACATTCATGTTGTGGGTAAGATGAGATATCAATCACATCTAGAGCTAAAACTGCCTGGAAGATAGGGATCAAATTAGGGTTTTTCACTAACAATCCTTGGAAACCCTAACTCAAAACTTCTCAAACTCCTCAATCATGATGAGTTGGTCTAGGAATCATCTTTATAACATCTCTATGCATCATTCCATGATCTCATGGCCCTTGGATCAGGTCTCAACCTTCTCCAAATCTTCAGTTGTCCTAGGGTTGACCCAGTCAAAACCCTAATTCTACCATTCATGGTTGAATCTTCTGAACTCTTGCACAATGACTTCTCTGGACTTCATGATGGCTTTCAAGACATCTCATAAGTTTTCTCAAAACATCAAGCTCATTCTTAAAGTCTCAGAATCATCTGAGGAGCTCCCACAACTCTCAAGCTATGAAGCACACAGCCCTGGTTTCAACCAACTCCTCTGAGGATCTCTTGAACTTTCTGATGAAGGTATCAACTTTCAAACACTCAATGAATAAATAATTGTTGGTCAAATTTTGGGGTGCAACAATCTGCTTTGATTGTCATCAATGCACCTTCATCCTTAACATTCCACATGTTTATTTAATGGTTGTCACCATGAATGCATATTTATTATGTTTTTAATTTTCTTGTTGTTTTCTTCCCCAAGTGATGAAGCTTGTTAGCTCTCATCCAGTTGCCTCTCCTGTCTACTTCCAAAGGAAAAGTCTGTCCATTTGACTCTCATGTCATGGATACCTCCCTCATCCCACTCTTGAATTTGTTAAGTCACTTTAACCTTAGTTTAGAAGCCATTAGAATTTGCTTTGAGTCTAAGAAACCCACCTGTACTAGGAGTGTTCTTCAACTAGAACCCTAGGAAAGAGTTTGTCAACTCTGTGTAAGAATCATTGTCATGATTTCTTGCCTCCCCTTTTAAACATTACAACTTAGAATAGGGAGTTTTATCAAACTCCACACAAACATTGTCATTTTTGTTCCCCCCTGAACCTTGATCATAATCAAGTGTTCTTATTTCCTTGTGAGGTGAACTACGGTTGCTCTGATTCTATCCTAGTTAGGATACGTAGGCAGAAGATGCGACGTCTTTGCGAGCAAACTTAGTGTATATAACTTTAGGTTTCAACTCATATCTTTTTCCCAATCCATAGCACATTTCACAAACTTAGCAAGCACTCAAACAAGAGGTTCCTGTAGAGTACTACAGATGCTTAGGGTGCTAACACCTTCCCTAGGTATAACCAACCCCCGATCCCCGAATCTCTTAAGCATTGTCGTTACAACGCGAAAAAGGTTTTTCTTTCTTTAGACCTTTCCTTTGGATAAAATAAAGTCCAGTTGTAAAAATAATTAACATTCAAGTTAATTTAATAGCTTGATATCCAATTTTCACCGCAACAATGGCATTTTTAGATTTTTGAAATTCCTCCTCCATTTGAAAACCCGATGGCACTTGCCTTTTGAGAGTATGATGTGCATTTTGAAATGAAACTCATGTTACAACCAGTTCTAAATCAATATGATCATACACACACACCACATAAACATTAATGAGTGAATTTAAACACAAGATATGGCTGAAATCAAGTTGTGGTGAAAAGTGCTATGTGAATTGCAAATCTGTTATGAATGAGATGCATTTTGGGATGAAGATCAAATTCAAACAGTTTCAAACCAAACAAATCATATACACACCTTGAAAATACATTGATGAATGAATGTAGGCACAATGATAGGTTCAAAACTGGCCCTGGTGAAAAGTAGTAACCAATATGCAAAATGGTATTGATGTGCTCATGAAGATGTTCAATTTTAATTCCAAGCATATTTAAGTCAAACACGTCATTCATACACACTATAATCATGCTAATAAGTGAGTCCAAACCACAATTTTGATGTAAAGCAAATTGGTGTGAAAAGTGGTGCTCAAGCTATCAATTTGTGTTTGTGAGGTGCAGGAAGATATCCAATTTCAGTTCCAAGTACTTTCAAACCCTTTCAAACACACATACACCTTACATATATATTATTGAGTGCATTTATGCCAAAGAAACAAATCAAAACAGTTAGATGTAAGAAATGATGTGCAAGATGCAAAACTGTCATGAGAAATGCAAGTTGATGTTCAGTTCTGTTTCTATGTACATTTTGACCAAATTAAACACTTACACAGCTTGAAAACATGCTAGTGGATGAGATTGGACACAAAGTAGGGCTTAAAACTGACTGGTATGGAATGTAGTGTTTATAATGCAAGCTTGTGTGTGTGAATTGCATGAGCATATTCAATTTCAGTTCAAAACATTTTCAGATTAATTCAAACATATACACATCACATATACATGGTATTGAGTGGATTCAAACACATTTTGTAGTTAAAAGAAGACTGTCATGAAAAATGCTTCACAAATTGCAAGCTGTCATGAATATAAGGCATGATGAGATGAAGCTTCAGTTCCAAACATTTTCTGATCAAATTAATCATGCACATAACACCTACACATGATATTGAATGAATTTGAACACAAGATGAGGCTTAAAACAGGCTGGTGTAAAAAATGTGTTCAAAGTGCAATCTTGTGTTTGTGATGTGCATGAAGATACTCAACCCTGGTTTTGTGCACATACAAGTCACATAGATTATATCCACACTATACATACATGTTAAAAAGTGAAGACCAAGCAAAGGGAAGATTCAAAACAGACTGTGGCAAGATATGTCTTTCAAAATGCACTTTGGTATTTTGGTTATGCATGAGAAAACTCAATTCATGTTCTAGGCATATTTTGATCAAACCAATCATGCATACATTTCACACATATATTATTAAATGGATTCAAACACAAAAAAGAGCTCAAAAAGGTATGTGATGAAAAATGGTATTCTAAATGCAAGTTTTGACAAGTACAAAGCATCATGATGTTCAGTTTTGATTCTAGGCACATATTGATCAACTAAGTCATGCACACAGGTCATATATGTGGAGATAAGGGTATTCATGCTCATGAATCAATTACAATGTGAACAGAACAGGTTTGGATATGTCTCATGGCATATTGTCTTGAAAAATTCATTTAGAAGTGGGATGTCAAAACAGGTGGGAATAGGTTATGCCAATCATGCATACATGTTGCAAACATATAAATGAGTGGTTTTGAACTCAAATCTAAACACTTCCTGGCCTGAAATCAAAACTGGCATATTCATGGCAATAATGTGCAAGATAAAGCATTTTGAGAGTGATCTAACAAATCAAATGAAAACAGTTCAAACCAATTATACATATCCACCCTAACCATGATTTTGAGTGTGATCCAGTCCAAACAAATAGATGTAATTCAGTAATGACAGGTTTTGACATATGACATGTTCATAGCACATTTTCAATATAATGCACTCAAAATGCCCAAACATGAAATTATGGTGTAAAGCAAAGAATGGAGTGTCTACATACCTCTAGTAGACTGTATTGAGCAGATTAGATCAATAAGAAACCCAGAGAAAACTTCAAATGTACCTAGCTTTGGAGATTTCTTCTTTTTGAAGCAAGAATGCAAACTTCAAGACAGTTGGAGAAATAAACTCCACCAATGATCCTTAATACTTTAGACAGTTGAGAAATGATATATGTGAGGTGTTAGAGTGATTAGAACATCAAGCAAATGCCTAGAACAAGTTTTGACTGATTTTATGCATTGTGGTCAAAGTAACTTTGTATGAAAGTTGAATTTTTGAATGAGGAGGTTTTTGAGTGGTTCAATGGTTGGAACACCTTCTATATCATATTTATGGGTTATGGGGATGATGTTTGGTGAGTTTGAGTGTGGAGAAATGATTTTGGCATCAATTGTAGCAAGGCAGATTTTGAAGCTTTTTTGGCAATTTTGTGAACTTGGTGATTTTGGAGAAAAGTGTGAAAGGGTGGGAGCTTGATCTTTCTCTGGTTTTGAGAAGATCTATTGTGTATGGTATGAGGTGGGGAGTGCCTCTATTTATAGGCAAATGGGGATAGTGGGCAAATTTGGAGATTTCAAGAAGGAAAGGTTTTCATTTTTTGAATCCAATCTCCAAAAGAGCTTTCTTGGCTGATAGGCAAGCTTAAGTCAGGCTTCATGATGAGTTTGAAGTGGCTAAAACCAGATAGAAGGCATAGGTTGATGGCTGGCTCAGATTCTACTTTCCACCTCATGCTTGTCATTGATTTCAAATGCAAGTTGCAAGGCCACTTGCAAGCCCACTTGCAAACTTGGAAAATTCACTTTCCTCTGCATTCTCATTGTATTTCCATGCTACAAAGTTTCTACATATCAGATAAAACATGTTTCAAAAACTGAGATTGGCCCAATTGATCAAAGGAATGATTTTTGAAAGTTTGTCAATGTGGGACTCAAGTGTGAAAACACCAACTTGCCAAATCCATAACTCTCAGCTCACAAATCCTTTTGAGATGTTCTAGTACTTTTTAGAAAGCCCTCAAATAGCTCTAAAACATTCATGTTTTCATGAGTTTCAAATTATCAAAGGAACTTTCCCAAAAGAACTCTCAAAGTTGCTAAAAAATGAGCTTGAAAATGAAATATTTCTAAGTCTTTTTCCCTTCTCAAAATGAATTTGGTCATAACTCCAAATCTATGCATTTTATGATCATAGACCACTTAGGGACTTTTGTAGGATTTGTCAAGAGCTTTCCAATGAGCTTTTAACCAACTCAATTGGATGTGTGGTTAAGGAGTTATGGTGTAACCCCTTTCAAAACCCTAATTTCCCGATTTTTTGATTACTCCTTCATCCTTAATCCAATGGTCATGAAAATTGATAGGCAAGTGCAATATGACATAAGGAACATTTTTGAATCACACTTTGAAGTCCAATTCCTTAAATTTGAAGGGTTGACTTTTCGGTCAACCGCACGATCGATCGGTGACTACCGAGTCGCCCGTTGACACTCTGGACCTCCTGAGACTTTGATACTTCTTGAATGAGATTTATTAAGCTATATGAACTTCATGGATCATAATCCCACAATTAAAACACCTTTCAACACCAAAGTCAAACTACAGTTGACTTTTACTAGTCAAAACCCTAATCGGGTACCCTGAAATGCACTGTTCTTGATTCTGGGGTAATAACCTCAAATTGGACTCTCATTTGATCTCATATAACATCCTTGATCTTGTTTCATGATTGAATTAACTCACAACATTGATTGACCACAACCTTTGAAGCTTCGATTTGACTGTACAACACCCTGATTCATTTGTATTTGGCAAAGATAGACTTGCACTGGATTAGGGTGAGATAATTTATGAGTATGCTCCTAAAATGATAATGAGAATCTAAGGGGTCAAAATTTGGGGTGCAACAGTTTCCCCTATTTAAATATCTTCACTAGATGGAACTGAGAGATGACAATCCTCGTAGAATCGCAGTGAAAGGTATTTAAATATAGAAAACCAAAAATTTTGTCCCTTAGATCCGATGATATGCGAAAGGACAGGTCATGATATGCCATGAATTCCAAATGATGCTTTATGATGCTTGGATGCAAGACATATGTAGATGAAAGAGAAACAAAACAAAGAGTAACTACTCATGGGACCTGATTATTGTGGATTCGACACTAGGGGAAAACTGAGGTATAACAATCAATGGTTCAAACATGACCAGTGATATCTGAGAGGAAAATTTCACATGGGGGTGCACAAAGTCCAATTAAGATGACAATCTCACTGGGGAAGAGCAAACACTCCACTAGGGAGAGAAGTAGATTTCCACCGGGGAAAAAGATTGACTTTCTACTAGGGAAGTGAAGAACTAGAGACATGAACCTCACTGGGGATGATCAGATGAGGAACTTCCTATAGTGAAGAGTTCGAACGGGATCTTCAGGAATGGACTAGAAACAAGGACCAAACACACTGGGGATACTAGTGACGACTAGATCTCCGAGACTTATCTGGAAAAAAAAGATTTCACTGGGGATAATGATGTCACCCAGGTTTAACAAATGGTTCAAAACAGTGCTAGTAACCACTAGACTTTCCGGAGGTAATGGTAACGACCAACCTGAGATAATAACAAATGAGATTTCTCAAATCCAATCGGTAACACGTAGGACTTCAACTGGGGAAATTGGTGACGACCAAATTTCAAGCAATGCCAGTAACCGATTGACTTAAAGGAGATTGGTAACGACCAACCTGGGTACCAATGACGATTGGATTTCAAGCAATGCCAGTTACGACTGGACTTTTAACAGAAAACATGGTGACAACCACATCAGGGTATATCAACACATGTGGTTATGAGAATGCTAGCAAGCTATTAGGCTTTAGCTGGGGAGGTTAGTAACGACCAAACCAAAGATACCAATAACGATTGGATTTCAAATGACGCCAGTTACGACTAGGCTTCATGGGGAAGGTTGGTGACGACCAACAAGATACCAATGCCAATAGGATTTCGGACATCTGCCAGTTACGACTGGACTTAAACAGAAAATCAACTAGTAACGACCAGACTTCACAGGGGATTTTCTAGTGACAACTAGACTTCAGAGGGGAACTGCTAGTGATGACTAGACTTCAGAGGGAAAAATTGGTAACGACCAAACCAAAAGATAATAACGAGTAAAGTTAAGACCATGCCAGTTACGACTGGACTTTAAAGGAAAATATGGTGACGACCAAAAGAATACCAATAACGATTGGATTTCGAACACTGCCAGTTACGACTGGATTTAAACGGAAAAGGGTGGTGACGACCGAATCAACAGATACCAACGAGTGGAATTAAGACAATGCCAGTTACAACTGGTCTTAACAAGAAATATGGTGACGACCAAAAGAATACCAATAACGATTAGCTTCTAAAACAATGCCAGTTACAAATGGACTTTAAACAAAAATTCACTAGTAGTGATTAGACGTTCACGGGGAATCGACAGATAGCACACCGAACCCGAGAGACAAAATGAATCACACTGAACCCAGGCTGAAGGTTGTACGTAGTCTTGGGAAATAAACCCAATCCTAACAGGGGAACAGAGCTTTAAACCAGCTAGTCAGAGATGACAATGCTCAGAAATCTTCTACTGGGGACGAGTCTTCACATCATCATAAAAGGTTTTCGAGAGGCAGTCTTCAAACATGACCAAAGGAAAATCAAACAGTTCAACCTGCTTCCACCTCAACAGGGAGTGCGATAGGATTGCGTATCAAAGTTTCTGCTACCCCGAGGTTTCGGGGAAGTATGATTTTCCTCGACTCTTTTCCATGAGTTGAAGTTTTTACGTTTGTTAATCTTTTCAAGTTTTATCCAATAATTTGACCCCTATGCTTTCAAAATTATCGTTGATCAACGAACAATATTTTGCATAACAAAGAAAATAAAGGAAATGGTAAATTTGTAAAAGAAAGAATGACTCAAAACTGATTTTATTCAAGAATGAAATCTTGCAAATGACAAAATTCCATAGAAGTTTACAAGTGAAATGGCAACGTGGATAAGGTTACATTGAATCCCATGACCAAACTATCCCTAAAGACTAAAAAAACTCCCCAAAATCCTTGCTTCTGACGAGAGCGGTTGAGATGAATTTTTGTAGGACCTTCTGCGGTAGTGACAACTCATCTGATACAGTGAAACGCCTTTGTCACTAATTTTTGCCTGGATCGCCCTTTCAGGTTTTCTATCCACCGGGACGCTCATTTTTGCCTAAGCCGCCCTTTCGGGTTTTCAACTTAGCGAGCTCTTTATTTTTCTTTTCCTTTTTCTTTTTTCTCTTCAACCCTAACTTTTGCATAAGCCGCTCTTTTGAGTTTTCGGCTTATCGGGTTCTTTTAGGCGTAATATTTTCATACTGCATCAGAATTCACTGGATGTGTAAGCTGCTCTCCATCCATAGTAGTGAGAATTAACGAGCCTCCTGAGAAGACTGTTTTCACAACAAACGGGCCTTCATAGTTAGGCACCCATTTTCCCCACGCATCTTTGTGAACTGGTAAAATCTTTTTGAGTACAAGATCCCTTTCTCGGAATTCTCGGACGCGAACTTTCTTGTCAAAAGCTCTCTTGATCCTCTTCTGATATAGCTGACCATGACACATCGCAGACATGCGCTTCTCGTCGATAAGATTCAACTGATCAAACCTTTCTCTCACCCATTCTGCTTCTTCAAGCTTGGTTTCCATTATGACTCTCAAAGAAGGTATTTCGACCTCAATAGGGAGTACCGCATCCATTCCATATACCAATGAAAAGGGGGCTGCCCCTGTTGAAGTGTGGACGGACGTTCTGTACCCATGCAAGGCAAATGGTAGCATCTCATACCAATCTTTGTAAATTTTCACCATCTTTTGCAAAATCTTTTTGATGTTTTTATTCACAGCTTCTATAGCTCTATTCATCTTGGGACGATAAGGAGAAGAATTGTGATGTTCAATTTTGAAGTCATCGCACAACTCTTTCATGAGTTTGTTGTTCAAGTTGGTACCATTGTCTGTTATGATTCGGCTCGGAATTCCGTAACGACAGATAATCTCCTTCTTGACAAAACGGGCCACCACTTGTCTAGTAACATTAGTGTAGGATGCAGCCTCAACCTACTTTGTGAAATAATCAATAGCAACCAGAATAAATCGGTGTCCGTTAGAAGCTTTTGGCTCAATTGCCCCAATCATATCAATGCCCCACATAAAGAAAGGCCACGGTGATGACAACACATTTAACAACGTCGGTGGTACATGCATCTTGTCTACATAAATCTGACACTTGTGACACTTTCTGGCATATTGAATACAGACAGTTTCCAAGGTCAACCAGTAATAACCAGCCCTCAAAATCTTTTTAGACATAGCATATCCATTGGCGTGGGTGCCAAATACTCCCTCATGAACATCTTGCATTAACAAATCTGCTTCTCGTCTATCGACACATCTAAGCAGGACCATATCATGATTTCTTTTGTAAAGCACATCATTGCTGAGAAAGAACTTGGATGTTAATCGTCTCAGAGTTTTCTTATCAAGTGAGGTAGCATCTGCTGGATACTCTTGTTTTAACAGATAATTCTTGATGTCGTGGAACCAAGGCTTATCATCAGTTTCTTCTTCAACCATCTGACAGTAGGCGGGCTCGGTCTTGCGTTCAATTCGAATGAGAGTGGTATCGTTGACATCCCTGACTTTCCACATTGAGGCTAACATGGCTAGGGCATCGGCAATGTGATTCTCGGATCTTGGAACATGCTTAAAGGTGATTTCATCAAAATACTCAATCATCTTGACGATGTAGGCTCTGTAAGGGATCAAATTCTCATGTCTAGTTTCCCATTCTCCAGTAACTTGATAGATAACCAAAGCTGAATCCCCACTTACTTCAAGAAGTTTGATTTTGAGGTCGATAGCTGCTTCAAGGCCGAGAATGCATGCTTCATATTCGGCGATGTTGTTTGTACATTCAAAGTCTAATCTGGCTGCGAATGGAGTGTAACCACCCTCCGGATTCATTAAAACGGCGCCTACCCCATGTCCACTGTAGTTGGAGGAACCATCAAACATCATTTTCCACCAAAGACCTGTCTGCGGACCCTCATCAGGACCTGGCTCTTCACACTTTTTTTACCAACATAATGTCTTCATCTAGGAAATCAAATTTGAGAGACTCATAATCTTTCACCGGTTGATCTGCAAGATATTCTGACAAAATACTACCCTTGATAGACTTCTGGGCTACATACTGGATGTCGTATTCTGATGATAACATATGCCAACAGGCGAGCCTTCCAGTCTGAGCAGGCTTCTCAAAAATTTACTTTATCGGATCCATTTTTGAAATCAACAAAGTAGTATGACAAATCATGTACTGCCTCAAGCGTCTGGCAGCCCATGCCAAAGCACAACGAGTTTTCTCCAGAAGTGAATATCGGCTTTCACAATTAGTCAACTTCTTACTCAAATAATAAATAGCATGTTCTTTTCGTCCGGACTCATCCTGCTGACCTAACACACAACCCATGGAATTCTCGAGCACTGTCAAATACATGAAAAGGGGCCTTCCCGGAACATGAGGTATCAAGATCGGAGGTTCTTGAAGGTAACCCTTGATCTTATCAAACGCTTGCTGAAAATCTGAATTCTAGACGACCGTCTGATCCTTGCGTAATAATTTGAAGATGGGATCGCAAGTAGGAGTCATATTGGAAATAAATCTGGATATGTAGTTCAGTCTTCCAAGAAAACCTCTGACTTGCTTCTGAGTTTGTGGAGCTGGCATATCTTGAATGGCTCGGACTTTATCTGGATCAACTTCAATCCCTCGGTGGCTGACAATGAAACCGAGTAACTTCCCAAATCTCACTCCAAAGGTACACTTGGCTGGATTCAGTCTCAACTGATATTTTCTGAGTCTCTTAAATAATTTCAAAAGATGTTCCAAATGGTCCTCCTCACTCTGAGATTTGGCTATCATATCGTCAACATATACCTCTATCTCCTTGTGCATCATGTCATGAAATAAGGCCACCATGGCTCTTTGATAAGTAGCTCCTGCGTTCTTCAGACCAAAAGGCATAACTTTGTAAGAGTAAGTCCCCCACGGAGTAATGAAAGTAGTTTTTTCCATGTCATCGGGATCCATCTTAATCTGATTGTAATCGGAGAACCCATCCATAAATGAGAAAACTGCAAAACGAGCCGTATTATCCACCAACGTATCAATATGCGGCAAAGGGAAATCATCCTTCGGACTGGCCTTGTTTAGATCCCTATAATCCACACACATTCTGACTTTCCATCCTTTTTCGATACAGGTACAATATTGGCCACCCATTCGGGGTATTTGGACACTGCTAAGAAACCCGCATCAATCTGTTTCTTCACCTCATCTCGAATCTTAAGAGCCATGCCAGGTCTTGTTCTTCGGAGCTTTTGGTTAACCGGTGGGCATTCTGGTCGAAGTGGTAATTTGTGAACCACTATGTTAGTGTCTAAACCCGGCATATCTTGGTATGACCAAGCAAATACATCCACATACTCTTTCAGAAGCTTCTCCAGTTGCTGCTTGACC
This sequence comes from Lathyrus sativus, assembly GCA_963859935.3. Lineage (NCBI taxonomy): Eukaryota > Viridiplantae > Streptophyta > Magnoliopsida > Fabales > Fabaceae > Lathyrus > Lathyrus sativus. The sequence continues at coordinate 44,374,712 of OZ012736.1, read as the reverse complement.
TCTGCCCCTAGAGCTGCCCCAATCTTGACTTCTTTCTTGTCTTCTTCGGTGCCAAGATTAATGACTTCTATATGTTCTTTGTAGGGTTGAAGCTCTGTATACTCATAGTGTGCCCATTTTACCAGTTCATCAGGGATTTCAAAATCTCCGTCCTCATCTTCAGCTTGGTATATTGGTGAATCAAAGTCAGGAGGGAATGCAAAGTCATAGGATTCAATGAGTTTTAGGACATCACTGCACGTTGGAATGGCTTAATTTATTAAAACACACAAAGACAAATGCAGCACACAAAAGAGAAAATTGTTTTGGGTTTTTTAAGATTGCCATTTTTCTTTTAAAATGAAAGCAAAAGCAGTAAAGGAAATAACACAAGGAAATTAAAAAAATAGTTCATTTTTCATTGATTTTCTTGAAAGCACGGGGCCCTTACAAAACATTCATAGCCTTGGGCATGGCTATGGAGATTCAAAACAACAACAAGAAAAGAAAGACAAACAAATTACTTTAACTCAGGAACGACCAAAGGAATATCAATAGCTTCCCAGTTGCTCAAGGCAGAGTTGCAATGATACACTAACTGTTCAAGGTCTTCATCTTCAAAATCTTCTTCCACGACATTGATTTGGAAACCTCCACTGATGAATACTTCTTGTATAGCCTTTGGGCGTCCTTTGTCATGTGTCGGTGCTTTATCATGAGTTGGTTTGTAACCCAACCCTTGGCGATTCATCTTTGGCTTCACTTCAATAACCTCTCCCCAACCTGCAGGAGTACCTTCTTCCAGTGTAGACTTGATGCTCTGAGCGGATGCGAAAGATGGACCACTCTTAGCCACTGTTTCCTCTAACATCACTGTGTTAGCTATCTCGAGTGCCTGAAAGGAAGTTTCTAACGCGCCCTCATCTGCTTCAATATACTTGAATGATGATAGATTGCTCACCATTAGGTCCTCTTCACCGTGTACAATTACCAGCTTGTCATTCATAACAAATTTCATTCTTTGATGTAAGGTGGAAGTCACTGCCCCAGCTGCGTGAATCCACGGTCGCCCCAACAAACAACTATAAGCTGGGTTAATGTCCATGACTTGGAATGTAATATCGAACACATGAGGTCCGATCATGATTCGCAATTCTACCTCTCCAACAACCGTTCTTCTGGAACCGTCAAAAGCTTTTATAATTAATGACGTCGGTTTCATTTTTGCCCCTGCATATGCTAACCTTGCGAGCGATCTTGCGGGAAATACATTCAATGAGGATCCAGTGTCGACTAAAACTCGTGCCATTGTGTCTTCCTGGCACCTGACAGATATGTGCAACGCACGGTTGTGATTACGTCCTTCTTTTGGCAACTCTGCATCACTAAAACTCAGGGTGTTACATGCCGTAATGTTGGCTATTACTGAATCAAATTGGCCGAGAGTTATATCTTTTGTCACATGTGCCTGCTTCAATACTTTTTGCAGAGCTCCTCTATGAGCTGGAGAATTCATCAAGAGAGATAAGATTGATATTTTTGATGGGGTTTGGTGAAGCTGGTCAATAACTTTGTAATCGCTTTTCCGAATGATCCTTAAGAATTCCTCATCGTCTCCCTCAGTACTTGGTACCTCTCTTTCTTTTGTCGCAGCAGGAGTAACCTCTTTTGGAGCGACCACTATTATCTTTGGCTGATAGATTCGACCACTACGGGTCATCTTGCTTGTACCTGCAATATTTGTCACGTCCACTTGGTCGTCTTTCACTGTCTCTTTCTGATTAACCTTCCCAGATCCTCGGTCTATCATAGTCATGTCATACTTCCATGGAACAGCCTTCGTGCTTTCAAAAGGAAATGATCTTGGCTTCTGAATAATAACCGGTTGAGGTTGATCGATAGTCGACTTGTTGAAGGCAGGCTTCATACTTTTGTTGGTCATATTAAACACCAGAACTTTCTCACCTTTCTTTGGTAAATTAAACATAGGCTCAATTACCGAAACTTCTTCTTTCCTCACCTTGTTACACACTTGCAACACTCCATCGTCAATCAAAATTTGTATATCCCTTCGTACTACATCACACCCTTTAGAATCAATAGAACATTCTTCACAACCATTATGGGTACCTTCTATCAATCCTGCTTTCAACAGCTTCTCGTGAAGTAACTTTACCGGAGTCTTGATCTCTGACACACCTCAGACTTCCTTTCATCTGGAATTTCTTCTACAGCATTAACCCCTCCATGATTCGGCATTGGATTACTCTTAACGTTAGGGGGGACATCATCAAAAGACAAGATCTTATTTTCCATTAACTCCCTGACAAGGTGTTTTAAGGAAAGACATCCTTCTAAATCATGACCGGCAGCGCCTTCATGAAAGGCACAATGAGCATTTGGATTATAGTGAGGAGATGTAGTGTCTGGATTTAGAGGTCGCGTTGTTACCAATCCTTGCTGCACCAAGGAGGGGTACAACTCTGTGTAAGTCATCGGTATCTGAGGAAGTGAAGGTTTTGTTGTTGGTCTCCAATTCTGGTAGTTCTGTCTGGGTGCCTGAGCTCTAGGCTGGTGATGTTGCTGATAGGGTGAAGCGTTGGGCGCTCGTTGATACCCTTGTTGGATTGGCTGATATACAGGTGCTGGTACTGCCTAATAACTGGGAATAGGCTGATTGAAAGTCGGAGTTACAGCTGCCACATATGGTTGTTAGGCATACTGCAACGGATACATTGGTTGTTGTTGCTGAGATTGCTGAACATAACTTGGTTGGGGCTGCTAAACAAAGCCTTGCTGAGGTTGTTGAACATAACTTTGCTGATGCTGTTGGTAAGGCGGTCTCCAGGTGCGACTCTTTCTTCCCACAGTTACTGCATTTGTCTCCCCTTCCTTCTTTTTATGAAAATAACTGCTGAACTTCTTGACATTGTTGCTACCAGAACTGCTGGAACCACTAGCCACCTTTCCATTATTCATTCCTAACTCCACTTTCACCCACACTGCTACTATATCAGAGAAACTTGCGGTTACACTACTAATCATCTTCTCATAAAACTCCGATCTCACTGTATCGATGAACCAATCGATCAACTCTTTTTCACTCAAAGGAGGTTCTACCTGAGATGCAGTCTCCCTCCATCGTTGCACATATTCTTTGAATGACTTTGAACTCTTTTGTGACATACTCAGTAATTGTCTTCTATCAGGAGCCAAATCCATGTTATACTTGTAATGTTTTATGAAAGCATCAGCCAAGTCTTGAAAACTGTGAATACGAGACTGATCCAAACCCAAATACCATTTAGCAGGGGCTCCTTTCAAACTATCCTGGAAACAGTGAATCATCAACTTATCATCTTCTACATGAGCGGCCATTCTTCGGTAATACATAATCAGATGTGTTCAAGGACAAGTAGCACCAGAATACTGATCAAAATTGGGAACTTTGAATTTCGGTGGAATTATCAATCCAGATACTAAACACATATCTCTGGAATCAGTACCAAAGATGTCATTCCCTTCCATTGCTCTAACTTTCTTGCCTATAGTCTCTACACTTTCTTTCAACTTATCATGTCGTCCACTCTCCTCTTCATACCCATCAAGACCTTCGTACACTTGTGGAGGATTATGAAAAACAGGGCGTGCATGAATCTGAACAGAAGGCTGAGTGTAAGTAGGAATAGCTTAAGGAACTTCTTCCCCTAGGGGAACTGCTTGTTGATTGACTGCTGGTGGAGGTACAAAGCCAGGCGGTAACCCGTATGGTGGAACATTTGCAATAGTGACTGCCGTTGGGATCGGCTCTACAACTATGCCAGTGATTTCAGAGACAACAGTGGCTTGAGTGTCCAACTTTGCACGAATGACTTGTAGGGCTTCCATGATCTGCCCCATGCCTCCTCGTAGCTCTCCGAGTTCATTATCAATCCTGTCCACATCCAAATTCTGTCCTTCCATTCTTAGGCGAGCTTGGGCTCGGGTATTGTATCGGTGTTGAGGATTCAGTGTGATTCTTTCTGGAGAGAAGACAGCGAGATGAGACATAACACAAGAATATGCACATGCAATGCGTATGAATATAAGAATACAATTCACATTAATCATTCAAGGAATCCAAAGAAATATTTGCAAAAATTATAACAATGGGGAAATAAAGCAAATTCAAAGTTTCATAGATTAATAACTGAGAGTTTTACAACAACGATTCTGAAACTGAAATACAAGTCTTTCAATACAGATACATGATGAAATAAAACGGAAAACAAAAGGATCTTAGATCTTCTGGTTGGATGGCCCTTCGTCTTCTGGCTGACTTTTCTTTCCATCTTGACAGATCAACTCTTGAAGTTCTTCCTTCTCTTGCAGAACCCTGAAATACTTATCCCTCCAAGTTTTCCCCTTTTTTTTTCCAGCTTTTGCCAAAGCAACCTTCAATTCTTCTATGAGAGTAGGTTTGGGTGAGTCAGGCTCAAAGCGAGTATAGAACATCTTCAATGCTGCTTCTTTTACCCATGATAAGTAAGACTCTGAAACAGTAGTATCGTGGTAACCTAGGGCAGTTACTCCTCTCGTGTGAACATGACGCCAAGCATACACAATCCGAGCTTTGTAAGCGCGATCCTTCCCTTCTTCAATGTAGAAGCTTCTCAAAAGATCTGGGTCTGGTTCATTCTCCATTGGGTGCCCCAACTGGCGATGAGCCAAAATAGGATTATAGCTGATGCAACCATTAACGCTGATGAGCGGTACATTCGGGAAATCCCCACAACTTTGGATCATGGCAATCCCCCCATACATACGGTCATACCACTTAATATCTGAGTGTTTGATTAAAAACAACTTTTCTGTCCATGAGAGTCCATTTTGCTTATCCCAGAGGGCTGGAATTCTTGGCAAGTGCGAAATAAACCACTTGTGCAAGAAAACGGTGCAACACTCAATCTGACCAACTCCATAACGGTTCCTACGGTGGATGGAAAAGTACATGTCAGCCAACAAGGTAGGTACAGGATTCTTGATTAAGAAAAGGTTGATTGCATTTGCGTCCACAAAATCATTAGCAGTCGGGAACAGGAACAGTCCGTAAATTAGTAAAACTAGGATGGCCTCAAATGCTTCAATATTCTTCGACACAACATAACCTTGAGCTTTTTCATACAGGAACATAGCTGGAAATCCATACAACCCTCCCTTAGCAATCATATGAGATCGTACCTCGTCCACCTCCAAATACGCGGCCTCTGTAACTGCTCTTTCATTAGGAGTCCCTTCTCTTCCAGAAAATGGTCTAGGAGTGACGCCTACTCCTATCAGGGCGGAATATTCTTCCAAGGTTGGCAGCAACTGATAATCTGGAAATGCGAAACAGTGATAGGTTGAATCATAGAACTGCACGAGTGCGGACAACATCTCTTCATATACTTGAACTTCTAGCAAAGACAGCATATTCCCATACTTCTCTCTGAATGCCTCGGTGTCTTCTACTAAGCTTCCCAGTTTCTTCAAGTTCTCCAATTTTGGGCTTCGGAACACAACCTCTACTTTCTTTCCAGAATCCATCCTATAATATCTGCAAAACAATCTTTAGTTCCTTGAATGATTAATTAATGAGAATTCAAATGCAAAGGTTTTATGGAACTCAGATTTTGTAAACATTAAAACATCACTTTATTTCATTGATTTTCAAGTTTTGAATTACAAAGTAGCACATCTTACGAAAAGTCTTAAACATAGAGCTAAAGATATTCTAACAAAAGTCCTTTCTTGCTTTGATCTTCTTGAGTTCTTCTTCTACTTGTGTCTTCTCAAGAATGAGTTTGTCCATCATTAATTTCCATGGAGTCTACTAATGGTTGGAATAGAATAAATCTTCTTGCGCCTTCCTCTTCTTACAAGCAATCATTTCTTCCTCCTTCAACTGGAGTTGTCTACGGAGTTCATCGTTCTCTTCTACGGCCACTTGGTACTTGTATTTCCAGGCTACTTCAGTTTGTTGTGATTTTCTCAAAGCAATCTTCAACTTCTCCTCTTCAGACAAAAAGATCAATGGGGGTTCCTCCTTTAAAACCATGGGTTCCTGCTGAGGATAAGGCATCTTCAGCTGAATAGCTCTCTTTCGGACCCATTGGAGATAAGGCTCGAGAGAGATGCAACTGGGTTTTCCTAAGTCTTCCTTTCCTTTCTTATGCACATGACCCCAAGCTTTTAGGATCTCTTTTCTTAATTCTGATTCTCCCTTAAAGAAAATATTCTCCACATGAGCGCTGTTAGGTTTGTCTTTCAAAGGATATCCAAGCTATCGGCGAGCGAGAACAGGGTTGTAACTGATTCCTCCATTTGTACCAAGAAGAGGTACATTACCAAAACTTCCACAACTGTCAATGATCTTTATCCCATCGTAATTACGGCTGTACCAATCAATATCAGAGTGAGTGAGAGCCATAACCTTCTGAGACCACCAACCTTCTTTCCAAAAAACATGAGCCTTAGGTAAGTGAGAAATAAACCACTTGTATAACAAAGGGACACAATAGGTAACCATTCCTCCTTTATGAAGATTCCTCAGATGAACAGAGTGATAGGCGTCAGCTAGTAAAGTCGGCACAAGGTTTTTCTTCAAGAAAATCTTAATGGCGTTGAGATCCACAAAATTATCAAAACTTGGAAACAAGAAGATCCCATAAATGAGCACGGCGAGGATAGCCTCAAATGCATCCATACTAAAATGATCAGCATAGTATTGGGCTTTCCCAACCAAGAACTCTGCAGTCAAACCAAATACTCCTCCTTTAGTAACCATATTTTTCTGAATATCCACCAATCCCAAACGTGTAGCTTTAGCAATTTCTTCCTCCTTAGGGTCCTTCTCCATGATTGGGAAAGGAGACTCATCAAGAATGGGTAACCCAACCAAGCAAGAATATTCCTCAAGTGTAGGTACCAGCTGATAATCAGGAAAAGTGAAACAATGGTATATCGGATCATAAAACTGGAGAAGCATGGAGAGAAGTCCCAGATCCATCTTCTTCTTTACTCTCAACAATGACAATAAGTTCCCATACCTGATCTTGAATCCTTCTGGATCTATTATCAAAGTGCTCAACCTTTTTATGTCGTCCAAATTAGGACTCTTGTAAGTGTACTTCATAGTTTTCTTTTTTCCACTATCCATGATGATCCTAATGTTTACAAACAAAAGTCTGAGTTACATGAAAATTTTATGATATGATGCTCATGCATGCATGAATGCACAAACACAAGTAAGCACAGATTCACATATACACATAGGTAAACAGGTTTAGGTTTGGAGAACATGAGCATGGAGTCAGGGTCTACCCATCCCAAAAGTATGTACTAAGGCTTTCAAAAAGTGTAGAACAAGGTTCTAAAAAAAGGGTTCCCAGAGTCCTCGACCCATCTTTCGGATATTATCAATTCCCCAAATACTTGGTGGTCGATAATATTCTCAAGAGAGTCTCGTCTAAGTGTAGTATCGCGTATCAACTATTTCGGAATTACTTCCTTATAGCCATCGCACTACATCCTAATAAAGCCATAGTGGGGGAAAAGGTAATCTAAAAGTTCTCAGTATCACGGGCTCCCATGTAGAAAGTAGCATTGTTTTCACGAATACTCGATCAACAATACTAACTCTCAGAAGGGCCTCTACTGAGCGGTAGTTTTCTCAAGTCAGCTTGGTCGGGAATCAACTCCCTATAAGCCTTCTTGAATATACCACCATCCTATCATAAGTACACTTACACACGGGTATAATGTTGTATCACCACTCAAAGTTCCCAAGATCCAACAATGTACATATTTACAAGTATTCACAAATATAGCAAGTAATCAAACAAGATAGGCTAAAACCTCAAAATAAAAGGTAATCCCCAGTGAAGTCGCCATTTCTGTTGCGGTGAAAATTGGATATCAAGCTATTATATTAACTTGAATCTTAATTCTTTTACAACCGAACTTTATTTTATCCAAAGGAAAGGTCTAAAGAAAGAAAAACCTTTTTCGTGATGTAACGACAACGCTTAAGAGATTCGGGGATCGGGGGTTGGTTATACTTAGGGAAGGTGTTAGCACCCTAAGCATCTGTAGTAACCTTTTGTTTGATTGCTTGCTAAGTTTGTGGGAATGTGTTATGGATTGGGAAAATGTATAAGTTGAAACGTAAAATAATATACACTAAGTTTGCTCGCAAAGACGTCACGTCTTCTGCCTACGTATCCTAACTAGGATAGAATCAGAGCAATCGTAGTTCACCTCACGAGGGATGAAGAACACTTGATTATGATCAAGGTTCAAGGGGGAACAAACATGACAATGTTTGTGTGGAGTTTGACAAAACTCCCTAATCTAAATTATAACACTCAAAAGGGGAAGTAAGAAATCATGACAATGATTCTTACATAGAGTTGACAAACTCTATCCTAGGGTTCTAGTTGAAGAACACTCCTAGTACTGGTGGGTTTCTTAGACTTGAAGCAAAGTCTAATGGCTTCTAAGCTAAGGTTAAAGTGACTTAACAAAGTCAAGGGATGGGTGAATGAGCTATGCATGACATGAAGTTCAATGGAAAGACTTTTCCTTTGGAAGGAGAGAGAGGAGACAACTGGGATGAGAGCTAACAAGCTTCATCACTTGGGGACAAGAAATTACTTAAAAAAGTTTTAAATATGATTAAAATAAAAGCATGGTGACAACCATTAAGCGAACATGTTTAAAAGATAAAGCAAAGATGCATTGATGACAATCAAAGCAGATGATTAAGCAGGAAGTGTGACAATAGATCGAGCTTAAGTAAATTCAACAGAGGGGACAAAATGAATATGGTAACAACCACAAAAAATCCTAGCATGTTGACTAAAATTGAGGAAAAGAGGGTAACTAAATATCATGATATTCACAAGTATAACGAGAGAGAAATTCATCTGCATATGTGGGAAACGATCACAAAACATACTTAACTTGCAAGTAGTCAAAAAGGATGAAAAATTAGGCAAACATGGAATTTTAAAATATGACATAAAAGTAGACATAAAAAAAAACATAATTCAAAAATAATGGGTGCAAAATGATAAAAAAATGAAAGAGATATGATTTTTTGAAGTTTGGTTGAAAAATGGTGAAAATTGACAAAAGGGTTGCCCTCTTCAGGGGTCGAACCCAGGTTCAGCTAGTACAAGGCGCTTAGGTGACAAGGTGACTACCACTGGGGTGGCTATACATCCGTTTGTAAATGCCACCCCAATAAAATATATGGGTAACATTTAAAACAGGCTGGGCACAAAACATGAAGCAAATGATGAATTGCATTTTGATATGTAACTTCCTCAATTCTCAATGGTTTTACACAAAATTTTAGTCTAAATCGTATATTTTTGCATGAGGAACAAGATGGCATTTTTAGATTTTTGAAATTCCTCCTCCATTTGAAAACCCGATGGCACTTGCATTTTGAGAGTATGATGTGCATTTTGAAATGAAACTCATGTTGCAGCCAGTTCTAAATCAATATGATCATACACACACACCACATAAACATTAATGAGTGAATTTAAACACAAGATATGGCTGAAATCAAGTTGTGGTGAAAAGTGCTATCTGAATTGCAAATCTGTTATGAATGAGATGCATTTTGGGATGAAGATCAAATTCAAACAGTTTCAAACCAAACAAATCATATACACACCTTGAAAATACATTGATGAATGAATGTAGGTACAATGATAGGTTCAAAACTGGCCCTGGTGAAAAGTAGTAACCAATATGCAAAATGGTATTGATGTGCTCATGAAGATGTTCAATTTTAATTCCAAGCATATTTAAGTCAAACACATCATTCATACACAATATAATCATGCTAATAAGTGAGTCCAAACCACAATTTTGATGTAAAGCAAATTGGTGTGAAAAGTGGTGCTCAAGCTATCAATTTGTGTTTGTGAGGTGCAGGAAGATATCCAATTTCAGTTCCAAGTACTTTCTAACCCTTTCAAACACACATACACCTTACATATATATTATTGAGTGCATTTATGCCAAAAAAACAAATCAAAACAGTTGGATGTAAGAAATGATGTGCAAGATGCAAAACTGTCATGAGAAATGCAAGTTGATGTTCAGTTCTGTTTCTATGTACATTTTGACCAAATTAAACACTTACACACCTTGAAAACATGCTAGTGGATGAGATTGGACACAACGTAGGGCTTAAAACTGACTGGTATGGAATGTAGTGTTTAGAATGCAAGCTTGTGTGTGTGAATTGCATGAGCATATTCAATTTCAGTTCAAAACATTTTCAGATTAATTCAAACATATACACATCACATATACATGGTATTGAGTGGATTCAAACACATTTTGTAGTTAAAAGAAGACTGTCATGAAAAATGGTTCACAAATTGCAAGCTGTCATGAATATAAGGCATGATGAGATGAAGCTTCAGTTCCAAACATTTTCTGATCAAATTAATCATACACATAGCACCTACACATGATATTGAATGAATTTGAACACAAGATGAGGCTTAAAACAGGCTGGTGTAAAAAATGTGTTCAAAGTGCAATCTTGTGTTTGTGATGTGCATGAAGATACTCAACTCTGGTTTTATGCACATACAAGTCACATAGATTATATCCACACTATACATACATGTTAAAAAGTGAAGACCAAGCAAAGGGAAGATTCAAAACAGACTGTGGCAAGATATGTCTTTCAAAATTCACTTTGGTGTTTTGGTTATGCATGAGAAAACTCAATTCATGTTCTAGGCATATTTTGATCAAACCAATCATGCATACAGTTCACACATATATTATTAAATGGATTCAAACACAAAAAAGAGCTCAAAAAGGTCTGTGATGAAAAATGGCATTCTAAATGCAAGTTTTGACAAGTATAAAGCATCATGATGTTCAGTTTTGATTCTAGGCACATATTGATCAACTAAGTCATGCACACAGGTCATATATGTGGAGATAAGGGTATTCATGCTCATGAATCAATTACAATGTGAACATAACAGGTTTGGATATGTCTTATGGCATATTGTCTTGAAATATGCATTTAGAAGTGGGATGTCAAAACAGGTGGGAATAGGTTATGCCAATCATGCATACATGTTGCAAACATATAAATGAGTGGTTTTGAACTCAAATCTAAACACTTCTTGGCCTGAAATCAAAACTGGCATATTCATGGCAATAATGTGCAAGATAAAGCATTTTTAGAGTGATCCAACAAATCAAATGAAAACAGTTCAAACCAATTATACATATCCACCCTAACCATGATTTTGAGTGTGATCTAGTCCAAACAAAGAGATGTAATTCAGTAATGACAAGTTTTGACATATGACATGTTCATTGCACATTTTCAACATAATGCACTCAAAATGCCCAAACATGAAATTATGGTGTAAAGCAAAGAATGGAGTGTCTACATACCTCTAGTAGACTATGTTGAGCATATTAGATCAATAAGAAACCCAGAGAAAACTTCAAATGTACCTAACTTTGGAGATTTCTTCTTTTTGAAGCAAGAATGCAAACTTCAAGACAGTTGGAGAAATAAACTCCACCAATGATCCTTAATACTTTAGACAATTGAGAAATGATATATGTGAGGTGTTAGAGTGATTAGAACATCAAGCAAATGCCTAGAATAAGTTTTGACTGATTTTGTGCATTGTGGTCAAAGTAACTTGGTATGAAAGTTGACTTTTTGAATGAGGAGGTTTTTGAGTGGTTCAATGGTTGGAACACCTTCTATATCATATTTATGGGTTGTGGGGATGATGTTTGGTGAGTTTGAGTATGGAGAAATGATTTTGGCAGCAATTGTAGCAAGGCAGATTTTGAAGCTTTTTTGTCAATTTTGTGAACTTGGTGATTTTGGAGAAAAGTGTGAAAGGGTGGGAGCTTGATCTTTCTCTGGTTTTCAGAAGATCTATTGTGTATGGTATGAGGTGGGGAGTGCCTCTATTTATAGGCAAATGGGGGTAGTGGGCAGATTTGGAGATTTCCTTCTTAAGAAGGAAAGGTTTTCATTTTTTGAATCCAATCTCCAAAATAGCTTTCTTGGCTGATAGGCAAGCTTAAGTCAGGCTTCATGATGAGTTTGAAATGGCTAAAACCAGCTAGAAGGCATAGGTTGATGGCTGGCTCAGATTCTACTTTCCACCTCATGCTTGTCATTGATTTCAAATGCAAGTTGCAAGGCCACTTGCAAACTTGGCAAATTCACTTTCCTCTGCATTTTAATTGTATTTCCATGCTACAAAGTTTCTACATATCAGATAAAACATGTTTAAAAAATTGAGATTGGCCCAATTGATCAAAGGAATGATTTTTGAAAGTTTATCATTGTGGGACTCAAGTGTGAAAACACCAACTTGCCAAATCCATAACTCTCAGCTCACAAATCCTTTTGAGATGTTCTAGTACGTTTTAGAAAGCCCTCAAATAGCTCTAAAACATTCATGTTTTCATGAGTTTCAAATTCTCAAAGGAACTTGGCCAAAAGAACTCTCAAAGTTGCTAAAAAATGAGCTTGAAAGTGAAATATTTCTAAGTCTTTTTCCCTTCTCAAAATGAATTTGGTCATAGCTCCAAATCTATGCATTTTATGATCATGGACCACTTAGGGACTTTTGTAGGATTTTTCAAGAGCTTTCCAATGAGCTTTTAACCAACTCAATTGGATGTGTGGTTAAGGAGTTATGGTGTAGCCCCTTTCAAAACCCTAATTTCCCGACTTTTCGATTACTCCTTCATCCTTGATCCAATGGTCATGAAAATTTATAGGAAAGTGCAATATGACATAAGGAACATTTTTGATTCACACTTTGAAGTCCAATTCCTTAAATTTGAAGGGTTGACGTTTCGGTCAACCGCATGATCGATCGGTGACTACCGAGTCGCCCGTTGACACTCTGGACCTCCTTGTCGCTACTGCGAAAATCGGCGCCGGCTGAACAAAAGAGTCGCCACCGTGCGTTATTTATCCCAAAGAAGGGAAAGGTAACGCTCAGAGTAAACCTTACGCAAAGACGGGAAAGGAATGGTCATCGCAACCAAATCCTGGATTCGGGAGTCGGTTACGCAAGGGGAAGGTATTAGCACCCCTCACGTCCGTCGTACTCGACGGGATCCACGCTTGTTTTCTAGTACGGATTGTTATTCTATCTATTCTACAGGTCTGGTTTAAAAAGAAAAGAAAATGACTCGGCAAAGTATCGCACTTTATGCCTACGTATTCCCGTCTGGAACGAGAAATCAGAGTCAACGTAGTTCGCCTACCTACGGGAAAGGAGGGGAAGGTTGCTCGCTGGGATATCGCATCCTATGCCTACGTACTTTCATACAGCATGAAAGATCAGAGCAAACGTAGTTCGGGCTACGGAAGACGCAAATTTGTCTGTTTATCTTTATCCTTCTGAAAAAGGCTTTCTCCTGATTACGGGTCCAAGCGGACAAAAATGACACTTTTATTGGTTTTCAGTCTTTTATGCAAGAACTGTCTTTTATTGATGTTTAAAATCTTATTACTGTGTTTTGAATGATTTTGAGATAAGAAGCGAAAGACGCTCTAAAAACCTAAGGTTGAAAAGGGGAAGCAAAACTACCCTAAAGTTGTCATGCATGGGTTAACACCTAATGTCTGTCATATTTCCCTCTTGCACAGAGGGAAACAGAGATCCTAGGAGGTAATAGAAAAGAAACAGATAGATACAGTAAACAGTAAAAATGAATGAAATGCATCAATACAAGCAAGGCAAGGGAGTCCTGCTCTACCTTGAACCTAGGAAAACAACAGGCAAAAGTGAAATAGAATTCACTTCAAGCCTAAGGGGGCAAGCTATACAAGCCAACAAACAATACAGAAAAAGAAAACAGCACCAGCTCCAGCTCTGACAGCAACAAACTAGCTCCTACAGTAAGCAGCACAAACAGCAACAACTCTGACAGCTACAGTTGAGTAAACATCAACAAAGGTTGACAGCAACAAATTTATCTCCATCTTGACAGCTACTATCTTCAAGCTTTAAGACACTCCAAGCTCCAGTAAAAGAGGAAGATTCACCAATAAGATCCCATTGATGTGTTAAAAATCTTAATGACAACCAAAGGAAGCCACTAAGATCTTAACACAGTAATAGGCAGATACCTCAAGGTTCTACTCAACCAAAGCATGCTCTACATCCCTCCTAAGGAGATATGGAGCTTCTTTGGGAGGACCTTGTGTCATAGGATAGAATAGAGGCACAAGATGCTCTCTATGTTTGAAAGAATGAACATAACTAATCTAGAGCTCTTCCTTCATACCCTAACTCCTAAGCCTTCAAAAGCAATCTTCAAGGGAAAAACTTCATTCTCATGCTCCAAGCTTTATCTCCAAGCATCTTCCACGTCTTCATAAGCTCCAACAAGCAAGCATCAAGCCCAAAGCCCAAGCAAAAAGAACAACACAAAACACCCAAGGGGAAGCCCCACAAACAACACACCAATTGTATAATGCAAATAAAATGCTAAACTATATTATAAAACCCTAATTAAATTTCTAAGGGAACCTAAACCTATACCCAATACCCCATATATTCCCTAAAACCTAAATCAAATACTAAGTACCCCAAATTATATTATAAACTACAACTAGTTATTTTGACATTAATTCTATCCTATAATTTTCTATACAAACTAATGTTATAATTCCTAAAAACCATACTAAACTATATTTATCCTAAAAATATAACCTAATCCCTTTTTGCTAATGACTTAATAAAATCCTAAAGAATTAATCCTGTGAATCTCCTAAAAGAAAAATATTATAAAGTTCCTAAAAACAAATATTTTTATTTTAACTACATCCTAAGCATATTAACCTAACAAAATTTCCTAAAAGAAAATTAATATCTAAACAATATCCTAATATTTTTTTAACTACATTTTAAACCTATTAAATCCTAAAACAAATCCTAAAAGAAATATAATATCTAACTATATTCTAATGTTTTTAATCATATTAAACTAAAAGAAATTCCTAAAAAAGCAATTAACCTATTAAATCTATTAATATTCTAAAATATCTAAGCTATATCCTAAAACAAAGTAAAAATCAAAACCCCATACAAAACATTAAGCCAAAATTATATGCAGGAGGGGGTACTAATAACAGGGATGCTCAGTAAAAGAAATATACACAGCCCAGCGCATTTATACACCCAAACGAGGAGGGGATGCAGGGGAAAACAAGGGGGATTCGCCAGTAAAAGTATTGGGCCTGAGGCCCGTCAGCAACAATTCGCATGGGGGGAGGGGTATGATCAGAAAAAAATGGGGGGAGCGTTAGCAAGTAAGCAATTGGGCCTAAGGCCCGAGTCCATGACCTCTCAGTATCCTCAGCAACAAAAACCCTAGCTATCTCATTCTCCCCGCCTACTGTTCACCATTCTCCCCACTGAAACCCTAAACGGCGCATTCTCTCCCTCTCTCAAACTCACCTCTCTAACTCTCTCAGCAAAAATCTCTATCACAAAAAAATCTCACCAGATTCTTCATCTCTAAGCTCAACCTATCCTTCCCTAGCACAAACCTCACCATTTCAATATCTCGTATTTCATCTATGTTCAACTCTCAGCCAAACAAAACCTAGCTCTACAACTAAGCAACAACAAGCTACTGAAATCAAAAAAGAGTTCGAAAAAGTAACAAGAACCTGGCGATGTGATGAAGATGATGAGTTCTGGAAGCAACTGATAAAGATCACTTTGAAGATTTTGAAGATTTGAACGTTCTTGACGACTTTTGAAGATTTCTGGAATATCTTCACGAACGTGATGAAGATCAACGAACACGACGCATATCCACGGAGAGATTCTGGAAACTGATGACGGCGATGATACTTCTGATGAACATCCTGAGGCGAAAAGAAGAAAAAGACTGGCGGCGTATGAATCTTGATGAAGTTTCTTTGAATAATTTCTTGAAGATTCTCGGCGGTTGCGATGATCGGGATGAAGAACACAGAACTGTTGATGAAAGTTCTTGCGGATCTATTGAGTTTCTGGCAAACTGATGACGAAACGATGAGCGTTCTTGGTTTTCTGGCAACGAAAATGAATCCGGTGGATGATAGTTGATTCGGATTGAGGTGAAGATCGGAAGGAGATTCTTAGTGATTTCTGGGGAATCTGGAAAAAGATGCAGGTTCTGATGAGTTTTCTGGGGATCTGGAGAGAAAACGTGGTTTCCGGCGAGCTGTTAGGGGTTCCGATAGTTAGTTACGGTGGCCAATGATTTCTCCGGCGACGTCTCCGGCCGTTTGCATAGCCGGCGGCGAGGGAAGTTGAGTGGGATTACATGTGTTCGTGTGCATGTGACGGGTGGTGGTGGTGGAGACGCGTGCAGCAGAGAGGGAGCAGAGAGTGAAACACGTGGCTGAGAGAGAAGGAGAAAGTGGAAAATGATCTATCAGAAAGAATGAAGTGGGGGCCCGAGAAAGCACGCGTGGCACATCTTTTATAGGACACTTGGCGAATTTTGGGCTTCCACAACTTTGGATAATTGGCCCACTTGGACTAAACTCAGAATTAATTGGACTTAAACATGATTAAATGGAAATGAACTGATTAATACAAACTGATTAATGACTAATAAAAAACGAAAATGGATTAATAGCTAATTAAAAAAACAAAAATGATTAATGGCTAATTAATACAACCTATTAATAAAACTACACTTAAAATCTAAAAATCTATTAATAAAAGAAACTATATTCTATTAAACTAAAAAAATCTATATTAATTCTATTTAAAAACAAAAATCTATTATTCTAATAAACTCTATTAAAACCAATAAAACTATATTCTAAAATTCTATTTAAGACCCATATCTATTTATGCTATGGAAAATTAATATAAAAGAAACTATTATCTATATTCTAAAAAAATAATAAAATCCAATTAAATTCTATTAAAAAGGGAACATGAGACCAGAGCGGAATAAACGGTAAAATCCGGACACCGACATATCCTCAAAAACCACAGCGGTGTAAGCTGAAAACACCGAGAAACGCACGACCTCCCGAAAATGAAACTCCGATCATCCGGACTGGTCTGAAACGTCCGAAATGTGAAAATAGGGCTGTGATCCCGATAACACCAGTATGATTTAGAATATGCAATGTATGCGGTATGCAAAGGCGAATTCAAAATGAGTCAAAACATAAACCAGGTGTGGGAACCGGTTGGTCAAATTTTGGGGTGCAACAGCCGTCCCTATTCAAACGGCTTGGACCTGAAGGGTTGAAGAGCGAACGACTTTCAATCATTCAAAGGTAGAAGACGGTTGAATACCAAATAAACCCGAAAATTTGCCAACCGCAGAAATAAATTGCACGCTTGCTTGGGGAAAACATCCAAAGAACTGAATCTGGTTGTTACGGCAACAACTGATCAATCATCTGATAAAACCACGAATCTTAACTGACCATCTCTATTGGGGTAACCTAGAAATGTAGGAACCTGAGTGTTCAACGAGCACAAAGTTTGAATCTTTCTATGCAATTAGCCGGAGTCTGAGCACTCAACGTAATAGCATAACCGCATCAGAAAATGAATATCTGTCGGAGTCGAGATACTCAACGAAATAAATGGGACCAGAATGCTCAACAAACCATCGGAGCCCGAATACTCAATGAAACAACCGGAGTCAAAATACTCAACGTCAACAACCGGAGCCATAAAACTCAACGAACAACCGGAGCTAGAACGCTCAACGAACAACCGGAGCCAGAACGCTTAACGTCAACAATCGGAGCCAGAAAACTCAACGAAACAATCAGAGCCAAAACGCTCAACGTCACTGATGATTTCAATGGGGATTTACCAGAGCCTGGTGTTGCACCCTAAAATTTGCCCAACCTTATTCCTTGGTTCATGTTTTAATATCATCAGCATTTGCATATAGAGTCATGTACATAGACTAACCATCTGCATAGCATCAGCATAGCAAGTCATTCAACAGGGGACCAATCATTATTCTCATCTCTAGAGGCCTATCATGAGGTTATTATCCTAATTCCATCCTACTCAAGTCATCAGGAAAGAATTTGGAAGCAAAGAATTCAGCAGATCAAGCCTTGAGTCCATCTCCTAGCTGAGGATATCTGAGGATCAACAAGAGGGTTGTGAGCTGTGAAGTGAAAGCATGGAGAGCATCTAGACATCTTGAGAGACTTATAAAGTCATTTGGAGAAGAAAACAAGTTGTTGATGTGAGCACAAGAGCTACAGTTGAAGACAGTCAACTAGGGTTTCATCTGGGTCAACCCTAGGTCAACCCTAGGTCAATTGACTGGTGTAAAAGGGCATTCAAGTCTATTGGAGAGATGTGGGGATCAACATTGAACATATGAAGAAGGATATGGAGATATGCCAAGGAGAATTCAAGAGAAATCAAGGAGAAGAGGAGTTACTAAATTAGGGTTTCTCTGTAAAATTCCCTAGTTTAGGTCAAATTTCCAAGCAAGATAAGTCAAAATGCTAGCTTCAAATGGCTTCTTGGCCAACATGAAACTTGTAGAGGATCTCAAGACCTTTAATTTGAGTGGTGGAAGACCTCAAGGAGATTTATAGAACTCAAGTTATGGTCCTTGCAAGTTACAGGTCATCTGAGGTATCTGAAATTTTGTCTGTGAAAGTGACTTGACTTCCAAGCTAGTTTTGCCCCTCAAGAAGATTTCAAATGAATTCTTGGTCAACATAAGAATTGTTCCTCATTGTCTTAGCTTTCTAGAATGGTATAGTATGCCTTCATATGATGTGGAGAACTCAACTTATGGTCTTGGCAAGCAAAGGGTATTTTGGGCATTTGTGAATTACAGGTCATTTTAACCTATGTCCAAAACTCATACAAGGAGGCCTCAAATGGAAAAACTTACAACATCAAACTTGCTCCAAATGGGATTTTAAGTCTAGAAAGAAGGTCACAAGTTATTGGAGAAGCTCATAGCATGATGTTACATAATTGGTCAAAATATGAACTAAAAAGGCTTATAAAGTGAATAATTTCAAATTGAAAAATGGTTTGGGAGATTTACAAGTCCAAATGGAGACTTCCAATATATGATTTTGAATGGAAAAACAATTCTAAGAACAATGGTTCAAACACTTTTTTGAGTTTAGAAGGAAAAAATGAAGTTATCCATGGTTGCTTGCCTTTTAAGAAACATAATCAAAATGAGCCAAAGTTGGAAAACAAGGGAATGTGCAAGATGGATCTAGAATGTACCATTGGGGTCTATATATTCATGAAAGGAGAATTTGGCAAGGGTTGGCTTCATTTGCACCAAGAATTCCACAAATTTCTCATTCTTGTTCATAAAAGTTTCATTCCAAATCTCTCAAATTCTTCATCAACTTTCATCAAAATCAATTCAATCCTATTCAATATTCATCCTAGATCAGAATTGAAGCAAGGATCAAGTGAGTATCATTCATTTTCGTGCACCATATTCAAGAACATCAAAGTTGCAAATTCCATTGAACAGCATAATTCAAGCAAGGAAGCTCCAAAATATTGCATACAGAATCACATACATCAAGGATTGATCAAGATCCAACACCTAGAAGCTTCAGATCCACATCTTCCATAGTTGTTTCTCAAGATTTCTCACTAGGTAAGTTTTCATTCGATTTGCTTGATTCAGTTAGTTTAACATGATTTTATTAGTTTAGACTTGATCTAGGTGGTTAGGAGATTAGGTTAGATGAATTTGGAAAGGATTGGTGATGGTTAGTGACAGGTGCAACAAACTGTTAGTGCTTGTATCTCTTGAATTAAGGCATCATAATGTTAGTTGGATAGCGCAGGATAATCTCCATTAGTTGTAGTTTAGTTTAGGTTAAGTTTGGGGAAGAATCGTGTTGACGCATATCAGTGGAATTCCATGGTGTCCAGACCTTGGCTTGATCGGGTTTGTTGTTGTGATGAGTTTCAAGGTGAATTAATGCCCTAGGATTGTAGAGGAAGAAATCCTGAGCAACTTTCATGTTTATGGCATGTTGATTCGTGGCTTGGAGATGGAGAACAGAATGGGATAAAGTAGCTCGTGCATGGAGTCTCATGGGGATGAAACCCTAGGTTGCAGGTCGATTGAAGAAGAGATAATCTGGACCCTTCATGTTGAGTAAGACTTTTGACTTCCCAGAAGATCCAAGGGCCATCGTTTAATCTGAAGTTTGGAGGGAATTGTGCTGGCCCTAAACGCACCGTTTCATTAATTGAAACGGGCGGGCCTGAGTGTTATTGTTATCCCCACCCCCAGCAACTAGGCCCAATGCAATTTCAACGTATTTTTGATGCTATTCTTACCCCCCAGCGCTTTTCTATTTTTTCTTTAATTCTGAATGTTTACTGGGCCTTGGCAATTCGCTACCAGCACCCCCCATTATGAGGCCCATCCTGGATATAACTGGGCGAGCTTCTATTCTGACCCCCCCTCATTCATTTCATTCATTTTATTTTCTAAATTTCATTTTAATATTTTACCATTTTCATTAATTCATAAATAATTCATAAAAAATGCATTTTAATCCATTCTTTTTACCATATTTTCTTTAGGATGTCTAGAATATTATAGAAAAATAAATTTTCATTTTTAGTTTTATTTCATATTTTTCCCATATTTTCTAAATAAATGTCATATTAAATAGTTTCACTTCATGCATCATTTTAATGATTTTTGTTCTCTCACATGCTTTAATATATTTTGGTCATTCTTTTTATATTGTTTAGATGAGATACTCAACTTGTAGAATTATTTTAGTTCCCATTTTTAGAGGTTAATTTTGGGTGATTAATAAATGCTTGAACATCATGTACAAAACTAGGGTTTTAGGTGACAACTTAGGAGTTTGATTTCATTTCCCTTAGGACTTAGGGTTTGAATAGATTAGTTATGGGACTATATGGGCTATGGGTAGCTACTAGATCCCTTAGAAAAGTTAAGATTCCCCTACTGCTATTATTACTGTCTGTATATCTGTTGTCTGGTGTGGTGTGCCCTCTGGGGGTTGTTGATTGTTTGATTGGGTATTGGGTGTGTCTGGGGCCCTGGGGAAGCTGAAGATTTGTGAAGATGAAGCCATTGGAGATTCAAAGATTGAAGATCAACTGTCAGAGTTGAGGAGGAGTTTCTTGCTAGCAGATGCTGAGAAGATTAGGGTTTAGGAGCTAGGCAGAGCTCTAGATTAGAAAGATTGTTTCCCAAACATGGACTGCCTTGTCTGCATCCATTCTTCTCCGTGATTCAGAGTCTCTCTAAGGCACTCACCCCCTTCCTTTGGAAGGCTTGGTGATAGTGTCTATGAGATAGAACTCTTGAGAGAAAATGTCTTTTGTGTTAGAAGCAGTCTGTTCACCACCTTTGGTAGTCAGCTGATTGCTTAACACCCCATTCACTCTTGTGACTAATCCCTCATCCTGGAGGTTTGAGCTTGAAGAAAAGCCATTGTAGATAGAAGACTGATGATCAAAGCCCTTGCCTGAAGGCCATGAAGATGAAGATTGATGCTTGTTGAAGCTTGTGAATGATTGGAGATTGCTTGGAGCCAGTTGTTGATTCAGAGCTGCTGATGCTGCTTCCTTTATTGCTGTATTTCATTTCTGATGTATTGATTGGTTTTCTGGACTGTATTGTTTGCTGTTTACCCTGCTGGGTTGAAAGTGAAGCCTGTTCACTTTTGCCTATTGTTTTCTAGGTTCGAGGTTGAGTGGGACTCCCTTGCCTCGCTTGTACTGTTGCATCCATGCATTTTACTGCTTTACTGTATATGTCTGATATTGTTTCTGTTTCTGCCTATCCCGTAGGATCTCTGTTTCTCTCTGTGCAAGAGAGGAGCATGATAGACACTAGGTCTTAATCCATGCATGATAACATTAGGTTAGTTTGATTCCCTTCGCAACCGTAGGTTAGAGTTCTGTCTCTTTCTTTCTCAAAACAAACAGAAAAACACATAAAGATTTCAAACACAATAAAAGACACTTCTTCCGTAAAAGAATGTGAACTCATCAAAACGTCATTTTTGTCCGCCGGGACTGTTAATCAGAAAAAACCTTTTTCAGAAGGAATAAAATCAACCAAGACAAGCTTGTGTCGTACGTGGCCCGAACTACGTTTGCTCTGATCTTTCATGCTGTATGAAAGTACGTAGGCATAGGATGCGATATCCTAGCGAGCAACCTTCCCCTCCTTTCCAGTAGGTAGGCGAACTACGTTGACTCTGATTTCTCGTTCCAGGCGGGAATACGTAGGCATAAAGTGCGATACTTTGCCGAGTCATTTTTTATTTTTTCATTTTCCTTTCTTTTAACCCCTGACCTGTAGAGTAGATAGAATAACAATCCATACCCGAAAACAAGCGTGGATCCCGTCGAGTACGACGGACGTGAGGGGTGCTAATACCTTCCCCTTGCGTAACCGACTCCCGAATCCAGGTTTTGGTTGCGATGACCATACCTTTCCCGTGTTGTGCGAGGTTTACTCTGAGCGTTTCCTTTCCCTCCCGTGGGATAAATAACACACGGTGGCGACTCTTCTGTTCAGCCGGCGCCGATTTTCGCAGTAGCGACAGCTGGCGACTCTGCTGGGGATCCAACGTCCCCTGGCTGCTAAGGACTGCGATGGTTCTTATGCATTTGGGATCCAACGTCCCTTGAGAGAGTCAATCCTAACGCTTGTTTTCCCGTCGAGGATTTTGTATGGAGTTATTTTATATTTCTAACCCTGTTTTTTTTCAGCTTTGTATATTGATTATTATTGCTGTATTTGGGGTGTGACGGGTATTCTGATATTGAGAGATAAGCCGGACCTGGGCTTGAGTGCACCTAGAATTAGAGTAGAAATTAGTGGGCGCCCGCTTGCTTTGCTTGCTTTGGTGTCCCATGAAATCTACACTCAGACGAGGTTCCTCTGGTTGGCCTCCTGCCCCTTCCTTTGGTTGGCGTGGGTTGCTGGTTAGTTGGATTGTCGACTCTGGGGACCGATCATTTGGAAGTTGGCTAAGTGAGGCCTCTTCAGGAATTGATGATGCCACTCCTTCTGGGAATCGTATTATCAACCCTGAAAGTCTGTGACGCCGACGACCGCATAGGATGCCGTACCTTGTGCCAGTTATAGGGCCACCCACCTGTGAGGGGATTCAGGGTTATGCAGGTAACTAGACCTCCAGACTACCGGTTATTTCTTGATCAGAGATCCTGGTTATTTATGGAGAGTTATGAGGTCTGTCAGAGACCATTTGGAGATGTGTTCTGAGGTCTGTCAGAGACCAACTAGAGATGAGATCTGAGGTCTGTCAGAGACCATTTGGAGATGTGTTCTGAGGTCTGTCAGAGACCAATTATAGATGTGATGCGAGGTCTACCAGAGACCAGTTGGAGTTATGGTTTGAGGTCTGTCAGAGACCAGTGTTGGAGTTTTATTTTAGGTCTATCTGCGACCAGGGTTTGGTGACGTATGGATGGTCTATCTGAGACCTTTCTTGATTGGGTTTAGGCTATTCAGCTGCAGCTTTGGTCCCTGTTGAATGTTACTTGCATTGCATTACTTGCATATTCATTACCATTTGCATTTCACTAACGTGTGTCTGTGCTGCAGGTGCATTTGCATTTCCCTAGTTCTAGTGCCCAGACTTCTGAGTGTTTGATCATGACTAGCTTAAGGAGAACAGTTGCCTACAAATTGCCTACGCCTGATATTGTTCCTTTACTCGGGTTGATCTCTCTTGCTGACGAGGGTGTTCGTAGGAGTTTCCGGATGAGCTATGGTAGATTACTGAGATTGGTGTGCAAACCTACAGAGGTAGAGTTAGATGGGCTGTATGCTTTGATGCAATTCTATGACCCTGCTTTGAGGTGTTTTACGTTCTCTGACTTTATTATGGGACCAACTCTGGAGGAATACGCTGAGTATGTTGAGCTGCCTGTGCAGAACCAGGTTCCATTCATTCATTATGATGCCAAACCTAAGCCGGAGGAATTGGCAAAAGCCTTGCATATTGATGCTTCTGAACTTGTGACTACTGTTTCCCGTGGAGTTCCAGGATTCTCATTTCAGTTCTTAGTGGGTAAAGCCCAAGAGTACGCCAAGAATGGGTGTTGGGTTGCTTTCAACGCTGTGTTGGCCTTGTGCATTTATGGCATAGTACTATTCCCCAATATACCGGATTTTGTGGATTTCGATGCTTTCTACTTGTTCGCCGCTGGTAATCCTGTACCTACCTTACTCGGAGACCTCTACCACTCACTGCATTACAAGAATGAGAAGGGAAGAGGGAAGAATGTTCATCTTTGTGTACCCTTATTGAGTATGTGGTTTGAGAGTCATCTTCCTAAGAAAGGATATGCTGCAGAGACTACAGTTCCAGTTGGTTGGCCAGAACGCTTGATGAGGCTATCGTCGGAAGATATGGAGTGGTTTGATAGAGACCTGTTGGGATCTGAGCTCATCTTTAGCTGTGCTGGGTACCCTAATGTGCCATTGATAGGAAGAAAAGGGTGTATCAACTACAACCCTTCTCTATTCATTCGCCAGTTTGGATATGCGCTGAAGAATCCACCTCAGGAGGAGGAAGTACAGGAATCTCTGTACTTCACTGGAGATTTGAAGGGGGAATTGTCAGCCCAGTTGCAACATGCCTGGACGCATATTAACCGCCGAGGGAAGCCGTTGTTAGGAAAGAATGACTGTCAGGCCTATGCACCTTATAGAGTTTGGATTCAGGAGAGGGCTAGTCAGTTGAAGATGCCATTTCCAGATGCACCAATTCTTGTTCCCGTTCCGGTAGCAGAGCCGACTACTGTTTCTAGAGAAGTCTATGAACAAGTTGTGAGAGAGAAAGAAGCCTTGATAAAGATTAATGAAGGGTTAGAGCAAGAGCTAGCCCAGGCACGCAGTGAGAAAAACAAGGCTGTATATGCTTTCCAACAACAGATTGAGCTGGTAAACAGGTTAGGATCTGAATTGACCGAGGAAAAGAAGAAGCGCGAACGTCTGGGGCAAGAGTTCAGAAGCTCCCATGACATGCTGGAAGCCAAAAAGAAGGCGCTCGACGCAGCACACCGAGAGATATCCTCTTGCAATAAGACTTGGAATGCTACTCTCACCAACAACAAGAAGAGGGAAGATAAGCTGAAGCAGCAAATTTCCGACCTCGAGGAGAAGTTGAAGTCTAGCATCAAGAAGTGTGAGGAGGAAGTGATGAACCGGTATAGTGTCCAGCATGCGCTGAACAAGGCAATCAAATCCAGAGATGAAGCAGTGTCTCAGAAACGAAAGTTAGAAGATTGCTTCGGAGAAGCAACATGGGAAGAAACTGCTGAAGACGTACGCCGTGTCCTTAAGAAGAGAAACCAGCTTGTTGAAGGGCTGCTTGATCGACCAAGCCATCCGGAGACCAAGAAGTTGATAGAGGAGTACCAGACTTTTGGGAGGATTTGATCATTCCATGTAGTATCTGATATGCTTTATTTGCATAGTGCTGACCATCACCAGGATTGTTGGTTGAGGTCATGCCTTCTTTGTACTCTCAGTGATATTGTACCCTGGGATTATTGATTCTCTCTGCAATATATGAGGCTTTCTATGATTCAACTCCGATATTCTTATTGTCAGCACCGTCACTGCACCGGCACCTTCGCACTAGAACTGGGGGAATGAACTTCCCTAATGCACAGACACATTGCATTGCATTCATATTCATATTGCATAACAGGTAATCTATGAATGGTGTCTTATCTCTTGCTCTGTATCAGGTACTTAACAGGATTCCAGATCAACATCCGCACCGCTATTCTACACGATCCAACTGTCGGAAAGTCATGGACCAGATTCAGAACGAGATGCAGGATGTACGCGAGAAGCTCGCCCTCTTCATGCAAACCATGGAGGCTATAGCAAAAGGGCAAGAGAATTTGCAGGCCATGGTCCAGCCTCTGTTGGCTCGCAACGCTGGTCATGGTAACGAAGATCATCAGTCTGTCCGGGTTGATACTGCTCATGGAGACGGCACTCCCACGCCAGTGGCTCCACCTGTCGTCAATATACCTGCCGCTAACGTCAACAACGCTACCGCCGCTGTGAATGGTAACGTCGGAGTTGGTAATGAAACTGCTGTCCACAATGCTGGGCTGGGTGATGTCAATGTGGGAGATAA
Organism: Lathyrus sativus; assembly: GCA_963859935.3. Lineage (NCBI taxonomy): Eukaryota > Viridiplantae > Streptophyta > Magnoliopsida > Fabales > Fabaceae > Lathyrus > Lathyrus sativus. The sequence continues at coordinate 44,348,497 of OZ012736.1, read as the reverse complement.
TCTCGGAGGCAATGGCTTTGTCAACGCTGGGTTCGGATTCAACGATCAGGGATTCGACAACCCTGGCAAGTATGGCTTTAATGCTCAAGGCTTTGGGCAAGATGGTTATGGTATGGTCAATCAGGGTCACGGAGGCTTTGGAAACGGAAACGGTGCTGGACTTATGGCTTATGGTCCTGCTGGAGGTGTTCAAGGGTACGGCAACAGAGGCCGAGTTCCGGGGATGAATCAGAACAGAGCTGGACGTAATAATGCATATGACGGATACGGGGCTGGAAATGGTATGTGGCAAGAGGATCAACAGGAGGACGCCTTCTCTGGAGGAGGTTTTGAAGGGCCGATGGATGATTCTCAAAAGATCAGAATGCTGGAAGAGCAAATGAAGGGAGTCCTAAATCAGAGTGCTGTAGGACTGGACATGGCAACTATGGGCTTGGTACCTGGCTTGAGGGTACCAATTAAGTTCAAAGCGCCTGCGTTCGATAAGTACAAAGGAGATACATGTCCGAAGGTGCATGTCCGAGCTTATTACAGAAAGATGTCTGCATACTCCACTGACGAAAGAATGCTCATGCATTTCTTTCAGGATAGTCTATCGGGTCCTTCCCTAGAGTGGTACATGGGGTTTGAGCCCACTGATATCAAGACTTGGAAGCAATTGGCGGAGGCGTTCGTAGCCCATTATAAGTATAACAGTGACCTGGCACCCAATCGGGTCCAGTTGGCCGGGCTTTCGCAGAAGAAGGGGGAGAGTTTTAAAGAGTACGCGCAAAGGTGGCGCGATATGGCTGCCAGGGTCCGTCCCCCTGTAGAAGATAAAGAAATGAACGATATGTTTGTCGGCACATTTACCGGACTGTTTCATGATATGCTGTTTCATACGTCTCTGGCTAGTTTTTCAGATCTGATTCTGATGGGCGAAAAGATTGAGCGGAACATTAAGCAAGGAAAGTTCCAGGTCGAGGAATCAACTGCATCTGGCAGTAATAGGAAAGCTTATGGTGGGCGCCGTCAGGGCGAAGCTAGCGCGGTATTTGGAGGCCGAGGCCGAGGCCGAGGCAGGGGAAGAAATCAATATCGTCAGCCGCAGCAAGTGTCGAGTGTTACTATTCCTTGTCAGCAACAACCAATCCAGCAACAACCGGTTCAGCAGCAATCAATGCCACAGCAGCAGCAGCCTCAGCAGGGGGCACAGCAAGCTCAACGACGATTTCAGGGTAGTAAGCCGAGAAGGGTGTTCGAGAAGCCTCCCTCTAACTATGCTGATTTATTGCAGACATTGTTGGGATTGAATCTGGTAGAGAAAAGAACCTTGGCACCGATTGTCGCTACTGCGAAAATCGGCGCCGGCTGAACAGAAGAGTCGCCACCGTGCGTTATTTATCCCACGGGAGGGAAAGGAAACGCTCAGAGTAAACCTCGCACAACACGGGAAAGGTATGGTCATCGCAACCAAAACCTGGGTTCGGGAGTCGGTTACGCAAGGGGAAGGTATTAGCACCCCTCACGTCCGTCGTACTCGACGGGATCCACGCTTGTTTTCGGGTATGGATTGTTATTCTATCTAAACTATAGGTCAAGGGTGAAAAAGAAAATAAAATGAAAATAAAAATGACTCGGCAAAGCATCGCACTTTATGCCTACGTATTCCCGTCTGGAACGAGAAATCAGAGTCAACGTAGTTCGCCTACCTACGGGAAAGGAGGGGAAGGTTGCTCGCTAGGATATCGCATCCTATGCCTACGTACTTTCATACAGCATGAAAGATCAGAGCAAACGTAGTTCGGGCCACGTACGACACAAGTCTGTCCTTGATTGATTTTATTCCTTCTGAAAAAGGTTTTTCTGATTAACAGTCCAAGAGGACAAAAATGACGTCTTGATGAGTTCACATTCTTTTACGGAAGAAGTGTCTTTTATTGTGTTTGAAATCTTTATGTGTTTTTCTGTTTGTTTTGAGAAAGAAAGAGACAGAACTCTAACCTACGGTTGCGAAGGGAATCAAACTAACCTAATGTTATCATGCATGGATTAAGACCTAGTGTCTATCATGCTCCTCTCTTGCACAGAGAGAACAGAGATCCTACGGGATAGACAGAAACAGAAACAATATCAGATATATACAGTAAAGCAGTAAAATGCATGGATGCAACAGCACAAGCGAGGCAAGGGAGTCCCACTCAACCTCGAACCTAGAAAACAATAGGCGAAAGTGAACAGGCTTCACTTTCAACCCAACAGGGTAAACAGCAAACAATACAGTCCAGAAAACCAATCAATACATCAGAAATGAAATACAACAGCAGAAGAAACAACATCAGCAGCTCTGAATCAACATCTGGCTTCAAGTAATCTCCAATCATTCACAAGCTTCAACAAGCATCAATCTCCATCTTCATGGCCTTCAGACAAGGGCTTTGATCATCAGTCTTCCATGGCTTTTCTTCAAGCTCAAACCTCCAGGATGAGGGATCAGTCACAAGAGTGAATTGGATGTTAAGCAATCAGCTGACTACCAAAGGTGGTGAACAGACTGCTTCTAACACAAAGAGACATTTCCTCTCAAGAGTTCTATCTCATAGACACTGTCACCAAGCCTTCCAAGGGAAGGGGGTGAGTATCTTAGAGAGACTCTGAATCACAGAGAAGAATGGATGCAGACAAGGCAATCCATGTTTGAGAAACAATCATTCTAATCTAGAGCTCTGCCTAGCTCCTAAACCCTAGTTCCTCAGCATCTGCTAGCAAGAAACTCTTCTTCAACTCTGGAAGTTGATCTTCAACATCTGGATCTCCAATAGCTTCATCTTCACAAATCTTCAGCTTCCCCAGGGCCCCAGACAAACCCAATACCCAATCAAACAAGCAACAATCCCCAGAGGGCACACCACACCAGACAACAGATATACAGACAGTAATAATAGCAGTAGGGGAATCCTAATTGTTCTCTAAGGGATCTAATAACTACCCATAGCCCCTATAGCCCCATAACTAATCTATTCAAACCCTAAGTCCTAAGGGAAATGAAATCAAACTCCTAAGTTGTCACCTAAACCCTAGTTTTGCTCATGATATTCAAGCATTTATTAATCACCTAAAATTAACATCTAAAAATGGGAACTAAAATATTTCTACAAGCTTAATATCTCATCTAAACAATATGAAAAGAATGATCAAAAAATATCAAAGCATGTGAGAGAACAAAAATCATAAAAATGATGCAAGAAATGAATTATTTAATGTGACATTTATTTAGAAAATATGTAAAAAATATGAAATAAAACTAAAAATGAAATTTTATTTTCCTATAATATTCTAGACATTTTAATGAAAATATGGTAAAAAGAATGGATGAAAATGCATTTTTTATGAATTATTTATGAATTAATGAAATTGGTAAAATATTAATGGAATTAAGAAAAATAAATGGAATTAAATGAGGGAGGGGGTTGAAATAGAAACTCGCCCCAGTTCAATCCAGGATGGGCCTTCAGACAGGGGGTGCGCTTAGCAGTTTACCAAAGCCCAGTACACATTCAGAATTAAAGAAACAAATGGAAGAGCGCTGGGGGGTGAGAAAAGCACCACAAACACGTTGAAACTTGGTTTTGGGCCTAACACGGGGGTGGGGATAACAAAATCCAACTCAGGCCCGCCCGTTTCAATTAATGAAACGGTGCGTTTTGGCCAAGGCTCAATTCCCTCCAAACGCTCAGATTAAATGCTGGCCATTGGATCACTCTATCAGTCAAAGGTCCAACACAACATGAAGGGTCCAGATTATCTCTTCTTCCTCCAAACGACCTGCAACTAGGGTTTTAACTCCATGAACATCCATGCACGAACAACTTTCCTCCTCTCTGTTCTCCTTCCACACGCAATGAAATGCCACGCCATAAACATGAAACCTGCTCCAAATCTCTCCCTCTACAATCCTATAGCACCAGTTTATCTTGAAACTCACCACATCAACAAATCCGATTGAATCAACATCTGGTCACCATGAAATTATACTGATATGCACCAACTCAATTCTTCCTCAAACTTGACCTAAACTAATCTACAACTAATAGAGATTAATCTGATCAATCAAGCTAACATTCTAGTGGCTTAACCTAAGAGTTCTTCACCCTAACAGTTTGTTACACCTGCTAACAACCATCACCAAACCTCTCCAAAATCATCTAACTTAATCTCCTAACCACCTAGATCAAGTCTACACTAATAAAATCATGCCTAACTAACTGGATCAAGCAGTTTGAATGAAAACTTACCTTGTGCGAAATCTTGCAAACAGCTATGGAGATTGATGATCTGAAGCTTCTAGGTGTTGGATCTTGATCCACAAACTCAGTACTCAATTCTGTATGCAATGTTGTGATGATTCCTTGCTTGAATTATGCTGTCCAATGGAATTTGTAGTTTTGATGTTCTTGAATATGGTGCACGAAAATGGATCCTAATCACCAAGTCTTTGCTTCAATTATGATCTATGATGATGATGGAACAAGATTGAATTGATATGGATGAGAATTGGTGAAGGTTTTGTGAGATTGGAATGAAAACTTCAATGAAAAAGTATGAGAGAAATTTGTGGAATTCTTGGTGCAAATGAGGCCAACCCTTGCCAAATTCATCTTTCATGAATATATAGACCCCAATGGTACATTCTAGATCCATCTTGCACATTCCCTTGTTTTCAAACTTTGGCTCATTTTGATTATGTTTCTTAAAAAGCAAGCAACCATGGATAACTTCATTTTTTCCTTCTAAACTCAAAAAAGTGTGTGAACCATTGTTCTTAGAATTGTTTTTCCATTCAAAATCATATATTGGAAGTCTCCATTTGGACTTGTAAATCTCCCAAACCATTTTTCACTTTGAAATTATTCACTTTATAAGCCTTTTTAGTTCATATTTTGACCAATCATGCAACTCCATGCTATGAGCTTCTCCAATAACTTGTGACCTTCTTTCTAGACTTAAAATCCCACTTGGAGCAAGTTTGATGTTGTAAGTTTTTCCATTTGAGGCCTCCTTGTATGAGTTTTGGGTATAGGTTAAAATGACCTGTAATTCACAAATGCCCAAAATACCCTTTGCTTGCCAAGACCATAAGTTGAGTTCCACACATCATATGAAGGCATGCCATACCATTCTAGAAAGCTAAGACAATGAGGAACAATTCTTATGTTGACCAAGAATTCATTTGAAATCTCCTTGAGGGGTAAAACTGGCTTGGAAGTCAAGTCACTTTCACAGACAAAAATTCAGATACCTCAGATGACCTGTAACTTGCAAGGACCATAACTTGAGTTCCATAAATCTCCTTGATGTCTTCCACCACTCAAATTAAAGGTCTTGAGATCCTCTACAAGTTTCATGTTGGCCAAGAAGCCATTTGAAGCTAGCATTTTGACTTATCTTGCTTGGAAATTTGACCTAAACTAGGGGATTTTACAGAGAAACCCTAATTTAGTAACTCCTCTTCTCCTTGATTTCTCTTGAATTCTCCTTGTCATATCTCCATATCCTTCTTCATATGTCAAATGTTGATCCCCACATCTCTCCAATAGACTTGAATGCCCTCTTAAGTCAGTCAATTGACCTAGGGTTGACCTAGGGTTGACCCAGATGAAACCCTAGTTGACTGTCTTCCACTATAGCTCTTGTGCTTTCATCAATGACTTGCTTTCTTCTCCAAATGACTTTGTAAGTCTCTCATAAGGTCTAGATGCTCTCCATACCTTCACTCCACAGCTCACAACCCTCTTGTTGATCCTCAGATACCCTTAGCTAGGAGATGATCTCAAGGATTGATCTGCTGAACTCTTTGCTTTCAAATTCTTTCCTGATGACTTGAATGAGATTGAATTGGAATAATAACCTCTTGCTAGGCCTCTAGAGATGAAAATAATGATTGGTCCCCTGTTGAATGACTTGCTATGCTTATGCTATGCAGATGGTTAGTCTATGTACATGACTCTATATGCAAATGCTAATGATAATGAAACATAAATCCAAGGAATAAGGTTGAGCAAATTTTAGGGTGCAACAGCTGCCCCTATTCAAGCGACTTGGACCCGATTGGATGAAGAGCCCGGAGCCTTCAGACATTCGCGGTACGAGACGGTTGAATACTAGTGAAACCAGAAATTTGCCAACTGCAGAAATAAACTGCGCCACTGCTTGGGAACGACATTCATCAGCTGAATCTGACTGTTAGAGTAACCCACTGATCTCGCGCGACCGTGCTGGGGATTGTCTTCATCGTTCTGAAGAGGATTCCGTCATAACAGACTGCTTGCTTGTCCACGTGAGGATTCTGTCTGTCATCAATACAAAGAAATCTCAACTAAATCTGTCCACGTTAGGACTCCACCTGCTGCTAATCCAGAAAAGTCTCGGCAACTCCGCTGGGGATAATTCATCTGCATTTCCGTAAACTGTCCACGTTAGGAATCACATCGTCCACGTTAGGAGTAACGCTTTTATCTTTCCACGTTAGGAAGCAATCTTCTTTCCACATAAGGAGAACTGCATCAATCTGTCCACGTAAGGACTCCAATGCCATTTGACATGTCCGCGTCAGGACTCCGATCTCTCCACGTAAGGAATACCAACTTCTTTCTGATTTGTCCGCGTCAGGACTCATTTTTCCACGTAAGGAACGCCATCTTAATCTGTCCACGTAAGGACTACAACCTTTCCACGTCAGGAATGCTGTTATTTCCACGTAAGGAAACTATCTTTTGATACGTCCGCGTAAGGACTACTTCGTCCACGTTAGGACCCCTCTCTCCTTATTAGGGATAATAGTTTCTCTGATTCGTCCACGTCAGGATACTGATCTCGTCTTGACTCGTCCACTTTAGGACTCAGGCGTCTTCGACTTGCTGAGGAAATAAGACTTGTCCACGTAAGGACTCATACCCTCGACCCACTGGGGAAATAACTTGTCCACGTAAGGACTCACGCGTCTTCGACTTGCTGGGGAAATATCCGCGTCAGGACTTACACTTTGCCAACAACACGGAGAAGAATAAATTTGTCCACGTCAGGATTCTTGTATCTTGTCATCCCAAAGAACTGCAAACTTGCCCACGTCAGGACGCACATTTCACCATTACGAATAAAGATATCTGCGGGAAACAAATGATCCACGTCAGGACACCAACACGAAGAGTAACCAATCTCTTGTCGACGTCATGACCTCCTTTTCTCCAACTTTCGAGAGACCGAATCTATCCACGTCAGGATTAACGCACCTTACCAATCCGGTAAAACAAACCTGTCCACGTTAGGACGCCCACTTCTGAAGAAATCCCGTCATTCTAGGAGTAAATGGTCCATGTCAGGACTTAATTCTTCAATGATCCTTACCCACAAACTGCTCAGCACTGACGTGACAGCGACTTCGAGATGAACTCTACTGGGGATGTCTGAAAACCAACCGTCGGACGCCTGCTCTGATAACCGGCGGTGGTCTCTGAAATTCTGATTCATGCGACTCGTTGATGACAAACGAACTTTGCTTGGGAATAAGGAGATTCTTATCCTGGCCACTCTGGCTGGGGAAAATAAGATACATTTGCATAAATGACTCTGCTGGAGACAAAGAGAGTTTTATCACGATAACTCTGTGGGGGTATACCGCCGAAACTGACATTATCATTGAATATCTCCTGCCGAGATCTGGACTGTTTGGTAATTTATTTGAGCAAGAGCTCTCTCCACCTGAACTACTAGAGTACAGAAACTGCTTCAGCAAAATAAATGCTGGAAGGATAACGCCGACTCGCCGGGGATAGCCTGATGCTACAAAATTATTCCGGCAAAATAAATGCTGGTAGGATGAAGTCGACCCTGCTGGGAAGTTGGGAACTCAAACCACACGTCTTGCTGAAGTAACCCCTGCTGGGGACAATAACTCTACTGAGGAATAGCAGATGCGCACAGCACGATCGGACTTTCTGCTGGAATGTGAACCGATATCACCAGTATCTCTGACAAAATAAATGACAGGACCCAACATCAACTCTGCTTTGGAGAGTCTTGACCTTCGAATTCCACTGGAAGGAAAGAACATTTACTGAAAAGAGACCTCCGCTGGGGATGGCTGGATTAACTGACTCCACTGGGGAAGAGTGCCTGACCCTACGGGGGGAGATGAACCTGTCTGAATACAGCCTTACGATCTCAGAATCACCAAACTCTGCTGAGGACGAGTAACTTCTCTGGAGCACGTCCTTTGGATAAGCTACGGCTAGCTGGAGAATTCTATCCTTCTTCAGGAAGAACATGCCTGACCTGCGTGGGGATCAAGCCTTTCACTATTGCAATCTTTTGATCACCTTCCTCGTACAGTTATGAAACCTGCAACAACACAAACAAAGCACGACAAGCCTATGCCATCCAAATCGATTCAGGTTAGTGACGTTACACTCAGTTAATTCAAAGCTTTAACAATTGTTGGCAAGGGCCAGTAATGTTATACTCATGCTAGCTTCAATAAACTTAGGCGTTTTATCATGCGCAAAACAGTAAAGAACAGGCATCAAGTACTGAATAACACATTTTCATTGATTGGGCCCCTGAATGGGCGGAGTTTTTGTACACGGGATGTAACTCCTGAAAAGAGGAAGCTACGCAAAGCAAATATACAAGTATGCAAGTATTCACAAGAAGCATAAATATTGACAAATTAAATTTTGTACACATGTCGGCAACTGGATGCAGATGAACACCACGAGCTGATCCTCCCATGACTCGTCCGACTCTTATACTTTCCCGGTATCCCTACTTCTGAAGAGGTTGTATTCGATAACTAATTCCTCAAATATATTCTCCCGCATAAATGCTCATTGAATATCAAATTCGGACCGCAGTCATTTGCTTTTCAAATCCCTAACTTTTGCGTGAACCGCCCTTTACGGGTTTTCAGTTCACCGGGATACCCCTTTTTGCCGAAGCCGCCCAGTGTAGGTTTTCAACTTCGCGGGTGTACATTTTTTCAATTTTATCCCTAACTTTTGCCCGAACCTTTCATTCTGTTTTTGGTTCGCCAGGATGCCCCATTTTTGCCTGGACTCTCTTTTTTCTGTCCAGCGGGTCTATTTTAAGCAAAGTATTTTTTAACCGCGTCCGAATTCACAGGTGATGCAAAGTCTTCCCCGTCCATGGTGGACAACAATAAAGCTCCTCCCGAAAAGACCTTACTGACAACGTATGGCCCTTCGTAGTTGGGGGTCCACTTGCCCCTGTGATCTGCTTGCGGCGGGAGAATCCTTTTCAGCACAAGGTCGCCCGTCTGAAAGCTTCGCGGAAGTATTTTCTTGTCGTACGCTTTCTTCATTCGTCCTTGATACAAACGACCGTATGCCAGAGAAGCTAGCCTCTTCTCATCCATCAAACTCAGTTGGTTCAATCTGTTCGTTACCCATTCTGCCTCGTCCAGCTGAACGTCTCGCAATACCCTCAGAGAAGGGATCTCAACTTCCAACGGTAGTACCGCTTCCATTCCGTATACCAACGAGAACGGAGTTGCCCCGGTTGATGTGCGTACCGTCGTACGATAACCGTGCAAAGCGAAAGGTAGCATTTCATGCCAATCTTTATAAGTCACCACCATTTTCTGGACGATCTTCTTGATATTTTTATTGGCCGCTTCGACAGCGCCATTCATCTTGGGTCGGTAAGGGGAGGAGTTGTGATGTTCGATCTTGAAATTCTGACAGAGCTCCTTCATCATTTTGTTGTTCAGATTAGAACCATTATCCGTGATTATCCGCTCGGGAATCCCATATCGGCAAATGATATCTCTCTTGATGAATCTAGCCACCACTTGCTTCGTTACATTTGCGTAAGACGCTGCTTCCACCCACTTGGTGAAATAATCGATTGCTACGAGGATGAACCGATGCCCGTTAGAAGCCGTCGGCTCAATCTTTCCAATCATATCGATTCCCCACATCGAGAATGGCCATGGAGATGACATCACATTCAGAGGACTCGGAGGCACATGTATCTTGTCAGCGTATATTTGGCACTTGTGGCACTTTCTTGCAAATTTGAAACAATCAGTTTCCATCGTCAGCCAAAAGTAACCTGCCCGCAGCAGTTTTCTCGTCATAGCATGCCCACCAGCATGCGTACCGAATGCACCTTCGTGAATTTCCTCCATGAGAAGCTTTGCCTCTTTCTCGTCTACACAACGCAACAACACCAAGTCGTGGTTTCTTCTGTATAAGACGCCATCCGGGTTCAAATAGAAATTACCCGCTAATCTCCTGAGAGTTTTCTGATCTTGACTGGATGCCCCAGCCGGATACTCTTTATTCTTCAGGAAATTAAGGATATCAAAATACCACGGTTTGTCATCAGATGCTTCATCAATAGCAAATACAAAAGCTGGCCTGTCCAACCGAGAGATAGTGATTTGGGGAGCTTCGTTCCAGAAGTTGACCTTGTACATGGAAGACAACGTGGCAAGGGCGTCAGCCATTTGATTTTCTGCCCGCGGTACGTGATGCAATTCAACCTTGTCGAAGAAAGGCAACAATCTCCTTGCATAATTCATGTAATGTATCAAATTGGGCTGACGTGTCTCCCATTCCCCTTTGATCTGATTCACCACCAGAGCTGAGTCTCCGTATACGTCTAGATGTTTGATTCGCAAATCAATGGCTTCTTCAAGCCCCATTATACAAGCTTCGTATTCGGCCTCATTGTTGGTAACGGCAAAGGTCAACCGGGCAGTAAACGGGATGTGCGACCCGTGCGGCGTAGTGATAATTGCCCCTATTCCGCTACCGTAAGCATTCACAGCTCCGTCAAATATCATCTGCCATTTGGACCCCGGCTCTGGTCCTTCGTCTGGTAACGGCTCTTCGCAATCCTTCATCTTGAGATACATGATATCCTCGTCAGGAAAGTCAAATCTCATCGATTGATACTCTTCAATAGGCTGCTCCGCCAGATACTCAGACAACACACTCCCCTTTATTGCCTTTTGCGAGACGTATTGAATATCATATTCAGTCAAGATCATCTGCCAACGGGCAATTCTACCTGACAACGCCTGCTTTTCAAATATATATTTGATTGGATCCATCTTCGAGATGAGCATGGTTGTATGATTCAGCATGTACTGCCTCAAACGCTTGGCGGCCCAGGCTAGCGCGCAACAAGTTTTCTCCAGCATTGAGTATCGAGATTCACAGTCTGTAAATTTCTTACTCAGATAGTAGATTGCATGCTCTTTTCTCCCCGTCTCGTCGTGTTGACCGAGAACGCAGCCCATGCTTCCCTCCAGAACCGTCAAATACATTATCAAGGGTCTCCCTGCCACCGGGGGTATCAAAATAGGAGGCTCCTGCAGATACATCTTTATTTTATCGAACGCCTTTTGACAATTATCGTTCCACGTTACAGCTTGATCTTTCTTCAACAGCTTGAATAATGGTTCACACGTGGCCGTTAGGTGAGATATGAACCGGGCAATGTAGTTCAATCTCCCTAAAAACCCGCGCACCTCTTTCTCTGTTTTAGGCGTCGGCATTTCTTGAATCGCTTTTATTTTAGCAGGATCGACCTCTATTCCTCTTTCGCTTACGATAAACCCCAGCAGTTTACCCGATCTCACCCCGAAGGTGCATTTGTTAGGGTTCAGCCTCAGCCTGAACTTCCTAAGTCTTTTAAACAACTTCAACAGATTCACCAGATGCTCTTCCTCCGTCTGGGATTTGGCAATCATATCGTCAACATAAACTTCAATCTCTTTATGCATCATGTCATGAAAGAGAGTTGTCATCGCACGCTGATACGTTGCCCCAGCATTTTTCAAACCAAAGGGCATCACTTTGTAGCAAAATGTTCCCCACGGTGTTATGAAAGTAGTCTTCTCCATATCCTCTGGCGCCATTTTAATTTGATTGTAGCCTGAAAAGCCATCCATGAAGGAGAATACAGAGTACTGAGCAGTATTATCAACTAATACGTCAATATGAGGAAGTGGAAAATCGTCTTTTGGGCTTGCTTTATTCAAATCTCTATAATCCACGCACATTCGAACCTTGCCATCTTTCTTTGGCACTGGCACGATGTTAGCAACCCATGAGGGATACTTCGTCACAGCCAGGAACCCAGCGTCCCACTGTTTCTGAACCTCCTCTTTGATCTTCATTGCCATATCTGGTCGAGTTCTGCGAAGTTTTTGTTTGACAGGCGGGCAGTCTTCTTTCAGTGGCAGACGATGCACAACCATATCTGTATCGAGCCCTGGCATATCTTGATACGACCAAGCGAATACATCATTATACTCTCGAAGCATTTCAACCAGTTTTCGCTTGATATCACTCTGCAGTGCGGCTCCGATACGAATATTTTTCTCAACCCCTTCCGACCCCAAATTGATAATTTCGATAACCTCGTCGTGAGGCAGAATGGCTCTTTCCTCTTGCTTCACCAACCAAGACAGTTCTTCAGGAACGTCGCTATCTTCGACAACCTCTTCTTCGGTCTGGAATACCGGGTGCTCGAAGTCGGGACGAGTCATAGGTGGTTCAAGGATGTCATCTGAAAATGTTATCCTGCAAAAGAAAGGGTTAAGTGCTTCAAAATGCGTATAAAGCGGATAACCACGTTGCCATTTTATTGAAAAATACAAAACAAGAAAGACAGGGATTACAGTATTTACACATGAAAAAAAACGCCATTTATTTAATGATTAACGAAGCAATGTTTATAACAACACAGCCCTAAGCAAATCCCGATGCCCCGGGCAAGACATCAGATTATTCAACAATTAATAAAGCAAAGCATTACTGTTTAAAAGTCACAGGAACAAGCTCCTGAATAGACCAGTTGCACAGTCCTTGTCCTGGCGTGCTTGGCTGAATCCAGGCATCCATATCACAGTCGCTGTCCCCTTCATCGGACTCCGAAGCAGCATTGACAGATTCGTGGCATACTCCACTGGCAGAGATGGTGATTGACCTTCTGAAATGAGGGGCCCCCACAGAAGGAGTTGATGACGACGGTCGGTACCCCAGTCCGAACCGGTCCATTTTCACAGGAATGTCCAATACTTTGCCCCAGCCTTTGGCTTCTCCTGCTTTCACTAGCGCTTGAGCCTCTTTATACGATGAAACAGCTATCTCCGGCACTTTGCTTGGCCCGGGGCTCTTGTCCTTTATGCGCAAACCTTCGAATGCCTGGCATGGCGTCTCGTGGATTTCCCCGTCGACTTCCACATATTTAAATGAAGATAGATGGCTGACCAGGATGTCTTCTTCTCCGCACACGGTGACTACACTGTCTCCGACCATATACTTTAACTTCTGATGCAGGGTAGACGTAACTGCCCCTGCCCCGTGAATCCAAGGTCTTCCCAGCAAGCAGCTGTACGCAGGCTGTATATCCATGATATAAAACTCCGTTGCAAACACTTCCGGCCCCACTTGCAGAGGCAAGGTAATCGATCCGAAGACTGTTCTCCGCGTGCCGTCAAACGCTCTGACTACCAAATCACTTGGCGTACACAAAATCCCTCGAACATCCAGCTTCATCATAGCCTTCTTAGGTAGCACATTCAAAGACGACCCGGTGTCAACCAATACATGCGACATTGTCGACCCTCTGCACTCAACAGATACATGTAATGCCATATTATGATCCCTTCCTTTCGGAGTCAAGTCGAAATCAGTAAAGCCCAGACTGTGGCCCGCATTTACATGTGCCAATACCCCTTCTAGCTGGTTCACGGAGACATCCTGTGGTACAAAAGAAGTGTCCAGGACTTTCAGCAAAGCGTTCCTGTGAGCTTCCGAACACAACAGCAATGACAAGATAGATATTTTGGACGGTGTTTGCTGCAGATGCTCCACAATTTTATAATCGCTCTTCCGAATCAAGCGCATGAATTCCTCTACGTCCTTCGACGCTGCTTCTTTTTCATTTGCTTGTACCGGAACATTCTCAACCGCTTTCCCCTTTCCTTTCGCTAGCCTTTCGGCCTCTACTTCAGGAGATATAAAGATCCTGCCGCTTCTTGTCATGCCTCCTGAGCCCACAACATTATCCACAACCTCCACTGACTGCTTGTTAACATCGATTTTAATCCCGTCACAATACACCTCCAACCCATACGACCATGGGACTGCTCTCGTGTCCTCATACGGGATTGGCCCGGCTTTAGTTATGGTAATCGGCGGTCGCTGAGCTGGTGCTGAAATGGTGATCGTCTTCCTAGGAATCGTTACCGTGGCCACATCACTCTGATTATCCATTACTGCCCCTGCAGGCTCATCAGTTGCTGTTCTATCAAACTGCAATATACCATCATCAATTAAGGCCTGGATGCCTTTCTTCAGATCCTCACACCCCCCAGATAGGGCCCAACAGTCTAAACAGTACTCATTACAACCCGGGTAAACACCTCCTTGCAACAGTCGGCTCTTTATTTCGCTCAGCGGCGTCTTTAAATCCTCAACATTCATAATCAGATTCAGACCTTCCTCAGTCAGCACAGCATTCGCCCCATGATTAGGCATGGGTTTCTGGACTATATTCGCACCGGTCGTTCCGAAGTTGATAGACTTGTTGTCCAAGAGATCCTGCACAACGTGCTTAAAAGCATGACATCCTTCTATATCATGGCCCGGGGCCCCAGAATGAAACTCGCAGCGCCTATTTGCATCATAGCCGAACGGGGGAGCTCCCGTTATCGGTGCCAAGGTTCTTTTCTCTACCAGATTCAATCCCAACAAGGTCTGCAATAAATCAGCATAGTTAGAGGGAGGCTTCTCGAACACCCTTCTCGGCTTACCACCCTGGAATTTTCTCTGAGCCTGCTGTGCCCCCTGCTGAGGCTGCTGCTGCTGTGGCATTGGTTGCTGCTGAACCTGTTGTTGTTGCAGGATTGGTTGTTGCTGAACCTGTTGTTGTTGCAGGATTGGTTGTTGTTGATACGGGATGGTGACACTCGACACTTGCTGTTGCTGGCGATATGGATTTCTTCCCCTGCCTCGGCCTCGGCCTCGGCCTCCAAATACCGCGCTAGCTTCGCCCTGACGGCGCCCACCATAAGCTTTCCTATTACTGCCAGATGCAGTTGATTCATCGACTTGGAACTTTCCTTGCTTAATGTTCCGCTCAATCTTTTCACCCATCAGAATCAGATCTGAAAAACTAGCCAGAGACGTATGAAACAACATATCATGAAACAGCCCGGTGAATGTGCCAACAAACATGTCGTTCATTTCTTTATCTTCCACAGGAGGACGGACCCTGGCAGCCATATCGCGCCACCTTTGCGCGTATTCTTTAAAACTCTCCCCCTTCTTCTGCGAAAGCCCGGCCAACTGGACCCGATTGGGCGCCAGATCGCTGTTATACTTGTAATGGGCCACGAACGCCTCTGCTAATTGCTTCCAAGTCTTGATATCAGTGGGCTCCAACCCCATGTACCACTCTAAGGAAGGACCCGATAGACTATCCTGAAAGAAATGCATGAGCATTCTTTCGTCAGTGGAGTATGCAGACATCTTTCTGTAATAAGCTCGGACATGTACCTTCGGACATGTATCTCCTTTGTACTTATCGAACGCAGGCGCTTTGAACTTGATTGGCACCCTCAGCCCAGGTACCAAGCCCATTGTTGCCATGTCCAGACCCACAGCACTCTGGTTTAGGACTCCTTTCATTTGCTCTTCCAGCATTCTAATCTTTTGAGAATCATCCATCGGCCCTTCAAAACCCCCTCCAGAGAAGGCGTCTTCCTGCTGATCCTCTTGCCACATACCGTTTCCAGCCCCGTATCCATCATATGCATTATTACGTCCAGCTCTGACCTGATTCATCCCCGGAACTCGGCCTCTGTTGCCATACCCTTGAACACCTCCAGCAGGACCACCAGTCATAAAACCAGCACCGTTTCCGTTTCCAAAACCTCCGTAGCCCTGATTGACCATACCATAACCATCTTGCCCAAAGCCTTGAGCATTAAAGCCATACTTGCCAGTATTGTCGAATCCCTGATCATTGAATCCGAACCCAGTATTGACAAAGCCATTGCCTCCGAGATTATCTCCCAAATTGACATCACCCAGCCCAGCGTTGTGGACAGCAGTTTCATTTCCACCTCCGACGTTACCATTCACAGCAGTGGTAGCGTTGTTGACGTTAGCAGCATTCACATTGACGACAGGCGGAGCCACTGGCGTGGGAGTGCCGTCTCCATGAGCAGTATCAACCCGGACAGACTGATGATCGTCATTACCATGACCAGCGTTGCGAGCCAACAGAGGCTGGACCATGGCCTGCAAATTCTCTTGCCCTTTTGCTATAGCCTCCATGGTCTGCATGAAGAGGGCGAGCTTCTCGCGTACATCCTGCATCTCGTTCTGAATTTGGTCCATGACTTTCCGACAGTTGGATCGTGTAGAATAGCGGTGCGGATGTTGATCTGGAATCCTGTTAAGTACCTGGTACAGAGCAAGAGATAAGACACCATTCATATATTACCTGTTATGCAAGATGAATATGAATGCAATGCAATGTGCCTGTGCATTAGGGAAGTTCATTCCCCCAGTTCTAGTGCGAAGGTGCCGGTGCAGTGACAGTGTTGACAATAGGAATATCGGAGCTGAATCATAGAAAGCCTCATATATAGCAGAGAGAATCAATAAGCCCAGGGTACAATATCACTGAGAGTACAAAGATGGCATGACCTCAACCAACAATCCTGGTGATGGTCAGCACTATGCAAATAAAGCATACAAATAATGGAATGATCAGATCCTCCCAAAAGTCTGGTACTCCTCTATCAACTTCTTGGTCTCCGGATGGCTTGGTCGATCAAGCAGCCCTTCAACAAGCTGGTTTCTCTTCTTAAGGATACGGCGTACGTCTTCAGCAGTTTCTTCCCATGTTGCTTCTCCGAAGCAATCTTCTAACTTTCGCTTCTGGGACACTGCTTCATCTCTAGATTTGATTGCCTTGTTCAGTGCATGCTGGACACTATACCGGTTCATCACTTCTTCCTCACACTTCTTGATGCTAGACTTCAACTTCTCTTCAAGATCGGAAATTTGCTGCTTCAGCTTATCTTCCCTCTTCTTGTTGTTAGTGAGTGTAGCATTCCAAGTCTTATTACAAGAAGATATCTCTCGGTGTGCTGCGTCAAGCGCTTTCTTTTTGGCTTCCAGCATGTCATGGGAGCTTCTGAACTCTTGCCCCAGACGTTCGCGCTTCTTCTTTTCCTCGGTCAACTCAGATCCTAACCTGTTTACCAGCTCAATCTGTTGCTGGAAAGCATATACGGCCTTGTTTTTCTCACTGCGTGCTTGGGCTAGCTCTTGCTCTAACCCTTCGTTAATCTTCATCAGGGCTTCTTTCTCCTTCACAACCTGTTCATATGCTTCTCTAGAAACAGTAGTCGGCTCTTCTACCGGAATAGGATCAAGAGTTGGTGCATCTGGAAACGGCATCTTCAACTGACTAGCCCTCTCCCGAATCCAAGCTCTATAAGGTGCATAGGCCTGACAGTCATTCTTTCCCAACAACGGCTTCCCTTTGTGGTTAATACTCGTCCAGGCACGTCGCAACTTGGCTAATAATTCCCCCTTTACGTCACCAGTGAAGTACAGAGATTCCTGTACTTCCTCCTCCTGAGGTGGATTCTTCAGCGCATATCCGAACTGGCGAATGAATAGAGAAGGGTTGTAATTGATACACCCTTTTCTTCCTATCAATGGCACATTAGGGTACCCAGCACAGCTGAAGATGAGCTCCGATCCCAACAGGTCCCTATCAAACCACTCCATATCTTCCGACAATAACCTCATCAAACGCTCCGGCCAACCAACTGGAACTGTAGTCTCTGCAGCAGATCTTCTCTTAGGAAGGTGACTCTCAAACCACATACTCAATAAGGGTACACACAGATGAACATTCTTCCCTCTTCCCTTCTCATTCTTGTAATGCAGTGAATGGTAGAGATCTCCGAGTAAAGTAGGCACAGGATTACCAGCGGCAAACAAGTAGAAAGCATCGAAATCCACAAAATCCGGTATATTGGGGAACAAAACTATGCCATAGATGCACAAAGCCAACACAGCATTGAAAGCAACCCAGCACCCATTCTTGGCGTACTCTTGGGCTTTACCCACTAAGAACTGAAATGAGAATCCTGGAACTCCACGGGAAACAGTAGTCACAAGTTCAGAAGCATCAACATGCAAGGCTTTTGCCAATTCCTCCGGCTTGGGTTCGGCATCATAATGAATGAATGGAACCTGGTTCTGCACAGGCAGCTCAACATACTCAGCGTATTCCTCCAGAGTTGGTCCCATAATAAAGTCAGAGAACGTGAAACACCTCAAAGCAGGGTCATAGAATTGCATCAAAGCATACAGCCCATCTAACTCTACCTCTGTAGGTTTGCACACCAATCTCAATAATCTACCATAGCTCATCCGGAAACTCCTACGAACACTCTCATCAGCAAGAGAGATCAACCCCAGTAACGGAACAATATCAGGCGTAGGCAATTTGTAGGCAACCGTTCTCCTTAAGCTAGTCATGATCAAATACTCAGAAGTCTGGGCACTAGAACTAGGGAAATGCAAATGCACCTGCAGCACAGACATACGTTAGTGAAATGCAAATGATAATGGATATGCGGGGATGCAATGCAAGTAACATTCAACAGGGACCAAAGCTGCAGCTGAATAGCCTAAACCCAATCAAGAAAGGTCTCGGATAGACCATCCATAAGTCATCAAACCCTGGTCTCAGATAGACCTAAAATAGAACTCCAACACTGGTCTCTGACAGACCTCAAACCATAACTCACTGGTCTCTGATAGACCTCAAATCACATCTATAATTGGTCTCTGACAGACCTCATAACTCTCCAACTGGTCTCTGACAGACCTCAGAACACATCTCCAAATGGTCTCTGACAGACCTCAGAATAAATCTCCAAATGGTCTCTGACAGACCTCAAACCTCTCCATAAATAACTAGGATCTCTGATCAAGAAATAACCGGTAGTCTGGAGGTCTAGTTACCTGCATAACCCGGAATCCCCTCACAGGTGGGTGGCCCTATAACTGGCACAAGGTACGGCATCCTATGCGGTCGTCGGCGTCACAGACTTTCAGGGTTGATGATACGATTCCCAGAAGGAGTGGCATCATCAAATCCTGAAGAGGCCTCACTCAGCCAATTTCCAAATGATCGGTCCCCAGAGTCGACAATCCAACTAACCAGCAACCCACACCAACCAAAGGAAGGGGCAGGAGGCCAACCAGAGGAACCTCGTCTGAGTGTAGATTTCATGGGACACCAAAGCAAGCAAAGCAAGCGGGCGCCCACTAATTTCTACTCTAATTCTAGGTGCACTCAAGCCCAGGTCCGGCTTCTCGCTCAATATCAGAACATCCGTCACACCCCAATACAGCAATAATAAACAATATATATAAAGCTGAAAATACAAGGTTAGAAATATACAATAACTCCATACAAAATCCTCGACGGGAAAACAAGCGTTAGGATTGACTCTCTTAAGGGACGTTGGATCCCAAATGCATAAGAACCATCGCAGTCCTTAGCAGCCAGGGGACGTTGGATCCCCAGCAGAGTCGCCAGCTGTCGCTACTGCGAAAATCGGCGCCGGCTGAACAGAAGAGTCGCCACCGTGCGTTATTTATCCCACGGGAGGGAAAGGAAACGCTCAGAGTAAACCTCGCACAACACGGGAAAGGTATGGTCATCGCAACCAAAACCTGGGTTCGGGAGTCGGTTACGCAAGGGGAAGGTATTAGCACCCCTCACGTCCGTCGTACTCGACGGGATCCACGCTTGTTTTCGGGTATGGATTGTTATTCTATCTAAACTATAGGTCAAGGGTGAAAAAGAAAATAAAATGAAAATAAAAATGACTCGGCAAAGCATCGCACTTTATGCCTACGTATTCCCGTCTGGAACGAGAAATCAGAGTCAACGTAGTTCGCCTACCTACGGGAAAGGAGGGGAAGGTTGCTCGCTAGGATATCGCATCCTATGCCTACGTACTTTCATACAGCATGAAAGATCAGAGCAAACGTAGTTCGGGCCACGTACGACACAAGTCTGTCCTTGATTGATTTTATTCCTTCTGAAAAAGGTTTTTCTGATTAACAGTCCAAGAGGACAAAAATGACGTCTTGATGAGTTCACATTCTTTTACGGAAGAAGTGTCTTTTATTGTGTTTGAAATCTTTATGTGTTTTTCTGTTTGTTTTGAGAAAGAAAGAGACAGAACTCTAACCTACGGTTGCGAAGGGAATCAAACTAACCTAATGTTATCATGCATGGGTTAAGACCTAGTGTCTATCATGCTCCTCTCTTGCACAGAGAGAACAGAGATCCTACGGGATAGACAGAAACAGAAACAATATCAGATATATACAGTAAAGCAGTAAAATGCATGGATGCAACAGCACAAGCGAGGCAAGGGAGTCCCACTCAACCTCGAACCTAGAAAACAATAGGCGAAAGTGAACAGGCTTCACTTTCAACCCAACAGGGTAAACAGCAAACAATACAGTCCAGAAAACCAATCAATACATCAGAAATGAAATACAACAGCAGAAGAAACAACATCAGCAGCTCTGAATCAACATCTGGCTTCAAGTAATCTCCAATCATTCACAAGCTTCAACAAGCATCAATCTCCATCTTCATGGCCTTCAGACAAGGGCTTTGATCATCAGTCTTCCATGGCTTTTCTTCAAGCTCAAACCTCCAGGATGAGGGATCAGTCACAAGAGTGAATTGGATGTTAAGCAATCAGCTGACTACCAAAGGTGGTGAACAGACTGCTTCTAACACAAAGAGACATTTCCTCTCAAGAGTTCTATCTCATAGACACTGTCACCAAGCCTTCCAAGGGAAGGGGGTGAGTATCTTAGAGAGACTCTGAATCACAGAGAAGAATGGATGCAGACAAGGCAATCCATGTTTGAGAAACAATCATTCTAATCTAGAGCTCTGCCTAGCTCCTAAACCCTAGTTCCTCAGCATCTGCTAGCAAGAAACTCTTCTTCAACTCTGGAAGTTGATCTTCAACATCTGGATCTCCAATAGCTTCATCTTCACAAATCTTCAGCTTCCCCAGGGCCCCAGACAAACCCAATACCCAATCAAACAAGCAACAATCCCCAGAGGGCACACCACACCAGACAACAGATATACAGACAGTAATAATAGCAGTAGGGGAATCCTAATTGTTCTCTAAGGGATCTAATAACTACCCATAGCCCCTATAGCCCCATAACTAATCTATTCAAACCCTAAGTCCTAAGGGAAATGAAATCAAACTCCTAAGTTGTCACCTAAACCCTAGTTTTGCTCATGATATTCAAGCATTTATTAATCACCTAAAATTAACATCTAAAAATGGGAACTAAAATATTTCTACAAGCTTAATATCTCATCTAAACAATATGAAAAGAATGATCAAAAAATATCAAAGCATGTGAGAGAACAAAAATCATAAAAATGATGCAAGAAATGAATTATTTAATGTGACATTTATTTAGAAAATATGTAAAAAATATGAAATAAAACTAAAAATGAAATTTTATTTTCCTATAATATTCTAGACATTTTAATGAAAATATGGTAAAAAGAATGGATGAAAATGCATTTTTTATGAATTATTTATGAATTAATGAAATTGGTAAAATATTAATGGAATTAAGAAAAATAAATGGAATTAAATGAGGGAGGGGGTTGAAATAGAAACTCGCCCCAGTTCAATCCAGGATGGGCCTTCAGACAGGGGGTGCGCTTAGCAGTTTACCAAAGCCCAGTACACATTCAGAATTAAAGAAACAAATGGAAGAGCGCTGGGGGGTGAGAAAAGCACCACAAACACGTTGAAACTTGGTTTTGGGCCTAACACGGGGGTGGGGATAACAAAATCCAACTCAGGCCCGCCCGTTTCAATTAATGAAACGGTGCGTTTTGGCCAAGGCTCAATTCCCTCCAAACGCTCAGATTAAATGCTGGCCATTGGATCACTCTATCAGTCAAAGGTCCAACACAACATGAAGGGTCCAGATTATCTCTTCTTCCTCCAAACGACCTGCAACTAGGGTTTTAACTCCATGAACATCCATGCACGAACAACTTTCCTCCTCTCTGTTCTCCTTCCACACGCAATGAAATGCCACGCCATAAACATGAAACCTGCTCCAAATCTCTCCCTCTACAATCCTATAGCACCAGTTTATCTTGAAACTCACCACATCAACAAATCCGATTGAATCAACATCTGGTCACCATGAAATTATACTGATATGCACCAACTCAATTCTTCCTCAAACTTGACCTAAACTAATCTACAACTAATAGAGATTAATCTGATCAATCAAGCTAACATTCTAGTGGCTTAACCTAAGAGTTCTTCACCCTAACAGTTTGTTACACCTGCTAACAACCATCACCAAACCTCTCCAAAATCATCTAACTTAATCTCCTAACCACCTAGATCAAGTCTACACTAATAAAATCATGCCTAACTAACTGGATCAAGCAGTTTGAATGAAAACTTACCTTGTGCGAAATCTTGCAAACAGCTATGGAGATTGATGATCTGAAGCTTCTAGGTGTTGGATCTTGATCCACAAACTCAGTACTCAATTCTGTATGCAATGTTGTGATGATTCCTTGCTTGAATTATGCTGTCCAATGGAATTTGTAGTTTTGATGTTCTTGAATATGGTGCACGAAAATGGATCCTAATCACCAAGTCTTTGCTTCAATTATGATCTATGATGATGATGGAACAAGATTGAATTGATATGGATGAGAATTGGTGAAGGTTTTGTGAGATTGGAATGAAAACTTCAATGAAAAAGTATGAGAGAAATTTGTGGAATTCTTGGTGCAAATGAGGCCAACCCTTGCCAAATTCATCTTTCATGAATATATAGACCCCAATGGTACATTCTAGATCCATCTTGCACATTCCCTTGTTTTCAAACTTTGGCTCATTTTGATTATGTTTCTTAAAAAGCAAGCAACCATGGATAACTTCATTTTTTCCTTCTAAACTCAAAAAAGTGTGTGAACCATTGTTCTTAGAATTGTTTTTCCATTCAAAATCATATATTGGAAGTCTCCATTTGGACTTGTAAATCTCCCAAACCATTTTTCACTTTGAAATTATTCACTTTATAAGCCTTTTTAGTTCATATTTTGACCAATCATGCAACTCCATGCTATGAGCTTCTCCAATAACTTGTGACATTCTTTCTAGACTTAAAATCCCACTTGGAGCAAGTTTGATGTTGTAAGTTTTTCCATTTGAGGCCTCCTTGTATGAGTTTTGGGTATAGGTTAAAATGACCTGTAATTCACAAATGCCCAAAATACCCTTTGCTTGCCAAGACCATAAGTTGAGTTCCACACATCATATGAAGGCATGCCATACCATTCTAGAAAGCTAAGACAATGAGGAACAATTCTTATGTTGACCAAGAATTCATTTGAAATCTCCTTGAGGGGTAAAACTGGCTTGGAAGTCAAGTCACTTTCACAGACAAAAATTCAGATACCTCAGATGACCTGTAACTTGCAAGGACCATAACTTGAGTTCCATAAATCTCCTTGATGTCTTCCACCACTCAAATTAAAGGTCTTGAGATCCTCTACAAGTTTCATGTTGGCCAAGAAGCCATTTGAAGCTAGCATTTTGACTTATCTTGCTTGGAAATTTGACCTAAACTAGGGGATTTTACAGAGAAACCCTAATTTAGTAACTCCTCTTCTCCTTGATTTCTCTTGAATTCTCCTTGTCATATCTCCATATCCTTCTTCATATGTCAAATGTTGATCCCCACATCTCTCCAATAGACTTGAATGCCCTCTTAAGTCAGTCAATTGACCTAGGGTTGACCTAGGGTTGACCCAGATGAAACCCTAGTTGACTGTCTTCCACTATAGCTCTTGTGCTTTCATCAATGACTTGCTTTCTTCTCCAAATGACTTTGTAAGTCTCTCATAAGGTCTAGATGCTCTCCATACCTTCACTCCACAGCTCACAACCCTCTTGTTGATCCTCAGATACCCTTAGCTAGGAGATGATCTCAAGGATTGATCTGCTGAACTCTTTGCTTTCAAATTCTTTCCTGATGACTTGAATGAGATTGAATTGGAATAATAACCTCTTGCTAGGCCTCTAGAGATGAAAATAATGATTGGTCCCCTGTTGAATGACTTGCTATGCTTATGCTATGCAGATGGTTAGTCTATGTACATGACTCTATATGCAAATGCTAATGATAATGAAACATAAATCCAAGGAATAAGGTTGAGCAAATTTTAGGGTGCAACACCGATAACGGGAGCTCCCCCGTTCGGCTATGATGCAAATAGGCGCTGCGAGTTTCATTCTGGGGCCCCGGGCCATGATATAGAAGGTTGTCATGCTTTTAAGCACGTTGTGCAGGATCTCTTGGACAACAAGTCTATCAACTTCGGAACGACCGGTGCGAATATAGTCCAGAAACCCATGCCTAATCATGGGGCGAACGCCGTTCTAACCGAGGAAGGGCTGAACCTGATCATGAATGTTGAGGATTTAAAGACGCCGCTGAGCGAGATAAAAAGCCGACTGTTGCAGGGAGGTGTTTACCCAGGATGTAATGAGTACTGCTTAGACTGTTGGGCCCTGGCTGGGGGGTGTGAGGATCTGAAGAAAGGCATTCAGGCCTTGATTGATGATGGTATATTGCAGTTTGATAGAACAGCAACTGATGAGCCTGCAGGGGCAGTAGTGGATAATCGGAGTGATGTTGCCACAGTGACAATTCCTAGGAAGACGATCACCATTTCAGCACCAACTCAGCGACCACCGATTACCATAACTAAAGCCGGGCCAATCCCGTATGAGAACACGAGAGCAGTCCCATGGTCATATGGGCTGGAGGTGTATTGTGATGGGATTAAAATTGACGTCAACAAGCAGTCAGCGGAGGTTGTGGATAATGTTGTGGGCTCAGGAGGCATGACGAGGAGTGGCAGGATCTTTATATCTCCTGAAGTGGAAGCCGAAAGGATAGCGAAAGGAAAGGGGAAAGCGGTTGAGAATGTTCCGGTTCAAGCAAACGAAAAAGAAGCAGCATCTAAGGATGTGGAAGAATTCATGCGCTTAATTCGGAAAAGTGATTATAAAATCGTGGAGCATCTGCAGCAAACGCCGTCCAAAATATCTATATTGTCATTGCTGTTGTGTTCGGAAGCTCACCGAAATGCTTTGATGAAAGTCCTAGACACTTCTTTTGTACCACAGGATGTCTCCGTGAACCAGCTAGAAGGAGTATTGGCACACGTAAATGCAGGCCACAGTCTGGGCTTTACTGATTTTGACTTGACTCCGAAAGGAAGGGACCATAACATGGCATTACATGTGTCTGTTGAGTGTAGGGGATCGACAATGTCGCACGTATTGGTTGACACTGGATCGTCTTTGAATGTGCTGCCTAAGAAGGCTATGATGAAGCTGGATGTTCGAGGGATTTTGTGTACACCTAGCGATCTGGTAGTCAGAGCGTTTGACGGCACGCGGAGAACAGTCTTCGGATCGATTACCTTGCCTCTGCAAGTGGGGCCGGAAGTGTTTGCAACAGAGTTTTATATCATGGATATACAGCCTGCGTACAGCTGCTTGCTGGGAAGACCTTGGATTCACGGGGCAGGGGCAGTCACGTCTACCCTGCATCAGAAGTTAAAGTATATGGTCGGAGACAGTGTAGTCACCGTGTGCGGAGAAGAAGACATCCTGGTCAGCCATCTTTCTTCGTTTAAATATGTGGAAGTCGACGGAGAGATCCACGAGACGCCGTGCCAGGCATTCGAAGGTTTGCGCATAAAGGACAAGGGTCCCAGGCCAAGCAAAGTGCCAGAGATAGCTGTTTCTTCGTATAAAGAGGCTCAAGCGCTAGTGAAAGCAGGAGAAGCCAAAGGCTGGGGCAAAGTATTGGACATTCCTGTGAAAATGGACCGGTTCGGACTGGGGTACCGACCGTCGTCATCAACTCCTTCTGTGGGGGCCCCTCATTTCAGAAAGTCGATCACCATCTCTGCCAGTGGAGTATGCCATGAATCTGTCAATGCTGCTTCAGAGTCCGATGAAGGGGACAGCGACTGTGATATGGATGCCTGGATTCAGCCAAGCACGCCAGGACAAGGACTGTGCAACTGGTCTATTCAGGAGCTTGTTCCTGTGACTTTTAAACAGTAATGCTTTGCTTTATTAATTGTTGAATAATCTGATGTCTTGCCCGGGGCATCAGGATTTGCTTAGGGCTGTGTTGTTATAAACATTGCGCGTTAATCATTAAATAAATGGCGTTTCTTCATGTGCAAATACTGTAATCCCTGTCTTTCTTGTTTTGTATTTTTCAATAAAATGGCAATGTGGTTATTCGCTTTATACGCATTTTGAAGCACTTAACCATTCCTTTTGCAGGGTGACATTTTCAGATGACATCCTTGAGCCACCTATGACTCGTCCCGACTTCGAGCACCCGGTATTCCAGACCGAAGAAGAGGTTGTCGAAGATAGCGACGTTCCTGAGGAACTGTCTTGGTTAGTGAAGCAAGAGGAAAGAGCCATTCTGCCTCACGACGAGGTTATCGAAATTATCAATTTGGGGTCGGAAGGGGTTGAGAAAAATATTCGTATCGGAGCCGCACTGCAGAGTGATATCAAGCGAAAACTGGTTGAAATGCTCCGAGAGTATAATGATGTATTCGCTTGGTCGTATCAAGATATGCCAGGGCTCGATACTGATATGGTTGTGCATCGCCTGCCACTGAAAGAAGATTGCCCGCCAGTTAAACAAAAGCTTCGCAGAACTCGACCAGATATGGCAATGAAGATCAAAGAGGAGGTTCAGAAACAGTGGGACGCTGGTTTCCTGGCTGTGACGAAGTATCCCTCATGGGTTGCTAACATCGTACCGGTGCCAAAGAAAGATGGCAAGGTTCGAATGTGCGTGGATTATAGAGATTTGAATAAAGCAAGCCCAAAAGACGATTTTCCACTTCCTCATATTGACGTATTAGTTGATAATACCGCTCAATATTCTGTATTCTCCTTCATGGATGGCTTTTCAGGCTATAATCAGATTAAAATGGCGCCAGAGGATATGGAGAAAACTACTTTCATAACGCCTTGGGGAACATTTTGCTACAAAGTGATGCCCTTTGGTTTGAAAAATGCTGGGGCAACATATCAGCGTGCGATGACGACTCTCTTTCATGACATGATGCATAAAGAGATCGAAGTTTATGTTGACGATATGATTGCTAAATCCCAGACAGAGGAAGAGCATCTGGTGAATCTGTTGAAGTTGTTTAAAAGACTTAGGAAGTTCAGGCTGAGGCTGAACCCTAACAAATGCACCTTCGGGGTGAGATCGGGTAAGCTGCTGGGGTTTATCGTAAGCGAAAGAGGAATAGAGGTCGATCCTGCTAAAATAAAAGCGATTCAAGAAATGCCGACGCCTAAAACAGAAAAAGAGGTGCGCGGGTTTTTAGGGAGATTGAACTACATTGCCCGGTTCATATCTCACCTAACGGCCACGTGTGAACCATTATTCAAGCTCTTGAAGAAAGATCAAGCTGTAACATGGAACGATAATTGTCAAAAGGCGTTCGACAAAATAAAGAAGTATCTGCAGGAGCCTCCTATTTTGATACCCCCAGTGGCAGGGAGACCCTTGATAATGTATTTGACGGTTCTTGAGGGAAGCATGGGTTGTGTTCTCGGTCAACACGACGAGACAGGGAGAAAAGAGCATGCGATCTACTATCTGAGTAAGAAATTTACAGACTGTGAATCTCGATACTCAATGCTGGAGAAAACTTGTTGCGCGCTAGCCTGGGCCGCCAAGCGTTTGAGGCAGTACATGCTGAATCATACAACCATGCTCATCTCGAAGATGGATCCAATCAAATATATATTCGAAAAGCAGGCGTTGTCAGGTAGGATTGCCCGTTGGCAGATGATCTTGACTGAATACGATATTCAATACGTCTCGCAAAAGGCAATAAAGGGGAGTGTGCTGTCTGAATATCTGGCGGAGCAGCCTATTGAAGAGTATCAATCAATGAGATTTGATTTTCCTGACGAGGATATCATGTATCTCAAGATGAAAGATTGCGAAGAGCCGTTACCAGACGAGGGACCAGAGCCGGGGTCCCAATGGAAGATGATATTTGACGGAGCTGTGAATGCTTACGGTAGCGGAATAGGGGCAATTATCACTACGCCGCACGGGTCGCACATCCCGTTTACTGCCCGATTGACCTTCGCCGTTACCAACAATGAGGCCGAATACGAAGCTTGTATAATGGGGCTTGAAGAAGCCATTGATTTGCGAATCAAGCATCTAGACGTATACGGAGACTCAGCTCTGGTGGTGAATCAGATTAAATGGGAATGGGAGACACGTCAGCCCAATTTGATACATTACATGAATTATGCAAGGAGATTGTTGCCTTTCTTCGACAAGGTCGAATTGCATCACGTGCCGCGGGCAGAGAATCAAATGGCTGACGCCCTTGCCACTTTGTCTTCCATGTACAAGGTCAATTTCTGGAACGAAGCTCCCCAGATCACTATCTCTCGGTTGGACAGGCCAGCTTATGTATTTGCTATTGATGAAGCATCTGATGACAAACCGTGGTATTTTGATATCCTTAATTTCCTGAAGAATAAAGAGTATCCGGCTGGGGCATCCAGTCAAGATCAGAAGACTCTCAGGAGATTAGCGGGTAATTTCTACTTGAACCCGGATGGCGTCTTGTACAGAAGAAACCACGATTTGGTGTTGTTGCGTTGTGTAGATGAAAAAGAGGCCAAGCTTCTCATGGAGGAAATTCACGAAGGTGCATTCGGTACGCATGCTGGTGGACATGCTATGACGAGAAAGCTGCTGAGGGCAGGTTACTTTTGGTTGACGATGGAAACTGATTGTTTCAAGTTTGCAAGAAAGTGCCACAAGTGCCAAATTTATGCTGATAAAATACATGTGCCTCCGAGTCCTCTGAATGTGATGTCATCTCCATGGCCATTCTCGATGTGGGGAATCGATATGATTGGAAAGATCGAGCCGACGGCTTCTAACGGGCATCGGTTCATCCTAGTAGCAATCGATTATTTCACCAAGTGGGTGGAAGCGGCGTCTTACGCAAACGTAACGAAGCAAGTGGTGGCTAGGTTCATCAAGAGAGATATCATTTGCCGATATGGGATCCCCGAGCGGATAATCACGGATAACGGTTCTAATCTGAACAACAAAATGATGAAGGAGCTCTGTCAGAATTTCAAGATTGAACATCACAACTCCTCCCCTTACCGGCCCAAGATGAATGGCGCTGTCGAAGCGGCCAATAAGAATATCAAGAAGATCGTCCAGAAAATGGTGGTGACGTATAAAGATTGGCATGAAATGCTACCTTTCGCTTTGCACGGCTATCGTACGACGGTACGCACATCAACCGGGGCAACTCCGTTCTCGTTGGTATACGGAATGGAAGCGGTATTACCATTGGAAGTTGAGATCCCTTCTCTGAGGGTGTTGCGAGACGTTCAGCTGGACGAGGCAGAATGGGTAACGAATAGGTTGAACCAACTGAGTTTGATGGATGAGAAGAGGCTAGCTTCTCTGGCATACGGTCGTTTGTATCAAAGACGAATGAAGAAAGCGTACGACAAGAAGATACTTCTGCGAAGCTTTCAGACGGGCGACCTTGTGCTGAAAAGGATTCTCCCGCCGCAAGCAGATCACAGGGGCAAGTGGACCCCCAATTACGAAGGGCCATACGTTGTCAGTAAGGTCTTTTCAGGAGGAGCTTTATTGTTGTCCACCATGGACGGGGAAGACTTTGCATCACCTGTGAATTCGGACGCAGTTAAAAAATACTTTGCTTAAAATAGACCCGCTGGACAGAAAAAAGAGAGTCCAGGCAAAAATGGGGCATCCTGGCGAACCAAAAACAGAATGAAGGGTTCGGGCAAAAGTTAGGGATAAAATTGAAAAATATACACCCGCGAAGTTGAAAACCTACACTGGGCGGCTTCGGCAAAAAAGGGTATCCCGGTGAACTGAAAACCCGTAAAGGGCGGTTCACGCAAAAGTTAGGGATGAGAAAAGCAAATGACTGCGGTCCGAATTTGAATTCAATGAGTATCAATGCGGGAGAATATATTTGAGGAGTCAGTTATCGGATACAACCTCTTCAGAAGTAGGGATACCGGGAAAGTATAAGAGTCGGATGAGTCATGGGAGGATCAGTTCGTGGTGTTCATCTGCATCCAGTTGCCGACATGTGTACAAAATTTAATTTGTCAATATTTATGCTTCTTGTGCATGCTTTCATACTTGTGTATTTGCTTCGCGTAGCTTCCTCTTTTCAGGAGTTACATCCCGTGTACAAAAACTCCGCCCATTCAGGGGCCCAATCAATGAAAATGTGTTATTCAGTACTTGATGCCTGTTCTTTACTGTGTTGCGCATGATAAAACGCCTAAGTTTGATGAAACTAGAGTGAGTATAACATCACTGGCCCTTGCCAACAGTTGTTAAAGCTTTGAATTAACTGAGTGTAACGTCACTAACCTGAATCGATTTGATTGCATAGGCTTGTCGTGTCTTGTTTGTGTTGTTGCAGGTTTCATAACCGTACGAGGAAGGTGATCAAAAGATTGCGATAGTGAAAGGCTTGATCCCCACGCAGGTCATGCATGTTCTTCCTGAAGAAGGATAGAATTCCCCAGCTAGCCGTAGCTTATCCAAAGGACGTGCTCCAGAGAATTATTCGTCCACAGCAGAGTTTGGCGATTCTAAGATCGTAAGACTGTATTCAGACAGGTTCATCGTTCCCCGCAGGGTCATGCATTCTCCCCCAGCGGAGTCAGTTAATTTTCCCTTAGAGAATCATCCCATCCCCAGCGGATTTCTCTTTTCAGCAAGTGTTTTCATTCCTTCCAGTGGAATTCGAAGGTTAAGACTCTCCCAAGCAGAGTTGATGTTGGGTCCTGTCATTTATTTTGTCAGAGATACTGGTGATATCGGTTCACGTTCCAGCAGAAGGCCTGAGCATACTGTGCACATCTGCTATTCCTCAGCAAAGTTATATTCCCCAGCAGGGGGTTACTTCAACAAGACGTGTGGTTTGAGTTCCCAATTTCCCGGCAGGGGTTGACTTCACCCTTCCAGCATTTATTTTGCTGGCACAATTCTGTAGCATCTGGCAATCCCCGGCGGAGCCGGCATTGCCCTTTCAGCATTTATTTTGCTGAAGCAGTTTCTGTATTCTAGCAGTTCAGGTGGAGAGAGCTCTCGCTCAGATGAACGATCAAACATTCAAGATCTCGGCAGGAGATATCCAATGTCAGTTTTGGCTGCATTCCCCACAGAGTTATCATGATAAAACTCTCTTTGTCTCCAGCAGAGTCATTTATGCAAATGTCTCTTATTTTCCCCACCCGAGTGGCCAGGATAAAAATCTCCTTATCCCCAAGCAGAGTTTGTTTGTCATCAACGGGTCGCATGAATCAGAATTTCAGAGGCCACCGCCGGTTATCAGAGCAAGCGTCCGATAGTTGGTTTTCAGACATCCCCAGTAGAGTTCATCTCGAAGTCGCTGTCCCGTCAGTGCTAAGAAGTTTGTGGGTGAGGATCATTGAAGAACCAAGTCCTAACGCGGACAGTTATTCCTAGATTGGCGGGATTTCTTCAGAAGTGGGCGTCCTAGCGTGGACAGGTCTATTTCCCTGGGCTGATGGGAGGTGCTAGTCCTAACGTGGGCAGGTTCGATTTCTCAGAGCTGTTGGAAGGCGGAGTCCTGACGTGGACATTTCCTCGGGTTGACGATACGCGCTAGTCCTAACGGGGGCAGATTTGATTTCTCGGTATTGATCGGATGTGAAATCCTGACGTGGACAAATTTATCCTTCTTCGTGTTGTTGGCAGAGTGTAAGTCCTGACGCGAATATTTCCCCAGCAAGTCGAAGACGCGTGAGTCCTTACGTGGACAAGTCTTATTTCCTCAGTGGGTCGAAGACGCCTGAGTCCTAACATGGACAAATCAAGACGAGATCAGCGTCCTGACGCGGACATATCAACAGAAGTGATTCCTAACGTGGAAAGACGGAGATTCCTAACGCGGAAAAGATGGAGTCCATACGCGGACGTATCAGAAGATAGTTTCCTTATGTGGAAATGACAGTATTCCTAACGTGGAAAGAGGAGAGTCCTTACGTGGACAGATTAAGATGGCATTCCTTGCGTGGAAAAATGAGTCCTGACGCGGACAAATCGAGAAAGAGTTGGTATTCCTTACGTGGAAAGATCAGAGTCCTTACGTGGGCATATCAAGAACATTCCTTACGTGGAAGAAAAGTGGTTTCCTTACGTGGAAAGACGAGTTTATTCCTAACGTGGAAAAGTTTAGTCCTGACGCGGACATATCAAGTTTGATTCCTGACGTGGAAAGAAATGGATTATTCCTGACGTGGAAAAGTTTAGTCCTGACGTGGACAAGTTCAGAAATAGTTGTATTCCTAACGTGGAAAGTTTGAGTCCTCACGCGGACATGTCAAGTGGTATTGGAACCCTTACGTGGACAGATTGATGTAGTTCTCCTTATGTGGAAAGAAGATTGCTTCCTAACGTGGAAAGATAAAAGCGTTACTCCTAACGTGGACGATGTGATTCCTAACGTGGACAGGTGTTACTCCTAACGTGGAAGAGTGTTATTCATAACGTGGACGATTCAGTTTATGGAAATGCAGACGAATTTTCCCCAGTGGAGTTGCCGGGATTTTTCTGGGTTAACAGCGAGTGGAGTCCTAACGTGGACAGGTTTTAGTTGAGATTTCTTCGTGTTAATGACGGACGGAGTCCTAACGTGGACAAGCAAGCAATCTGTGATGACAGAATCCTCTTCAGAGCGATGAAGACAATCCCCAGCACGGTCGCGCGAGATCAGTGGGTTACTATAACAGTCAGATCCAGCTGACGAATGTCATTCCTCAAGCAGGAGCGCAGTTTATTTCTGCGGTTGGCAAATTTCTGGTTTCACTAGTATTCAACCGTCTCGTACCGCGAATGTCTGAAGGCTCCGGGCTCTTCATCCAGTCGGGTCCAAGTCGCTTGAATAGGGGCAGCTGTTGCACCCTAAAATTTGCCCAACCTTATTCCTTGGTTCATGTTTTAATATCATCAGCATTTGCATATAGAGTCATGTACATAGACTAACCATCTGCATAGCATCAGCATAGCAAGTCATTCAACAGGGGACCAATCATTATTCTCATCTCTAGAGGCCTATCATGAGGTTATTATCCTAATTCCATCCTACTCAAGTCATCAGGAAAGAATTTGGAAGCAAAGAATTCAGCAGATCAAGCCTTGAGTCCATCTCCTAGCTGAGGATATCTGAGGATCAACAAGAGGGTTGTGAGCTGTGAAGTGAAAGCATGGAGAGCATCTAGACATCTTGAGAGACTTATAAAGTCATTTGGAGAAGAAAACAAGTTGTTGATGTGAGCACAAGAGCTACAGTTGAAGACAGTCAACTAGGGTTTCATCTGGGTCAACCCTAGGTCAACCCTAGGTCAATTGACTGGTGTAAAAGGGCATTCAAGTCTATTGGAGAGATGTGGGGATCAACATTGAACATATGAAGAAGGATATGGAGATATGCCAAGGAGAATTCAAGAGAAATCAAGGAGAAGAGGAGTTACTAAATTAGGGTTTCTCTGTAAAATCCCCTAGTTTAGGTCAAATTTCCAAGCAAGATAAGTCAAAATGCTAGCTTCAAATGGCTTCTTGGCCAACATGAAACTTGTAGAGGATCTCAAGACCTTTAATTTGAGTGGTGGAAGACCTCAAGGAGATTTATAGAACTCAAGTTATGGTCCTTGCAAGTTACAGGTCATCTGAGGTATCTGAAATTTTGTCTGTGAAAGTGACTTGACTTCCAAGCTAGTTTTGCCCCTCAAGAAGATTTCAAATGAATTCTTGGTCAACATAAGAATTGTTCCTCATTGTCTTAGCTTTCTAGAATGGTATAGTATGCCTTCATATGATGTGGAGAACTCAACTTATGGTCTTGGCAAGCAAAGGGTATTTTGGGCATTTGTGAATTACAGGTCATTTTAACCTATGTCCAAAACTCATACAAGGAGGCCTCAAATGGAAAAACTTACAACATCAAACTTGCTCCAAATGGGATTTTAAGTCTAGAAAGAAGGTCACAAGTTATTGGAGAAGCTCATAGCATGATGTTACATAATTGGTCAAAATATGAACTAAAAAGGCTTATAAAGTGAATAATTTCAAATTGAAAAATGGTTTGGGAGATTTACAAGTCCAAATGGAGACTTCCAATATATGATTTTGAATGGAAAAACAATTCTAAGAACAATGGTTCAAACACTTTTTTGAGTTTAGAAGGAAAAAATGAAGTTATCCATGGTTGCTTGCCTTTTAAGAAACATAATCAAAATGAGCCAAAGTTGGAAAACAAGGGAATGTGCAAGATGGATCTAGAATGTACCATTGGGGTCTATATATTCATGAAAGGAGAATTTGGCAAGGGTTGGCTTCATTTGCACCAAGAATTCCACAAATTTCTCATTCTTGTTCATAAAAGTTTCATTCCAAATCTCTCAAATTCTTCATCAACTTTCATCAAAATCAATTCAATCCTATTCAATATTCATCCTAGATCAGAATTGAAGCAAGGATCAAGTGAGTATCATTCATTTTCGTGCACCATATTCAAGAACATCAAAGTTGCAAATTCCATTGAACAGCATAATTCAAGCAAGGAAGCTCCAAAATATTGCATACAGAATCACATACATCAAGGATTGATCAAGATCCAACACCTAGAAGCTTCAGATCCACATCTTCCATAGTTGTTTCTCAAGATTTCTCACTAGGTAAGTTTTCATTCGATTTGCTTGATTCAGTTAGTTTAACATGATTTTATTAGTTTAGACTTGATCTAGGTGGTTAGGAGATTAGGTTAGATGAATTTGGAAAGGATTGGTGATGGTTAGTGACAGGTGCAACAAACTGTTAGTGCTTGTATCTCTTGAATTAAGGCATCATAATGTTAGTTGGATAGCGCAGGATAATCTCCATTAGTTGTAGTTTAGTTTAGGTTAAGTTTGGGGAAGAATCGTGTTGACGCATATCAGTGGAATTCCATGGTGTCCAGACCTTGGCTTGATCGGGTTTGTTGTTGTGATGAGTTTCAAGGTGAATTAATGCCCTAGGATTGTAGAGGAAGAAATCCTGAGCAACTTTCATGTTTATGGCATGTTGATTCGTGGCTTGGAGATGGAGAACAGAATGGGATAAAGTAGCTCGTGCATGGAGTCTCATGGGGATGAAACCCTAGGTTGCAGGTCGATTGAAGAAGAGATAATCTGGACCCTTCATGTTGAGTAAGACTTTTGACTTCCCAGAAGATCCAAGGGCCATCGTTTAATCTGAAGTTTGGAGGGAATTGTGCTGGCCCTAAACGCACCGTTTCATTAATTGAAACGGGCGGGCCTGAGTGTTATTGTTATCCCCACCCCCAGCAACTAGGCCCAATGCAATTTCAACGTATTTTTGATGCTATTCTTACCCCCCAGCGCTTTTCTATTTTTTCTTTAATTCTGAATGTTTACTGGGCCTTGGCAATTCGCTACCAGCACCCCCCATTATGAGGCCCATCCTGGATATAACTGGGCGAGCTTCTATTCTGACCCCCCCTCATTCATTTCATTCATTTTATTTTCTAAATTTCATTTTAATATTTTACCATTTTCATTAATTCATAAATAATTCATAAAAAATGCATTTTAATCCATTCTTTTTACCATATTTTCTTTAGGATGTCTAGAATATTATAGAAAAATAAATTTTCATTTTTAGTTTTATTTCATATTTTTCCCATATTTTCTAAATAAATGTCATATTAAATAGTTTCACTTCATGCATCATTTTAATGATTTTTGTTCTCTCACATGCTTTAATATATTTTGGTCATTCTTTTTATATTGTTTAGATGAGATACTCAACTTGTAGAATTATTTTAGTTCCCATTTTTAGAGGTTAATTTTGGGTGATTAATAAATGCTTGAACATCATGTACAAAACTAGGGTTTTAGGTGACAACTTAGGAGTTTGATTTCATTTCCCTTAGGACTTAGGGTTTGAATAGATTAGTTATGGGACTATATGGGCTATGGGTAGCTACTAGATCCCTTAGAAAAGTTAAGATTCCCCTACTGCTATTATTACTGTCTGTATATCTGTTGTCTGGTGTGGTGTGCCCTCTGGGGGTTGTTGATTGTTTGATTGGGTATTGGGTGTGTCTGGGGCCCTGGGGAAGCTGAAGATTTGTGAAGATGAAGCCATTGGAGATTCAAAGATTGAAGATCAACTGTCAGAGTTGAGGAGGAGTTTCTTGCTAGCAGATGCTGAGAAGATTAGGGTTTAGGAGCTAGGCAGAGCTCTAGATTAGAAAGATTGTTTCCCAAACATGGACTGCCTTGTCTGCATCCATTCTTCTCCGTGATTCAGAGTCTCTCTAAGGCACTCACCCCCTTCCTTTGGAAGGCTTGGTGATAGTGTCTATGAGATAGAACTCTTGAGAGAAAATGTCTTTTGTGTTAGAAGCAGTCTGTTCACCACCTTTGGTAGTCAGCTGATTGCTTAACACCCCATTCACTCTTGTGACTAATCCCTCATCCTGGAGGTTTGAGCTTGAAGAAAAGCCATTGTAGATAGAAGACTGATGATCAAAGCCCTTGCCTGAAGGCCATGAAGATGAAGATTGATGCTTGTTGAAGCTTGTGAATGATTGGAGATTGCTTGGAGCCAGTTGTTGATTCAGAGCTGCTGATGCTGCTTCCTTTATTGC
The DNA here is from genome assembly GCA_963859935.3 of Lathyrus sativus. Classification (NCBI taxonomy): domain Eukaryota; kingdom Viridiplantae; phylum Streptophyta; class Magnoliopsida; order Fabales; family Fabaceae; genus Lathyrus; species Lathyrus sativus. The sequence continues at coordinate 44,311,504 of OZ012736.1, read as the reverse complement.
TGTATTTCATTTCTGATGTATTGATTGGTTTTCTGGACTGTATTGTTTGCTGTTTACCCTGCTGGGTTGAAAGTGAAGCCTGTTCACTTTTGCCTATTGTTTTCTAGGTTCGAGGTTGAGTGGGACTCCCTTGCCTCGCTTGTACTGTTGCATCCATGCATTTTACTGCTTTACTGTATATGTCTGATATTGTTTCTGTTTCTGCCTATCCCGTAGGATCTCTGTTTCTCTCTGTGCAAGAGAGGAGCATGATAGACACTAGGTCTTAACCCATGCATGATAACATTAGGTTAGTTTGATTCCCTTCGCAACCGTAGGTTAGAGTTCTGTCTCTTTCTTTCTCAAAACAAACAGAAAAACACATAAAGATTTCAAACACAATAAAAGACACTTCTTCCGTAAAAGAATGTGAACTCATCAAAACGTCATTTTTGTCCGCCGGGACTGTTAATCAGAAAAAACCTTTTTCAGAAGGAATAAAATCAACCAAGACAAGCTTGTGTCGTACGTGGCCCGAACTACGTGTGCTCTGATCTTTCATGCTGTATGAAAGTACGTAGGCATAGGATGCGATATCCTAGCGAGCAACCTTCCCCTCCTTTCCAGTAGGTAGGCGAACTACGTTGACTCTGATTTCTCGTTCCAGGCGGGAATACGTAGGCATAAAGTGCGATACTTTGCCGAGTCATTTTTTATTTTTTCATTTTCCTTTCTTTTAACCCCTGACCTGTAGAGTAGATAGAATAACAATCCATACCCGAAAACAAGCGTGGATCCCGTCGAGTACGACGGACGTGAGGGGTGCTAATACCTTCCCCTTGCGTAACCGACTCCCGAATCCAGGTTTTGGTTGCGATGACCATACCTTTCCCGTGTTGTGCGAGGTTTACTCTGAGCGTTTCCTTTCCCTCCCGTGGGATAAATAACGCACGGTGGCGACTCTTCTGTTCAGCCGGCGCCGATTTTCGCAGTAGCGACACCTGGATACTCGACGGACGAAGCAATATATCACAAATCGAACATTCACCGGAATTTGGACATTCCACGGAGAAAGAGTACTATTGCAACACTTACTAGAATCTGTATACCCAACTGCCTTTATCGGAGCCCAGACACTCAACGGACAAAGCAAAACGTTACAAATTGAAAATTTTACCTAAATCTGGATATTCAACGGAGGAGCCGGGGCCTGAACGCTCAACATAATACATCGGAGTCTGAACACTCAACGCAACAAACCGGAGTCAGACAACTCAACGCAACAAATTGGAGTCTGAACACTCAACGAAAACATACCGGAGCCTGGATACTCAACAAAGATACACCGGAGCCTGAACGCTCAACATAACGCATCGGAGTCTTAACACTCAACGCAACAAACCGGAGTCGGAACACTCAACGAACAACAACCATCGGAGCCAGAACACTCAACGAACAACAACCATCGAAGCCAGAACACTCAACGAACAACCGGAGCCAGCACGTTCAACGTCACCAATCATCAGAGCCAGAACACTCAACGAACAACATCTGAATATCACAACTCCATGCTGGGGATAATACCTCTGAACAACTTTGGGAGATATGAGCCCAACTCCGCTGAGGGCAAGAGAAACTTAACCAAGAATCTCTGTGGGGAATATAAGAAGATGAACTATATCAACCGTGAAAGCAAAAGGTTAACTAAACTGATTTATGTTTCAAAATGCGTATGTTTGACAATGGCGTAATGCTCCATATAGTATGGAAATGCTACGCGTTTTGGGTAGATGCAAATATGATTATATGCAAATGAAAATGCAGGTTCAAGCTGCCGGGGAAACTCTGATAAGCTTGCTTCATCAACACGGATGCTGAGGACAAATACCACCTTGCTGGGGAATGAACGGGTATCACCAAGTATTCCAGCAAAATAAATGCCCGGACATACAACCGACTCTGTCGGGGAGAGCTTTAAACCTTCGATTTCCACTGGGAGGAAAGAATAACACCTGTTGGGGAAGAAACGGCTCTCTTGGGGAATATTAACCGACTCCGCTGGGGAGAATAAACAACCCTACTAGAGATAGGGCATCCTTTTGGGGGAAACAATACTGTGTGAGCACGGTCTACCACTTTGGAGTTATTAGTCTGCTGAGGACAAACATCCTGATCACCGGCCTGACAACCTGTGGGGAGAAAGGAAACCATCTTCTACGGTAAAAAAAAAAATCCTTCTGAACCAACCCTGACTTGGTTAAACACCGCTGGAATCCTCTCAGCTGGGGATTGCACCTGCACATACTGTCTCTGGGGAGCGTCCACCCTGCAGGGGATACTGATTCGACTTGCTGGAGACATCCTGTAGACTGCTTTCATAAGGATACTCTTCTGGGGGATTATCCCTTCCTTCGGTAAAGGCTATCATTATCTCAACTTCGGGGACGAAGTACGACCTGCATGGGGATTAGCATCGCATAAAGTCAAGTTTTTCATCAAAAGCTTCTAGTTAGGGCAACATGAATTCCATTCACCTTCTTGGAACTTTGCACCAAGGATACTAACATGCCCCAGTCTGAATTCTGGAATACTTCTCCTCGAAAGGAACCCTGGTCAGGACACTATCTTGAAATAGCTTGCCCCTGAATATGCGACAATTTTGAAACAGACCTTACAGTCTTTGTATCCTGACGGCCAGACATGAACTGCTTCTGCACCTCAAACCTCGAAGAGGTGTTCCAACAAAACAGCTTCCATGCTCTTAGGGTGACCTGCCCCAGTCTTGCAATAATCCTTCGCCCCTGATTGACTGATACGTGGAGCAGTGCCCATAACTGCGAGAGATTTTCCAAATCTCGACCTGATTGCCCCAGATTGGTTGATTCTTGGATAGCTGACTTTACTGGATTAATCGACATATCTTGCCCCAGCTCATGAAACATTCGGCCCTTCTGCATTCTGTCTTGGTCAGGCCTTCCACTGTAGGAACCTTTCCTGCCGGCATGCGCTTACTCGCAAGTAACACAAGTTGTTCTGCATAAAAGATATATTAAATGCAATGCATATGACAGTTTCAAAAATCCAAGTCTGTTCACTGGAAAAATTTATGTGACATATAATGAATCAAACTGTCAATATTAATGCTGATAAGAGGAACCCTTTTAGGAGTCAGTTTCGATGCGATCTTTTACCGAAGTATGCTCTCGAACTAAACCTGTTTCAATTAGGACTTTTTCGGGTTATAACGTGGTCAGGTCCACGGTTAACAAGGAAGGATATAGGCTCAAAGTTTTATTTTAACCCACCCATTTTCCATGATGTTCTCGAATCCTATGTTCAGCTAATTTAACTTCAGCATTCACCTACTAAAGGTGGAATGATAGGAGTGATGGTTCAGGATACCACACATTTTTCGAAGGGACAGTCACTTACTTTTTCGTCTTTGGGTGCCTAGAGTCATACGACTTTGTCCTTTTCGAGGATTTTTCTTTGATAGTCCTTTTCGTCTTTTGTTTTTTTTCGTTCCCTAACTTTTGCCTGGACCGACTCTTTTGATTATCTTTTGCTTTTGAAGTCCAGCGGGATGCCCTAATTTTTTTGCCTAAGTCGCTTGTCCTCAAGATTCGACTTAGCGGGCTTTTTCTTTTGATTTTTTCTTTTTGAACAAATCATGTGACACAGGTTGTCTGACTCTTTGTGGAATAATGTGACTGTTTCACTCTTGGGTCGGCGAGCCTTAACCATTGTGGTATTTAGGCACGACCTATATGGATGTAATTTATCCTTGAACGGACACTCCTTTCACGATTAGAACGCTTGGCCAAACTAACTGACACCTACCCTGCCCCAGGTTAAGATTTAGGTTTTTTCACTTTTAGAAAGAAACTTCTACAACTAGGCTCAAAGGGGTTAACAAGGGATTATCTTCCTTATATCTCTGGTGTTTATGGATTGAAACAATGCCTGTACATCATCAACAGGTTTTTTATCCAAAGGCATACGATCAAAAGTTTTTTCGTCATCTGTTTTCGTCATCCTCCCTGGATTCCACTTAACAAGCGTTTGAAATAAATGAAAACACAAAGAGTGACCACGACTGGATTAATTCAAACATGCATATTTATTTCATTTATCAATATCAGTTGAGAAAACAACAAGTTTTACAAACGAAATTTGCAATTAAACAGAAAGGCAACTACAAATGCAAAGACATGAACAAGATAACATGAACAATGCCAGTGTCTCAGAACCGGACTTCTTGCACTTTGACTTATTGGCGAGTCAACCATCCTAAGACCAATGTTAGAGGTAGCCTGCTGCTGTCTTGACCTCCTTTCAACGGCCCTGCCAAACCAAAGAACCCCTTTTTGTCATTCAGACTCTGGCTTGTCCGTGACCCTGCGCCGCATTGGGGATATCTTCGGAGAAGTTGATTGCCTTGCTGTCGATCAAGTCTTGCACCTTGTGCTTAAAGGCCTTGCATTGCTCAATCGAATGACCAGGTGCCTCTGAGTGAAACTCACATTGCACATTCTCATCATAACCAGGTGGTGGCGTCCCTGTCAAGGGTGCCAAGGTTCTCTTCTGAACAAGCTGTAATCTCAACAAGGTTTGGAGTAGCTCAGCATAGGAGGAGTTTGGTGTGTCAAAATGTCTGTTTGCTGGCCGGACTGGATACTTCCTATACCCCTGCTGATTCTGCGGCTGCTGTGGAGCCACGGGAATGGTGACATTAGCGACCTGTTGCTGTTGGTTGTCCCAGCGTTGATTCTTCCTTCTTCCACGAGTGTTGGACACGGAGCTCATTTCCCCTTCTCCTTTTCTGCCACCGAAGGCTTTCTTCGTTCCTCCAGCCGAGGTAGACTCACTTGCTTGGAACCTTCCAACTCTGATCTCGTTCTCGATCATCTCCCCCATAAGAATTAAATCTGAGAAACTACCCAGCGCCACAGCAAACAATTTTTCGTAGAATATCCCCGTAAATGTCTCAATGAACATGTCATTCATCTCCCTCTCAGTTAAGGGAGGATGCACTCTTGCTGCCATATCGCGCCACCTTTGCGCATACTCTTTAAAACTCTCCCCACTTTTCTGAGACAAGCCTTGCAATTGGGCTCTGTTCGGTGCCAAGTCACTGTTGTATTTGTAATGTGTCACAAACGCATCAGCCAGTTGCTTCCAGGTTTTGATCTGAGTGGGTTCCAGCCCCATATACCACTCAAGTGACGGTCCGGATAAGCTGTCTTGAAAGAAATGCATAAGCATTCTTTCATCATCTGAGTACACGGACATTCTTCTGTAATAAGAGCGGACGTGCACCTTTGGACAAGTGTCCCCCTTATATTTATCAAATGTGGGCGCTTTGAACTTCGGCGGTACCTTCAGCCCAGGCACTAAGCCCATTGTAGTCATGTCTAGCCCAGTAGTATTCTGATTAACAACCCCCTTCATCTGTTCTTCTAACATTTTGATTCTCTGCACAGGATCCACAGGCCCTTCAATACCTCTACCCGAAAAGGCATCTTCTTGTTGGTCTTCACCCCAATTGATATTTTCATTTCCGTACCCGTCATAACCAAAATTACGACCGAATCCTGGTTGATTCCTCGTAGGACCTCGTCCTCTGTTACCATATCCTTGATTGACCCTGGCGGGTCCAAACCCATTGTTGATATGCATCAGTCCAGCACCATTTCCGTTACCGAATCCACCATAACCCTGATTAGCATTACCAAAACCATCATATCCAAAACCCTGGGTGTTGAAGCCGAACTTCCCATTCTGATTGACGTAATCAAAACCCTGATCATTATAGCCAAACCCGTTGTTACCAAAGCCATTACCTCCATTGTTACCACCACCCAGATTGGCATCCCCAAACCCCATATTGTTAATGACAGTCTCATTACCATTAACATGGCTGATGCTAGTGCCATTGTTCACATTCACAACAGGTATATTCACGACAGGTAGAGCTACAGGCGTAGGAGTACCATCCCCATGAATGGTTTCAACACGTACAGAATTGTGGTCTTCGTTTCCATTCCAATAGTCTTCGCCAGCAATGGCTGCACCAAAGTCTGCAGGCCTTCCTGCCCCTTCACAACTGTCTCCATCGTCTGCATGAACAGCGCCAGCTTTTCACGCATCTCCTGCATCTCGTTTTGCATCTGGTCCATAACTCTTTTGCAGTTGGTACGAGTAGAGTATCGGTGAGGACGTTGACTTTCAATCCTGGAGAACCTGACGGGATGCAGGAAATGAGGTACAATTCAACACAACTACCTGAAAAATGCAATATGAATGTGTATGCAAATGCAATATGTGTATGTGCATTAGGCAATATCACTCCCCAATTCTAGTGCCAATGTGCTTGTGTAGTGCAGTGCTGTGACAGTGCAGTGATAAGAAGCTCAGATACATTCCTAGAAGAAACAATTCATATATTGCTGAACGGGCCTATCGAGGCAAAGTTATAACATCACTGTAATACAATACAATCAGCAAATGCATGACCTCATCCAACAAGCCTGGTGATGGTCAGCATACAATAGTACATAAGCAAATCAAATGCGGCCATCATCCTGATACTCCCCTAGCAATCTCTTGGTCTTCGGATGGTCTGGCTGAGAAAGCAATCCTTCGATAAGTAGATCTCTTCGCTTGAGAACACATTATAGATCACCAACAGACTCCTCCCATGCCCCCTCTCCAAAAAAGTCATCTAATTTCCACTTCTGGGGAACAACCCTCTTCTTGTGCTCAACAGCCTTGTTCAATGAGTTCTGAAGACCATATCTCACCATAACCTCCTCTTCATACTTTCTCTTGCTAGCCTTCAACTGGTCTTCGAGTTCAGAAATTTGCTGTTTCAATTTGTCTTCCCTCTCTTTGTTGTTGGTTAGCGTAGCATTCCACGTTTTGTTGCACGCAGAGATTTCCCGGTAGGCGACATCGAGTGACTTCTTCTTGGACTCCAACATATCATGAGAGCTTCTGAAGTCCTTTCCCAGGCGTTCACGCTTCTTTTTCTCTTCTGCAATTATGGTTCCAAGCATGCTGAAGCTTGGCCAATAATTCCCCACTCAAGTCACCAGTGAAATACAGAGATTCCTGTATTTCTTCTTCCTTCGGCAAACTCTTCAAAGCATACCTGAACTGTCTGACTAACAATGAGGGGTTGTAGTTGATACATCCCTTCCTTCCAATCAAAGGAACATTGGGAAACCCAGCACAATTGAAGATAATTTCTGACCCCAATAAGTCTCTGTCAAACCAAACAACATCTTCTGAAGAAAGCCCCCATTAGACGCTCAGACCATTCAGCGGTATCTGCAGATTCAACAAAAGGACCCTTCTTGGGCAGATGGCTCTCAAACCACATATTCAGCAAAGGTACACAACAATGGACATTCTTCCCCCTTCTGTTTTCATTCTTATAATGCAAGGAATGATAGAAATCTCCAATCAAGGTAGGCACCGGGTTGCATGCAGCAAACAAGTGGAATGCATCCAAATCAACGAATTCATGCAGATTAGGGAACAATATAATCCCATAGATGCACAAGGCAAGAACAGCGTTAAACACGATCCAGCAGCCACTTTTGGCATATTCTTGAGCTTTGCCAACCAAAAACTTGAGAGAGAACCCAGAAACTCCATGCCAGGAAGTCAACAACAACTCTGCAGGATCCATATGCAAGGGAACAACTAAGTCTTCCAGCTTAGGCTTAGCATCAAAGTGAATGAAGGGCACTCTGTTCTGAACCGGCAACTCTAGAAACTCAGCGTACTCCTCCATGGTCGGAGCCAAAATGAAGTCCTGGAACATAAAACACCTCAAGGAGGGATCATATAACTGCATCACTGTGTATAACCCATTCAGCTCATATGTAGTTGGTCTGCAAACCAAACTCAGTAGCTTCCCATAGCTCTTCCTAAAGCTTCTCCTCACATCATCATCAGCTAGGGAAATCAGACCCAACAGAGAAGTCACATCAGGAGTAGGCAACTTATACGCAACAGTCTTCCTCAAAGTACTCATAATAACAGATAGAAGTCCGGAGCACTAGAATCGGGAAGTATGAAAATGCACCTGCAGCACAGACACACGTTAATGATATGCACATGATGATGCAAACAATGCAATATGCAAACAATGCAACAAGGGATCAAGTGCCCCTGGCTGAGAAGCCCAATCCACAATACTGGCCTTGAATAGACCCACAAACTGCTCAAAACCAACCACGATGCTCCAACCTGGTCTCTGACAGACCCAATAACACTGTCCTCAAATATCACACCACTGAATCTCAATCAAGAAAATCGGTAATCTGGAGGTCAAGTTACCTGCATGCCCAACCCCTCTCACATGTAGGTGTCCTAATAACTGACACAAGGTACGGCATCCTATGCGGTCGTTGGCGTCACAGACTTTCAAGACGGATGATACGATACCCAGAAGGTGTGGCATCATCATGTCCTGAAGAGGCCTCACTTAGCCAACTTCCAAATGATCGGTCCCCAGAGTCGACAATCCAACTAACCAACAACCCCTTCAACCCAAAGGGTTGAAAAAGAAGCCAACCAGAAGAACCTCGTCTGAGCGTGGATTTCATGAGACACTAGTACATGCAAAGCATGCACGCGCCCACTAATTTCCACTCTAATTCTAGGTGCACTCAAGCCCAGGTCCGACTTATCTCTCAATCTAGAACCCCCTCATACCCACAGCAATAATAACAATACTATAATGCTGAATGTAAAATACAGAAACGTAAATCCATACAAAATCCACGACGGGAAAACAAGCGTTAGGATTGACTCGCGTAGGGAACCGTTGGAGTCCCCAGCAGAGTCGCCAGCTGTCGCTACTGCGAAAATCGGCGCCGGTTGAACAGAAGAGTCTCCACTGTGCGTTATTTATCCCAAATAAGGGAAAGGAAACGCTCAGAGTAAACCTTACGCAAAGACGGGAAAGGAATGGTCATCGCAACCAAATCCTGGATTCGGGAGTCGGTTACGCAAGGGGAAGGTATTAGCACCCCTCACGTCCGTCGTACTCGACGGGATCCACGCTTGTTTTCTAGTACGGATTGTTATTCTATCTACTCTACAGGTCTGGGTTAAAAAGAAAGGAAAATGACTCGGCAAAGTATCGCACTTTAGGCCTACGTATTTCCGTCTGGAACGAGAAATCAGAGTCAACGTAGTTCGCCTACCTACGGGAAAGGAGGGGAAGGTTGCTCGCTAGGATATCGCATCCTATGCCTACGTACTTTCATACAGCATGAAAGATCAGAGCAAACGTAGTTCGGGCTACGGAAGACGCAAATTTGTCTGTTTATCTTTATCCTTCTGAAAAAGGTTTTCTCCTGATTACGGGTCCAAGTGGACAAAAATGACACTTTGATTGGTTTTCAGTCTTTTACGCAAGAACTGTCTTTTATTGATGTTTAAAATCTTATTATTGTGTTTTGAATGATTTTGAGATAAGAAGCGAAAGACGCTCTAAAAACCTAAGGTTGAAAAGGGGAAGCAAAACTACCCTAAAGTTGTCATGCATGGGTTAATACCTAATGTCTGTCATATTTCCCTCTTGCACAGAGGGAAACAGAGATCCTAGGGGGTAACAGAAAAGAAACAGATATATACAGTAAACAGTAAAAATGAATGAAAATGCATCAATACAAGCAAGGCAAGGGAGTCCCGCTCTACCTCGAACCTAGGAAAACAACAGGCAAAAGTGAAACAAAATTCACTTCAAGCCTATGGGGGAAAGCTGTACAAGCTAACAAACAATACAGAAAAAGAAAATAGCACCAACTCCAGCTCTGACAGCAACAAACCAGCTCCTACAGTAAGCAGCACAAACAGCAACAGCTCTGACAGCTACAGTTGAGTAAACATCAACAAAGGTTGACAACAACAACTTTATCTCCATCTTGACAGCTACTATCTTCAAGCTTTAAGACACTCCAAGCTCCAACAAGAGAGGAAGATTCACCAATAAGATCCCATTGATGTGTTAAAAATCTTAATGACAACCAAAGGAAGCCACTAAGATCTTAACACAGTAATAGACAGATATCCTCAAGGTTCTACTCAACCAAAGCATGCTCTACATCCCTCCTAAGGAGAGATGGAGCTTCTTTGGGAGGACCTTGTGTCATAGGATAGAATAGAGGCACAAGATGCTCTCTATGTTTGAAAGAATGAACAGAACTAATCTAGAGCTCTTCCTACATACCCTAACTCCTAAGCCTTCAAAAGAAATCTCCAAGGGAAAAACTTCATTCTCATGCTCCAAGCTTTATCTCCAAGCATATTCCACGTCTTCATAAGCTCCAACAAGCAAGCATCAAGCCCAAAGCCCAAGCAAAAAGAACAACACAAAACACCCAAGGGGAAGCCCCTCAAACAACACACCAATTGTATAATGCAAATAAAATGCTAAACTATATTATAAAACCCTAATTAAATTTCTAAGGGAACCTAAACCTATACCCAATACCCCATATATTCCCTAAAACCTAAATCAAATACTAAGTACCCCAAATTAATATAAACTACAACTAGTTGTTTTGACAGTAATTCTATCCTATAATTTTCTATACAAACTAATGTATTAATTCCTAAAAACCATACTAAACTATATTTACCTAAGCCCTTTTTGCTAATGACTTAATAAAATCCTAAAGAATTAATCCTGTGAATCTCCTAAAAGAAAAATATTATAAAGTTCCTAAAAACAAATATTTTTATTTTAACTACATCCTAAGCATATTAACCTAACAAAATTTCCTAAAAGAAAATTAATATCTAAACAATATCCTAATATTTTTTTAACTACATTTTAAACCTATTAAATCCTAAAACAAATCCTAAAAGAAATATAATATCTAACTATATTCTAATGTTTTTAATCATATTAAACTAAAAGAAATTCCTAAAAAAGCAATTAACCTATTAAACCTATTAATATTCTAAAATATCTAAGCTATATCCTAAAACAAAGTAAAAATCAAAACCCCATACAAAACATTAAGCCAAAATTATATGCAGGAGGGGGTACTAATAACAGGGATGCTCAGTAAAAGAAATATACACAGCCCAGCCCATTTATACACCCAAACGAGGAGGGGGTGCAGGGGAAAACAAGGGGGATTCGCCAGTAAAAGTATTGGGCCTGAGGCCCGTCAGCAACAATTCGCATGGGGGGAGGGGTATGATCAGAAAAAAATGGGGGGAGTGTTAGCAAGTAAGCAATTGGGCCTAAGGCCCTAGTCCATGACCTCTCAGTATCCTCAGCAACAAAAACTCTAGCTATCTCATTCTCCTCGCCTACTGTTCACCATTCTCCCCACTGAAACCCTAAACGGCGCATTCTCTCCCTCTCTCAAACTCACCTCTCTAACTCTCTCAGCAAAAATCTCTATCACAAAAAAATCTCACCAGATTCTTCATCTCTAAGCTCAACCTATCCTTCCCTAGCACAAACCTCACCATTTCAATATCTCGTATTTCATCTATGTTCAACTCTCAGCCAAACAAAACCTAGCTCTACAACTAAGCAACAACAAGCTACTGAAATCAAAAAAGAGTTCGAAAAAGTAACAAGAACCTGGCGATGTGATGAAGATGATGAGTTCTGGAAGCAACTGATAAAGATCACTTTGAAGATTTTTAAGATTTGAACGTTCTTGACGACTTTTGAATATTTCTGGAATATCTTCACGAACGTGATGAAGATCAACGAACACGACGCATATCCACGGAGAGATTCTGGAAACTGATGATGGCGATGATACTTCTGATGAACATCCTGAGGCGAAAAGAAGAAAAAAGACTGGCGGCGTATGAATCTTGATGAAGTTTCTTTGAATAATTTCTTGAAGATTCTCGGCGGTTGCAATGATCGGGATGAAGAACACAGAACTGTTGATGAAAGTTCTTGCGGATCTATTGAGTTTCTGGCAAACTGATGACGAAACGATGAGCGTTCTTGGTTTTCTGGCAACGAAAATGAATCCGGTGGATGATAGTTGATTCGGATTGAGGTGAAGATCGGAAGGAGATTCTTAGTGATTTCTGGGGAATCTGGAAAAAGATGCAGGTTCTGATGAGTTTTCCGGGGATCTGGAGAGAAAACGTGGTTTCCGGCGAGCTGTTAGGGGTTCCGATAGTTAGTTACAGTGGCCAACGATTTCTCCGGCGACGTCTCCGGCCGTTTGCATGGCCGGCGGCGAGGGAAGTTGAGTGGCATTACACGTGTTCGTGTGCATGTGACGGGTGGTGGTGGTGGAGACGCGTGCGGCAGAGAGGGAGCAGAGAGTGAAACACGTGGCTGAGAGAGAAGGAGAAAGTGGAAAATGATCTATCAGAAAGAATGAAGTGGGGGCCCGAGAAAGCACGCGTGGCACATCTTTTATAGGACACTTGGCGAATTTTGGGCTTCCACAACTTTGGATAACTGGCCCACTTGACTAAACTCAGAATTAATTGGACTTAAACATGATTAAATGGAAATGAACTGATTAATACAAACTGATTAATGACTAATAAAAAACAAAAATGGATTAATAGCTAATTAAAAAAACAAAAATGATTAATGGCTAAAACGAAATGATTAATGGCTAATTAATATAACCTATTAATAAAACTACACTTAAAATCTAAAAATCTGTTAATAAAAGAAACTATATTCTATTAAACTAAAAAATCTATATTAATTCTATTTAAAAACAAAAATCTATTATTCTAATAAACTCTATTAAAACCAATAAAACTATATTCTAAAATTCTATTTAAGGCCCATATCTATTTATGCTATGGAAAATTAATATAAAAGAAACTATTATCTATATTCTAAAAAAACAATAAAATCAATTAAATTCTATTAAAAAGGGAACACGAGACCAGAGCGGAATAAACGGTAAAACCCAGACACCGACATATCCTTAAAAACCACAGCGGTGTAAGCTGAAAACACCGGGAAACGCACGACCTCCCGAAAATGAAACTCCGATCATCCGGACTGGTCTGAAACGTCCGAAATGTGAAAATAGGGCTGTGATCCCGATAACACCAGTATGATTTAGAATATGCAATGTATGCGGTATGCGAAGGTGAATGCAAAATGAGTCGAAACATAAACCAGGTGTGGAAACCGGTTGGTCAAATTTTGGGGTGCAACACTCCTGAGACTTTGATACTTCTTAAATGAACTTTATTAAGCTATATGAACTTCATGGATCATAATCCCACCATTAAAATACCTTCCAACACCAAAGTCAAACTACAGTTGACTTTTACTAGTCAAAACCCTAATCGGGTACCCTGAAATGCACTGTTCTTGATTCTGGGGTAATAACCTCAAATTGGACTCTCATTTGATCTCATATAACATCCTTGATCTTGTTTCATGATTGAATTAACCCACAACATTGATTGACCACAACCTTTGAAGCTTTGATTTGACTGTACACCCTGATTCATCTGTATTTGGCAAAGATAGACTTGCACTGGATTAGGGTTAGATAATTTATGAGTATGCTCCTAAAATGATAATGAGAATCTAAGGGGTCAAAATTTGGGGTGCAACAGTAACAAATCTACATTTTTTTAATATCGTAGGGAATCTAAAAAAGCATAACAATATTTCAATTATATTCTGTTTAAATTTCATACCCAACATTTTTGTCGAATGCCCATCTGTACTCTAATCCAACCAACCAAAATCATAATCACATCCACCACTGCAACACTGTACCATACCTACAATAACAATTATGTATTACTACATGTTCGCAACTCAACAAATCTAATACATACAAAAGATATGGATTTTATTACACACCTTCATTATTATAATTAGTATACACCGTGCACTTAATTTTATCCATAATACGGACTTATATAAACATGACATTTTTTTCAACGGAGTTGTATCAATTCTGAAATGGATTCTATCTCCCACTTTGAAATTGTTTTCTTAGCAAAGTTCGTCCCAGTGATATCTTAATTTGGTTTTATGAATATCTCAAACATTCAACACTTGCATCATTTTTTTGACTTCCCATTATCACCATAAAGTACAATATCTTCATAGTCATAGTCTCTCAATACCTCAGAAAAATCCACCTACAACTTCTATTATTCAATAATCAAATAGTTAATTATATTAGTAATTGAAGGTGAGAAAATACTTAGAAGGGGGGGTTGAATAAGTATGACAGAAAATAATCAAAGATAAAAACTCAAGTATTTTTATCCTGGTTCGTTGAACTCAACTACTCCAGTCCACCCTTTTCAAGAGTGATTTGCCTTTCTCAATAAGGACTTAATCCACTATTCAAATCAACTGATTACAAATAGCAACACCTAAGAACAACTGTTCTTAGTCTTCTCAAGAGCTACTGATCTAACCTAGATCCTCTTAAGGAAAACAACACCTAAGAACAATTGTTCTTAGTCTTCTCAAGAGCTACTGATCTAACCTAGATCCTCTTAAGGAAAACTTCCTTTACAAATTAATGTAATACAATGTAAGAGTAATAAATTGCTTCTATGAAAGCTATAAACACAACTGTGTTATTTCTCTAAGTTTAGAACAATGTATGAACAGCAAAGAATATGAGAGCTTGAGAGTTTTTCGCGTGAGAGTGTTCTTGCAATTATTTCGTCACTTGAAGAATGAGCTATGATTTCCTTTATATAGCCACTTGAATATTGGAGAGAATATTTTACCGTTGGAGAAGATATTTCCAATATCAAAAAGGTACAGTCCTTTGTACTATTGCAGCAGAGAGACGGCGCACAAATAGTGGGTGTAGCAATTGTCTGCTGAGCTGTGAATTTACCATATATGGAATGTATCAGAGGAATAATCTTCTTGCAGAGATTTATGTCTATCCCAATTAAGGAAAGATTTGCTGGCATATTCCAACGGATATATTAAAATAATCTTCTTCAAATAATTCTTCAGATAGTTCAGATCAACAATCAATATCAGAGTCTTCAGTCTTCAGAATCTTCTGGAAACTTCAGAGCCTAAGATGTTCTTCAGATGTTGCTGAATCAGAGTCTGGTGCAGCTGTGTGCTTGAAGCGTAACATGCTCTTAGATCAGAGTCTTCACTCAGATCAGAGTCTTCTCTCATTCAGAGTCTCTTCACTCAGAGTCTTCTTTCATTCAGATTCTTGATAATATATGCAGCGTGTTGTATCTTTAGAATCTTGATGACTAAGCTCTTATACTTCAGATTCTTCTAATCTTCAGATGCTCTTGAGCCATTCAGAATTTATTGTTCACATCAAATTTGCTCTTTAAGATTAAAATCTTTTGTGCCTGTAGAAAACAGTTTAGAACAAATTTAGAGAGTATAATTCTTGTATACAAATTATCATTAATGTTATCATCAAAACATAGAGATATTACTAAGACACAATCTGTGCTCTTACAATCTCCCCCTTTTTGATGATGACAAAACATGAGAAATTTGTTCAATAAAAATATGAATTAAAATTACTCCCCCTGAGATTTACAATCTCCCCCTGAAATGAATACTCTAATGGAATTAGATACTTCCCTTTCTGGTTGAGTACATTTCAGATTCAGAGCCTGATTGAAGCCTGGTTGACATATGTTTGACTTCTAGAGTCAGAGCTTGATGCCATATTAAAGCTTGATGCCAGATGAACAACTTCAGAACACCTGGTTGTTTATCTTGCCATTTCCTGTCTTGAGTTATCTTTTAGATCATAGTACTCAAGGTTAGATATCAGAGTCTGGTCTACTCAGATTTAGCTATTTTTGATCAGGTTCTGAAAAGATAGATCTCAGGAAAAACTTCAATGAAATTTGTCAGATTTTTTTAATAATATCTGGGACACTTAAATTCAAAGAATGTTAGTAACATGTCTGACTTAGTTCAGATAATTGCTTATAGATTTGAACAATCAGATTCTATTTTGTTTCTCCCCCTTTTTGTCATAATCAAAAAAATTTTTAAAAGACAGTAAAGATGCAGAAGAAACACATATCCAGATAAGCAAAAAGATCATTGTCATTAAGTCAAGAGAACATCCAGATTCAGATAAAAGCATGCAAAACATATCAGAAGAAAATCAAAACAAAGCAAAACATGAAAAACTTGTGCAAAACATCAAGTAGGTTTAGCAGATGAGGCTTGTTGAGAAGCAATGAGTTGCAGCAGTGCTGTAATCCTTTCTGAATTTTCATCTTGCTTAGCCATCCAAGTTTTCATTTCTTTGTTTGTTTTCTTTTGATCAACCATAAAATCCTTAAGTTCTTTGACATCCTTCTGAAGATCTGTAGATTCTGAAACAGTAGATTCTGAAACAGTCTGAGTAACATCAGGTGCAGGAATTTCTGGAGGTGGAGGAGCTTCTAGAAGAAGAATAGGAGGAGTGTTTCTCTTAATCCGTTTTTGATAAGCAGCAAACCTTACTTTTGACAATCTAAGACATTGAGTCCTGATTTTCAAAGCCTCCCTATTCAGTCTGTAAAGATATTTCTTCCAAACAGCGTTAGCAGCCTCTTTGTCCATAGTAGTCATGCAAAGATCCATAATGTCTGCAAAGTCTGAGACATTATCCTTATCAAAATCTCTTAACAGAGTATAAACACGTGATCCCAATTCTGCTTCATCAGGGATTCTGGGTTTTCTTGGTTGGGTTAGTTGTGTTTGTGGTGTTTGTTCAGAAGGTTGAGGTTGTGAAGATGGATGTTCAGATGTTTGTGGTTCAGAAGGTTGAGGATTGATTTGTGGTTCAGATGTTGGTTGGTTGGTTTGTGGTTCAGATGTTTGTTGGTCAGAAAGTTGTGGTTGAGGTATTGAGGGAATTGGTTGGGTTTCTGTTGGTTGTGGAGTGTTTTGGATTTCAAGAGGTTGTGGAGTGAGAGTTTGTACTGGTTCTTTGACAGTGGTAGCATTTTTGGTAGTAACAGCGTTTGAAGTAGATGCCATTGTTGACGATGATGAAGAAGATGAAGGTTTCTGAGATCTTTTAGGGTTTGCAAAGAGAGAGAACAACAAACAAAAGCGCATATGTGTTTGAGAATGTGAAAAGTGTGAATGTGTTATGAGAGTGGTTTATATAGACAAATAAAGCAAGCATGGGAAAACACAACAGACACACATAGGACACATACGCACGTTTGCATTAAATGAAAAGTAATCATTTTTAATTATGATATGACATTTGGGGGAAAATCAAGACAGATTGAGATTTTCAAAGCAATACCTTAAACGTCATAATCAGTAGGTGTACTCCATCTTTTCAGATTCTGAGTGACACGTGTTTGCTTGCATGTGATTCTATAACTCTTAAGAAATGAAACGTTTTCAACTTTCAGATCCTCTGAGATGGTCAGTTCAGAGTTTCACACAAAGAAATAATTCACAGATAAATTAAACAAGCAAGACAGATGAAATACTTCAGAGTGTTAAACACTTAGCATCTGAGAAGTTGACTCTGAGAAATATTACTCTGGACAAAAATCCATACAAATATTTTTCAGAATAAACTTAAACCTATCTTCAGCAAGGGGTTTTGTGAAAATATCTGCCCATTGATGATCTGTATCAACAAAGGCTAAATTTATTACACCCTTCTGAACATAGTCTCTGATGAAATGATGTTTAATCTCTATATGTTTGGCCTTAGAGTGTAAAATTGGATTTTTGGATAAACATATAGCAGAAGTATTATCACAGAAGATAGAAAGATTACTCTCATAGATTTGATAATCTTCTAGTTGACTCTTCATCCAGAGCATCTGAGTGGAACATCCAGCAGCAGCAATGTATTCTGCCTCTGTGGTTGATAGTGCAATTGTTGGTTGCTTCTTGCTGTACCACGAGATCAGATGACTTCCAAGAAACTGACAGCTTCCAGAAGTACTTTTGCGCTCAACTCTATCTCCAGCATAGTCAGCATCACAGAATCCAACTAGTGAATATTCGTCAGATCTTCTGTAACACAAACCAACATTAGCAGTACCTTTCAGATACCTTAGAATCCTCTTAACAGCAGTTAAGTGTGATTCTCTAGGATCTGATTGGAATCTAGCACATAAACAAACACTAAACAGAATGTCTGGTCTAGAAGCAGTCAAATAAAGAAGAGATCCTATCATACCTCTGTAGAGTTTCTGATCTACCTTCTTACTTACCTCTTCCTTACCTAGAGTGCTTGTAGGATGCATTGGAGTCTTTGCCATTTTGCTATCCAGCATGTTAAACTTCTTCAGAAGCTCTTTAACATACTTGGTCTGATGTATGTAGGTGCACTCTGGAGTCTGATTTACTTGGATTCCCAGAAAGAATCTCAATTCTCCCATCATGCTCATCTCAAATTCTGCCTGCATACATTTAGCAAACTCCTTTCCAAGCATAATATTTGTTGATCCAAAAATAATATCATCTACATAAATTTGACAAATCAACAAATCTTTCTTAATGGTTTTACAAAATAGTGTGGTATCCACTTTTCCTCTGATGAAATTTTTCTTCAGAAGAAAATTACTCAACCTCTCATACCAAGCTCTGGGAGCTTGTTTTAGTCCATAAAGAGATTTTTTCAGTTTGTAAACATGATCTGGAAAATTTTCATTTTCAAAACCAGGAGGTTGGTGGACATACACTTCCTCTTCTATAATTCCATTAAGAAAAGCACTTTTAACATCCATCTGATAAAGAGTGATGTTATGTTGTGCAGCAAATGAAATAAGCAAGCGTATAGACTCTAACCTTGCAACAGGAGCATATGTTTCTGTGTAGTCTATGCCTTCTTGTTGACTGTAGCCTTGAGCAACCAGTCTTGCTTTGTTCCTTTCAACTTCTCCTTTTTCATTAAGTTTATTTCTGAAAACCCATTTTGTTCCAATGACATTGAAACCTTTAGGTCTTGGAACCAGATCCCAGACTTCATTCCTTGTGAATTGATTCAGCTCCTCTTGCATAGCTAAAATCCATTCATTATCTTCCAGAGCCTCATCAACAGATGTTGGTTCTATAATTGACACTAAGCCACAGAAGGAAGATTCAGAAGTTCTGAGAAATGCTCTTGTCCTTATTGGATCATCTTTCTTTCCAATTATCACATCCTCTGGATGAGAAGCTTTCATTCTGGAAGAAGATCCTCTGACTGTTGGTCTTTCAGAAATATGCAGATTGTCAAGTTGGAAAGTTAGAGGCGTAGCATCTGGGTTTGCTTCAGAGTCTTTGTCTTCAGTCTTGTCTGCCTCTGAGCCTTCAGAGTCTGTGAGAATAACTTCTCTATCTGCAGAACTTTCAACTTGCTTTGGCTTTTCAGAGCCAAGCTTATCATCAAATCTAACATGAATAGATTCTTCCACAATCTGTGTTTCAGTATTGAATACTCTGTAGCCTTTAGAGCGTTCAGAATAACCAAGCATGAAACACTTCTGTGCTTTGGAATCAAACTTGTTCAGATGATCTTTAGTGTTAAGCATATAACAAATACATCCAAATGGATGAAAATAAGCAATGTTGGGCTTTCTGTTTCTCCACAATTCATAGGGAGTCTTTTCCAGAAGAGGTCTTACAGACACTCTGTTCTGAATATAACATGCTGTATTTATTGCTTCTGCCCAAAAGTATTTTGCCAGATTTGTCTCGTTGATCATGGTTCTGGCCATTTCTTGCAATGTTCTATTTTTCCTCTCTACAACTCCATTTTGTTGTGGAGTTCTAGGACAGGAGAAATCATGTGCAATTCCTTTTTCAGAAAAATATTTTTCAAAATATTTGTTTTCAAATTCACCACCATGATCACTTCTGACTTTAATAATTTTGCATTGTTTTTCAGTCTGGACTTGATTGCAGAAGTCAATGAACACAGAATGAGACTCATCCTTGTGTTTTAGAAACTTTACCCATGTCCATCTGCTGTAGTCATCTACAATGACTAACCCATACTTCTTGCCTCTGATGGATGCAGTTTTCACTGGTCCAAACAGATCAATATGAAGTAATTCCAATGGTCTAGAAGTGGAAACAACATTTTTTGGTTTAAAATGAGATTTTGAAAATTTACCCTTTTGACATGCGCCACACAGAGCATCTGAATTGAACTTCAGATTAGGGAGTCCTCTGACCAGATTGAGTTTATTAATCTGAGATATACGTCTCATATTAATATGTCCCAATCTTCTATGCCAGACCCATTGCTCATCATTCACAGATAAAAGGCATTTTACATTTTGAACTTTAAGTTCTGAAAGGTTAATTTTGTAAATGTTGTTTTTCCTCTTTCCACTGAATAGGATTGAACCATTCTTTTGACATACAGCTTTGCAACATTTTTGATTAAAGATGATATCATAACCATTGTCACTTAATTGACTTATGGACAATAGATTATGTTTCAATCCTTCAACTAACAGAACATTAGAAATAGAGGGTAGGTTACCATTACCTATTGTACCAGAGCCAATGATCTTGCCCTTCTGGTTCCCTTCAAATTTCACGTCCCCTCCAGATCTAAGTTCCAGGCTTTGGAACATAGACCTTTCGCCCGTCATATGTCGTGAGCATCCAGAGTCCAGGTACCATGATTGGTGTCTGGATTTTGCTGCTAAGAACATCTGCAACAGGTATTATTTTACTTTTAGGTACCCAGATCTTCTTGGGTCCTTTGGGGTTAGATGTTCTGTGGTTTTGCCTAAACTTCTGTTTTTCAACATAGTGTTTATTCTGGCTAGCCCTTGGCTTAAACACATAAGTACTCTTTTCAGAGCTTGTATGTTTAATATCATTCAGATGACCAAACTTAAAATGAGAATACAGAGGAGTCTTCTTGATGAAGAGTTTATCAACAGATTTTGGATTGCTTCTAGAGGAAGATTCACATCCAATGCCTCTTCTGTTGTTCCCACTAACACCATAGATCATAGAATCCATTTTGCTTCTGTCTATGCTTTTAGTGAGGAATCTTTTAAAACTGGAGTCATATTTTTCTAAAATATTTTCACTTGACTCTGTTTCAGTATCAGATTCTTGTTGAGTTGTTTCTAAATCATTTTTGAGTTTTAAATTTATTTCTTTCTGCTCAACAAGTTCTGTTCTCAGAAGATCAATCTCAGATTCAAGATTGCTTTTCAGCTTCTTGTATTTGAGTTTAATCTTGCTGTAGCTTTCCAACATGTCAGATAAACTTTCAACAAGTTCAGCTCTGGAGAGTTCAGAAAATACCTCTTCAGAGTCAGAGTCTGATTCTGACTCAGATTCAGATGATGACGTTCCTTCATCTTGATCATTTGTGTTGGCCATCAGCGCAACATTTGCACATTCTTCCTCAGATTCAGAAGATGATTCAGATTCATCTGAGTCATCCCATGTAGCCAACAGGACCTTTTTCTTTTTATCAAACTTCCTTTTTGGTTTTTCCTTTTGAAGTTTGGGACATTCACTCTTGTAGTGTCCAGGTTCTTTACATTCATAGCAAGTGCCCTCTTTCTTGCCAGATCTTCTGTGTCCAGAAGATTCTCTCTTTTGATCAGATCTTCTGAAGTTGTTGAACTTCTTCCCTTTGTGCTTCCAGAGTTTGTTGATCCTTCTGGACAGCATGGATAGTTCATCTTCTTCTTCAGAAGAAGATTCCTCAGTGCTTTCTTCATTTACCTGCAAAGCTTTAACAGATTTGTTAGATTTAAAAGCTAAGGATTTACCTTTATCTTTCTTCTGGGGTTCATCTTCCTCCAGCTCAATCTCATGACTTCTCAAAGAACTGATGAGTTCTTCTAATGAGATTTTGTTCAGATCCTTGGCCAGCTTCAATGCAGTCACCATAGGTCTCCATCTGGTAGGAAGACTTCTGATGATCTTCTTGACATGATCAGATGTTGAGTAGCCCTTGTCCAGAACTTTCAACCCAGCTGTTAGAATCTGAAATCTGGAAAACATAGTCTCAATGTTCTCAGATTCTTCCATCTTGAACGCTTCATACTTCTGTATCAGCGCCAGAGCCTTTGTTTCTTTCACCTGAGAGTTTCCCTCATGAGTCATTTTGAGAGACTCAAACATATCATGAGCAGTGTCTCTGTTGGTAATCTTCTCATACTCTGTATGAGAGATTGCATTAAGAAGTATGGTTCTGGCTTTGTGATGATTCTTGAATTCTTTCTTCTGCTCCTCAGTCATTGATTTTCTATCAATCTTTTTGCCATCCTTAGTAGGATGTTCATATCCATCAATGACTAAATCCCAGAGATCAGCATCATACCCCAAGAAAAAACTTTCAAGTCTATCTTTCCAATAATCAAATTTTTCTCCATCAAACATTGGAGGTTTGGTGCTGATTCTGTCTCCTTCATATTTGTTGCTTGATGTAGGAATATCACCCATATTAGCAACCAAATAAATAACAGAGTATTCTTCTCACTGGATCTTTATCTGTCACGGTTAAGTGAATGCACACGCAGAACCGGAGCTCTGATGCCAACTGAAGGTGAGAAAATACTTAGAAGGGGGGGTTGAATAAGTATGACAGAAAATAATCAAAGATAAAAACTCAAGTATTTTTATCCTGGTTCGTTGAACTCAACTACTCCAGTCCACCCTTTTCAAGAGTGATTTGCCTTTCTCAACAAGGACTTAATCCACTATTCAAATCAACTGATTACAAATAGCAACACCTAAGAACAACTGTTCTTAGTCTTCTCAAGAGCTACTGATCTAACCTAGATCCTCTTAAGGAAAACAACACCTAAGAACAACTGTTCTTAGTCTTCTCAAGAGCTACTGATCTAACCTAGATCCTCTTAAGGAAAACTTCCTTTACAAATTAATGTAATACAATGTAAGAGTAATAAATTGCTTCTATGAAAGCTATAAACACAACTGTGTTATTTCTCTAAGTTTAGAACAATGTATGAACAGCAAAGAATATGAGAGCTTGAGAGTTTTTCGCGTGAGAGTGTTCTTGCAATTATTTCGTCACTTGAAGAATGAGCTATGATTTCCTTTATATAGCCACTTGAATATTGGAGAGAATATTTTACCGTTGGAGAAGATATTTCCAATATCAAAAAGGTACAGTCCTTTGTACTATTGCAGCAGAGAGACGGCGCACAAATAGTGGGTGTAGCAATTGTCTGCTGAGCTGTGAATTTACCATATATGGAATGTATCAGAGGAATAATCTTCTTGCAGAGATTTATGTCTATCCCAATTAAGGAAAGATTTGCTGGCATATTCCAACGGATATATTAAAATAATCTTCTTCAAATAATTCTTCAGATAGTTCAGATCAACAATCAATATCAGAGTCTTCAGTCTTCAGAATCTTCTGGAAACTTCAGAGCCTAAGATGTTCTTCAGATGTTGCTGAATCAGAGTCTGGTGCAGCTGTGTGCTTGAAGCGTAACATGCTCTTAGATCAGAGTCTTCACTCAGATCAGAGTCTTCTCTCATTCAGAGTCTCTTCACTCAGAGTCTTCTTTCATTCAGATTCTTGATAATATATGCAGCGTGTTGTATCTTTAGAATCTTGATGACTAAGCTCTTATACTTCAGATTCTTCTAATCTTCAGATGCTCTTGAGCCATTCAGAATTTATTGTTCACATTAAATTTGCTCTTTAAGATTAAAATCTTTTGTGCCTGTAGAAAACAGTTTAGAACAAATTTAGAGAGTATAATTCTTGTATACAAATTATCATTAATGTTATCATCAAAACATAGAGATATTACTAAGACACAATCTGTGCTCTTACAGTAATTATATCTACTAATAGGCTCCTTCGATGCAGGTTCATCCGCACGATCGGGTTTGTCGAATGGCTAGCCAATATTGTACCAGTCATTAAGAAAAATGGATCTTTAAGAGTATGCATAGACTTTAGGGATCTGAATTCAGCAACCCCTAAAGATGAATATTCGATGTCGGTGGCGGATATGTTAGTCGATTCTGCCACCAGCCATGAGTATCTTAGCATGCTGGATGGATACTCTGGCTATAACCAAATTTTCATCGCAGGAGATGATGTTCCCAAAACAGCGTTTCGTTGTCCAAGGGCTTCAGGCACTTACGAATGGGTAGTGATGCCTTTTGGCTTGAAGAACGCTGGGGCAACATATCAGCGAGCGATGAATTCAATTTTTCATGATTATATTGAGTCCTTTATGCAGATATATATTGATGACATTGTGGTGAAATCCGTGTTAGGAGAAGATCGTATAGATCATCTGCGACAATCCTTTGTAAGGATGAGGAAGTATGGTCTCAAGATGAACCCTCTAAAGTGCATATTTTGTATGCAGGCGGGATATTTCTTAGGTTTTGTGGTCCACAAAAATAGGATCGAAATTAACCAGAACAAGACGAAAGCCATTATGGAAGCAAAAACGCTGGCGAACAAGAAGGATTTGCAATTGTTGCTAGGTAAAATAAACTTCTTGAGAAGATTTATATTAAACCTAAGTGGAAAAGCGTGGGCATTCTCACCATTGCTTCGAGCCACTAAAGAAAGGTTCGAATAGGGAAAAAATCAGCAGGAGGCTTTTGACAAGATCAAAGACTATTTGACTCGTCCTCCAGTTCTTTCGCCACCTTGTAGAAGCAATATTATGAGATTGTACATAACAGCATCAGACAAGACTCTAGGGAGCATGTTGGCTCAAGAGGATGAAAATGGCGTCGAAAGGGCTATTTACTACCTTAGCAGGGTTTTGAATGATGCAGAAACTATATATAGTGAGATAGAAAAACTATGCTTATGTTTGTATTTCTCGTGTACAAAGTTGAAGCAATATATAAAACCAGTTGATGTGTATGCCTCTTTGCATTTTGATACTATTAAACATATGTTATCCAAGCCCATTTTGCATAGTCGAATTGATAAGTGGGCATTAGCATTAACTGAGTATTCTTTAACTTATAGACCGCTAAAAGCGGTTAAAGGACAAATAGTGGCAGATTATTGTCGATCACTCCATAAATGAAAATGCCCTAAACGTTGTCGAGCTAGAGCCTTGAAAGTTGTACTTCGATGGTTCCATCCATAAGAACGGAACAGGAATAGGTCTGTTGATTATTTTGCCTGACAAAATTCCAACAAAATTCAAGTACAAAGTCGAAGGGCCCTGCTCTAATAATGAGGCTGAGTATGAAGCCTTAATAGCCGAACTTGAAATTTTGTTAGAATAGGGAGCAACTCGAGTCGAAATAATGGGAGACTAAGAGTTGGTTGTAAGACAATTAACAAAGGAGTACAAATGTGTCAAAGAAAATCTCATCATGTACTTCGTAATAGCCAATAGGTTACTCAAAAAATTCGAAGGGTCTACTATTCGACATATACCACGACTGCACAATCAGGTGGCCAATGATTTGGCACAAATTGCATCAGGATATAGGGTTTCAAAGAAGACTTGCAAGAAGTAATCGAAGCCAGGGGTAAGATAGTGTCTGTAGGTTTGCGACCGTCAGACCTGGAAGTGACAAAATTTGGCTACACTGATGAAGAAACTTTCGAAATTTTTATAGTCGAAGGTTTGACAGACATAGATTGGAGGAAACCTTTGGTTGAGTACCTTCAGAACCCTTCAGCAGCCATAGAGCGAAAAGTGAAGTATCAAGCACTAAGCTACGTTCTTCTAGGAAACAAGTTATTCAAGAAAACCTCTGAGGGGGGTTTTGCTTAAATGCCTTAATGAATCTGAGGCGTACCTGGCATTATCATCAGTCCATAGCGGGACATGTGGGGCACACCAGGTAGGCCATAAGATGAAATGGATACTGTTTCACCAAGGTATGTATTGGCCTACGATGCTGAAAGATTGCATTGAGTTCTCCAAAGGTTGCCAGGAATGCCAAGTCCATGTCGGCATACAACATGTTCCACCAAGTGAGTTACACTCCATAGTCAAGCCGTGGCCATTCAGAGGATGGGCTTTGGACCTGATAGGAGAGATTCAACCTGTGTCTTCCAAAAACCAAAAGTATATCCTAGTAGGGATAGACTACTTCACCAAATGGATCGAAGTGATACCTTTACCAAAAGTACATTAAGAGGATGTCATCGAGTTCATTCAGAAGTATATCATTTATAGATTTGAGCTACAAGAAACAATAACGACGGATCAAGGGTCAGTGTTTACAGGTCAAAAAATGCAGGAGTTCACCAAAGAAATGGGTTTCAAGCTTCTAACCTCGACGCCTTATTACACCCAAGCCAATGGCCAAGTTGAGGTAGCAAATAAGGTAGTGATTGGTATGATAAAAAAGCAAATTGGGAGTAAGCCAAAAAAATTGGCATAAAACATTGGACCAAGTCCTATGGGCATGTCAAACATCCCCTAAGGAAGCAACCAATAGTACTCCATATCGAATGACCTATGGCCATAATGCAGTGCTGCTGGTCGAGATCTATATACAGTCAGTTAGGATTCAGAGACATCATGAAATCCCTCGAGAGATCTATTGGGATATGATGCTCGAAGAGTTAGTGGACTTGGATGAGGAAAGACTTAAAGCTCTGGAACTTTTGAGAAGGCAAAAGAAAAGAGTGGAGAAGTCATATAACAAGAAGGTTAAAGCGAAGGCCTTTATGGTTGGAGATTTGGTGTGGAGGGTAATCCTGCCTATGGACCGAAAGGTTAGGTCCCTAGGAAAATGGTCCCCAAAATGGGAAGGCCCATTCCAAGTTTAGAAGGTTTTTTCAATGGAGCGTACGAAGTGGAAGAGCTAAACGAAGATAAGAGAATATTAAAAGTGAATGGCAAATATTTGAAAAAATATAAGCCTGCGCTTCAAGAGGTAAAAATATCAACGGAATAACGAGTAATATAAAATGAAGTCATAAATGGTATCAATGTAATATGCCAAAATTGCTCAGTACCTTACAATATGAAATTAGAACTATGGCTTACAAAGGCCAGCAAAAGATAAGCTATTACAAAAAGTCTCAACAGGCTAAAAAGGGAGATTGGCTCGCATCTTGAAATAGTTTGACTTTTGAAGCTCAAGGCGTTTCTAACATAAGTCTTTGTCGGTTCTCAATTGAGCAATTTCTGTTTCCAAACGATGAGCTTCCTCAGCAAAGTTGACGGCATGGTCAAGTTTAGTTGATAAAGAAGAATCGTCAAAGGAAGATAATTCAGCATTCCTCTTCTTAGCTTTTATTATCTTGTGGCGAAGCTTCTTGATTTTGCGCTCCCGATAAGCAATGTTCTCCTTGTTTGCGGTGACCTCTTGTTGATTCTTCTCTTTTATCTCCTCCAATTATGCAATTTTTTGTTTAGACTCAGCGACAGTGGTCCAAGCAGCGGCTTCACTATCGACCTTCGTCGAAAGATCATTCTCAATTTAGGGCAGTAGTCGAAAGTCCTTATGGACTTGGTCGATTAAGGTACCAAACTCTTGGATGACGCTAGCATCCTCGGGAGAGATTGATTTAAGATCCACTTGTTGTAGGAGAGTCATCAAGGAAAGGTGGTGGACAACGCCCATTTGTAAAAGGGAGAAGAGATCCTCTTTGAAGATCTCCCCCTTGATCTTTTCGAGAATGCTATCAGATAGGTGGCTCGAGACTTGGCCTTCAGAAGTCGAAGTGCTAGGGGCTTTACTAGAAGAACTGCCTCGCTGGCTCAGGAGGAGTTTGATGTACTATCGAGGGTTGGAGACCTTCAAGGCGTCATGTTCTGCCTTGGTAAGATTTGCCTCACCCTTGATGGGCACTACTTCGCTTTCCTTGAGAGCAGCAGCGGTGGTAGTTTCAGCCACTTCAACAAGGACAGGTCCATCAACTGGATGTTCCTCCGGTTTTGCTTCCTTGCTTTTACCATCTTCTGTTGCATCTTCTTCCATTTTGTCTTCAGTGCCTTCGCCGCTAGTCTCATCCAGTTCTGACTGGTGCATGGTCTTATTTTCAACAGCGTCATCATCCCCTGCGGTTTGTTCATCAGCGGCCATCACTTGATTTAAAGGAGAACTGTTTGTGTTATCCAAGTTTACATCCTCCTCCATAGGAGCCTCTTCATCATTTGTTTCATCAAGATTAGGCTGAATGTTGTCTTCTTCATGGTCGGATCCATCGGTCTGAGACTGTTGGGTTGTTGTTTTTGTAAGTGAAGAAGGAACTGTGGTAAATTCAGGTTTATTAATCTCGCCGAGAGAACTGATACCAGAACCCAAATCAGATGTAGGATGATAAGTGGGCTCACCTTGGCTGCTCAAGGGAAAGGTCGGCGAAGGAGACTTGGGTGGAATGGTTTTCAAACCTCCAGCATCAACCTAGACGAAGAAACAGACATAAGAAAGAGCAAGATAAAACAAATCAAGTTCCAAAAGAAAATAGTTAGATACGTAGTATACCTTAATGTTTTCATCAGCGGGACTTGAGTTGTTGCTTTCAATGGGAACGATATGCGGAATCGAGGCACCCTCTACAGGAGCTTTAGCAGGATCTTGAGGGGGAGTGTTTAGCTTAGGAGTTTTGACTGTCAAGGGGGCAGATGGAGAATTAGTGATACCTAGGCCATGGGTAACCCTTCGCCTTCTTTTTAGTTGAGCATCCTCACGAGGAGATTCATCTCCATCTTCTGAATCAATGATGATTTGGGCAAAAGCTCTTTTGGGTTTCTTTTGAGGAGTGGGAGGTTTGCTGCTTACCCGAAACAACGAGAGATGTTAGGAACAATTAATGAAGTCAAGCTAACAAAGGCTTGCAGGGGGTTACCTTTTGGCCTTCGATCCTGCCTTCAGTCTTTGATGCTGGAGCATTTCTTTTATGAGCAGTTGCAAAACAAATCATGCCGCTACTAGTCAGTAGCAATAAAGCTCAGTTTAAAAAGTCCAAATTGAAGGAGATGACCTTCGAGAATGTTTGATTCGATACGAACATCTTCGATACTAACATGAAGGTGCCCTTTAAAAGTATCGAGCGTATGTTTAGTCAGAACCACCCGTTGCACTTTGGGTTTTGATTGTTGTCGAACGATTTTTATAGAATCTCCACAGATGAACCAATCTGGAAATGGAGGGGCAAGAGCCACGCCAAAATCAGCAGTTGGTAATCGAGGAATTTTTGGAGGAAATAATTTAAAAGGAACCTCATACCGTTTCTCACGAGGAACAAATGAGGGAATTTTTAAATTTTCCATTTTCTTAGAAAACTTTTCCCTTAAAGTGACAACAGCCTCGCGGATGGTCCGACTAACACCATCTGGTCGATAGGCGGTTTCAAAGTACTTTTGGACGACTTGAATCTCTTTGATATGGGTAGAGGTACCTTTCTTGACTTTCTCCTGCACATCAACGAAAGCCTGGTCAATCAAGCGAGTAAAGCTTGAAACATCATGAAACTCTGAGGCATAATGTCTGGACCACCAGTTGTAGAATTCTAGGGAGCAGTAGTAGGAAGGTTCAAAATAAATGGGTGTAAGAAGTGACTTGTGGGCATGGAATGCCAGTTGTGTTGAGCATTCTATGGGGTTGACAACGGTGAGAAGGAGTATAACGTGTGATTTCTTATTGTACAAACATTTGGGTAAAGTTTGTATTAGCTCGAATTGTCGTGATACCAAGTTTGGCTGATAGGCTACCAAAGTGGCTTGTCCCCTGACGAGATTGAGTTTGTGAACTAATAGTCGAGGCTCCCAGATCAGCTTTGATTCGTCTTCATGTTTCTTTAGCGGAGGAGGGAAAGGTCTAGTGAACCACTCAGGGCCGTATTTCCTTTCGGCGAATGGAGCCATTCTTGGGGTGAACTCATGACGTTTAGCGAACATATGGATGAAGTTTAAAAGGGTGGCTCGAAGCGTATTTCCTTCTTCGCTTGGAGTAAGTTGAACCAAGCGGGGCCATTCAACTTGTCTTTTAGAAACAGAAGGTGAATCCTCATCGACTTCTCCTTTGTTGGGAAGGCTGCCTTCGAAAGTGACATTGAGCCACAATTGGAGCAGCCATAAGGGACATGACATTAGTAGGTTGCCATGACTTTCAGGGTCCTTCAGCTTACCAGCGCCTTCGCTCAAGGACTCGTACAGACTAGCCAAGATCATTTCGCTCAGGTAAATGCCTCTTTTTAGGTGTAGTTGATTTGCCAAAATGAGGTATTTCCGTGCCACCTGCAAAGATTTAGTACAGAAGACACAGCGAGACAGCCACATGGCCAAGAAGGTTATATGTTCTTCATCCTCGACAGTAGTAGTGTCCTTATTGTGATAGTGGTTGACGAAGTGGGTGTAGGTATGCTTTGTATTCGAAAATCCTATGGTATCTTGACAGTCAATTTCAGGGTCATAAACTAATCCATGGGGTTTCAGTCCTATGATGGCAGCTATATCAAAAAGTGTAGGTGTCATCATCCTACACGGAAGGTGGAAAGTGTAATGGGTGTTGTTCCAGAAAAACAAAGAAGAAGCCAGCATGAGGGGACAATAATTGGGGCCGACCTTCGACATCATTATGAGGTCATAGATGCCAGTCGCTTTCCAGTCATGGGCTTTTACCTTCTCCACTTTCGCTAACCAGTTAAGGTAAAGTTTGGAGTCCTTAAAATAAGGGGTAACTCTAAACAACCTAGCTCCATCATAGAGGTACTTAAGGTCTATGTTGTAGGAAGCTAGACTATCAGGACCATCAGCGGGAATCTTGCTAGAATCCTTTTTCCCTAAGGGTTTGGTTATTCTGTAAGAAGGGAAGAAGGCGCTTAAACTAGAATAATCAATACCTAAGGGAGACAGTGGGCCAGACATTGCTAAGGGTTTACCTGCAATAGTGACATGGATGATTACCTAGGATTCGTAGATGTGGCGTTTTTCCTCCAGTAAGGGTTCACAAATGAATTGTTGGTTCTTCACGACTTTGGGGCCACTCAAGGTGGTGAAAGGAGGGAGGACCGATGTAGAGGATTTCCCTTTGGGTTGTGTTTTTTCCTTCTGATTCTGGTGTTCAGCCATTGTTGAAGTTAGGGAAGGAAGTGTTCTTAGGAAGAAAGGGATATTTGGAGAGAAAAAGAACGCAAGAGTTTTGCTGGGAATTGAAAAGATTAAAAATGATGCCTAAGGAAGTTATTTATATGAAGTATTGGAAATCAAGAATTTTCATCATAAGTGGCTAGAGTTAGTGGGCCACGTGTGTGTTCTGAGGTGGAGAAATAGGGGTGGCAGTTGTTGTCACACCCTAATTTTTGACCATAAGATCCCGTCTCCTTGATTTTTTCTTGCTTGTTTTATTTTACCTTTTATATGTATGTTTATTACGACTAACAAATGTTCGCAGGTGCGATAATATCAAGTTTAGATCCTTACAGTCAATTATTTCAAGGTGACCGTTGGATCATGGAGATCCCGGAGTTAGTCTGTTGGTCGTCTCCTCGAGGTTTCTCAAAGTTCCAATGTCTCTTCAAAACTTAGTTTGCATACCAAGCTACATCATCACTTAATTTCGTAAGGTCGAATCATCATTTATGAGAAAGGGTTCGGTTTTGTTGATACGACAAGTATGGAGAAAAATCATGATTTGGAGCTTGAGTATTGTGTTACCAAGACAAAGTTAATTTAACTCATGGACTTACAAAACCATTAAATCATGGAAGGGTTCACAAGATTCGGAAGATTTTCCCCAAAGGACAATTAGTTCATTTGTTTTAGCTACGATCCAATTTGCAAGGTTTCAAGGTACCATTCACCATTACGTTTATTCAAGACAAGATAAGGTGGACTCACATATTGTTGAAACACGATCTAATGATAAGATTGGAAAATGGAACCTAAAGCAAGCTGGGGATGTAAGATCACCTAGGAGAAGTATTCATATATTAAGAACAATAAAGAGAAAGGGATTGGGTGCATGAGCTGTTGTTCGTAAAAGTCTCCATTTTATTACAAAGTCTATAAGTCATCAACAAATACAATATTAAAACATTTATTTGCAAGCCAAGAAAATGTGGCCTGGGAAGATCCCCAACGTGCCTCACAATTTCGAATTGGCAAGTACCCCAGGACAAATTCAGGTCTAACTATTACAGTTTTTGCATAACTCATGAGTCACTTTTGGAACTAGCTGCAGATTCATAGAAACCGTTACTTTTCATATATTGGTATATATGACAGCACTTGAGGCAGCCGAATAACAGACGAAGGTTGACACAATCTCTTCGACATCTGTAACCGGATCAGACGACTTGGCATTTTATCCTAGGCGGAGGTTTTGGACCCAAATTCAGCAATAAAAGAATTTGTCGCTTACTCCGACGTAAATCTCAATATGGGCCCGGACGGTGATGAACTTTCCTCGTCAACAATGCATTGATGTCAAACATCCTCTTCCGAATCCATTTTGCTTTTCTAATTGATAGCAAGATAACGCCGGAAATCCATGTGACGGAAGCTTCCAATGCACCTACAAAACATAGAGCAGGAAATATTAAATAGCAGAACTTTCCTCAAAATGAAATTCAGGACTAGATTTGCAATGTATTGAAAGCCGGACCTTTTCCCTGGAGCCATCTCGTG
The DNA here is from genome assembly GCA_963859935.3 of Lathyrus sativus. Lineage (NCBI taxonomy): Eukaryota > Viridiplantae > Streptophyta > Magnoliopsida > Fabales > Fabaceae > Lathyrus > Lathyrus sativus. The sequence continues at coordinate 44,279,017 of OZ012736.1, read as the reverse complement.
ACTTACATGCTTCACTATTAAGATGAATTTTCTAAAGTGAAGCATGATCAACTCAGTATAAACCAGCGTTTGGAAATCGGAGCATAAAGCGCTTTCTCGTTAGTTTGAACCTATGTGTTACGACTCAACGTGTCCGCTCAACCTGCATATCAAAACTGGGATTTGATTTTCAGTAGTAAGGTGTGCTTTTGAGTAATCTTAATGAAGAAAGGAATTTAAAACCATACTACCCTCTTTATACACGTAAACATCAACGACAACTCTGAGCGGGCTATTGTTAAGCATTAGTCACATCTCCATTTATCTTCTGTGAGAGCCATAGGTCGGTATCCCACTTCAACCTGTTATACGAGACCGGTTCTGCAACAAAGAAGAAGAGGCATCAGGATAATAATGTAGTTATCATCGGTTTTGAATTCGAGAAAGCCACGACCGTAAGATTGAACAACTTACCATGAGATCAGCTTTTCTTGACACCTGAGGCTTCAAAACACGAGTAACAGCCTCACATTCACTCTTCTTCAAGTTTTGCCCAAAGCACCAACCTGCTGGAAAACAAGGAAAATGTCGTGAGATTGTTGTCACAAGATAATCGAAGAAAGCAGACCAAAACAGAGTTACTGACTTCCTATTTTCAAGCTTCTATTGATAATGTCCTGGTGTGAGATACCATTTTACTATCTCGAGGCGTATGAATCTGATCTGATTTCTGTTTAAGACGACTATTCTGAAGCAAGACTTCCAAAAGAGAAATTGTCGGCTTGGTCGATACGATAACTGCAATCCAATTCAAATCCAAATAGTCACAATGGTAGTAAAATGAGATAAGAGTTTTGGATATAGAATAAGAGCATTTTTAAGGCTTTCAGGGACAACCAAATCATCAGAGCAACATACCTATGCAGGATTACATAGAGCTTTAAGTCACTTACCTCTGCCAACAGTCCAGAATCGCCGTGAAACCGGGAGTCGAGCGTCTTCGGCAATACGGTGTTTCAGATCAGTTCAACAAGCAGTTGGGATTTTCTTTGTGGCAACAAACAAATGCAAGACAGGCCAACTTTGTTCTTAGACAATCCTGCACAGATTAGGAAATAATCCATGTTAGTTGTGACAATAACCGTGATAAAGCAAGCTTCAGATCCTCATTAACACCAGCATATTCGAATTTCCGAAACATACAGGGACATCACTCAGTTAGAAAGGAAAGTTACTAAACCGTACATGGAAGTTTTTCAAACCACGGTAGACACAATCCGACATTTTCGAACCAAAAAGGAAAAGGGGTTATTATCATTGATGCTTTGTTCCATTTCACACTAACTATAAAAGAAGAGGAAATCAAAAAGGAACAGAGATCCATTTTCACAAAAAATCACAATCACAGAACCCTCAAGAAAATCCCAAATCGAAAACCTAGATCGTAAAAGAACTTATCTTTTAAGCTCCGCCGCGAACTTCTGTTTCCGTCCTCAACCACTATCGTCGAAGTTTCCTTCAAAACCCCTGCCCCATCGCTGGAAAACCTCCACCGCAGACAACAATGTCACCCATCACCAGAAACCGCCGCGAGAAGCCTCCCTTTGCATCCACACCTTCAAAACACCGTCCGCCTCTGAAAGAACGATCCAAATACTCGTCGCCACCATTTCCATTTCTATCTCGAACCTCTGTCGTCCATAGCTCATGGTAATCCTTCTATTTGCGTCAAGTTTATTGAAGCTTTTTGATTTTTTTGTTTGTGTTTCAGGTTCAATGAAGGAGAAGTATGGAAGACGGAAGGAGCAGATCGCGAGGAAGGAGAGAGAGAGAGAGAGAGAGTGAGAGAGAGAGAGAGACGAGAGGCTAATGGCGAAGAACGGGGGGAAAGAGGCTTAGGGTTTTTTTTAATTTTTTATTGTAATTGATGTAATTATATTGTATGCCGCACAACACACACATCACGTACACCCTCACGTCATCACCGTATGATTCATCACCTAATCTCATCGTGCGGTCCATATTGTTGCCCACCGTAAACCCTCACCAGTACATCCTCACTTAATCACTCGTCTCCCTTAATTAACCCAATTAAACCATTAATCTGTTTTATTAATCAACGTAATCATAACTTAATTACTAATTTCATTTAATTAACCTTTTTAAAGCAGTTTTTTTATTTAATTAAAACAAACTAAAAAACTTTTTTTATTAAAATTAACCTTTTAATTTAATTAACCTTTTTTAATTTGATAATTTAATTTCATTTTATTAATAATTTATTTCCATCACTTAATAATCTTTTTTAGATAATAATAGTAATTTGTTCATATTCTTAAAAAACCATTTCATATTTAGAATAACCTTTTACTTAATAAAAATCTAAAACTACTTTTTATTCAATATAAAACCTTTAATAAATCAAATCTCATTTAAAATTATTTCTACCTAAAAAACTTAATTAATTTATAAAAACTTTAATTAATTTCACTAAGCTAATTTATCCTTAAAAGCATCTCCCCTTTAATTCAACATTTTGTTTAAAAAACTAATCCCTAAAATCAATCTCACCAAAAATAATATAATATAACTTTTTAAAACCGATTCACTTAAAATCAATTCATATAATCTAATACAAATTTTTTCTTAAAATCACTATCCCATAATTTAATCGTGCACGCTTGCGTCCCCGCTCCGATCCATTCACATACTCACAACTCACACACTTGTATGTCTTAGCACTTTCATGCGTTTGTGTATGCTTTACTTTATCTGCAATTTATCTTTATCGTCATTTTATTTTATCGTATTGCATAAACGTCCAAAGGAAGAATCTGCGCATAACGTGAAACTTGTGCGTATGCATTTCATTTGCATCATAATCCCCACTTGATCCTTGATCCCATTCAAGTTGATCGCTTAAGTTAGATCCTACCCCATAAGGAGGACCTTTTTCTTTTATCTTTACAACATAGATAAAACCAATCAATATTCAACTCAATATCAAACTATTCAAACTATTAGAGAATAAGATGTTAGTCATCTTGACAGTCGAGAAATAAATCTCCTGCCTCCATAACAATACAATCAATATGTAGGGACTTTTTCGCCTTGAGAATGATAATGGCATAATCGTCGATCACAATCCGAGTTTCTAATCCCTTGTCTCAAGACAATGCAAAGACTATTTTCCTACAAGTTGTAGTGGCTAAGTCAAGTATTCTCCCTCGAGATGACAACTCGTCTTTTCTCCTAGACCTAATCAATCAACTACCCTTATCCCTTTGGAAATTTGACCACAGTCAAAGAACTCCTTAAACCCTTTAGGGGAACTACAGATACTTTAATTCCATTCCCGTCAGGATATGTAGGCACAAGATGCGACGTCTTGGCGAGTATACTTAGAATAAACCACTAGGTCTTTCATCCTTAAGAAGATAACCCTTAGCAATAAACAACATAAAACAAGAGGTTCCTGTAGAATACTACAGAAACTTAGGATTCTAGCACCTTCCCTAAGTTTAACCAACCCCCAAACCTATAACTCTCTAGCTTTTGCATTTGCATTGCATTGTGGGTAATTCGATATTTTTTCCTTCCTTTGGACAAATTAAAGACCGGTTGTAATGAATTAAGATTCAAGCTAATTAATAGCTTGGTATCCAATTTTCACCGCGACAGAAATGGCGACTTCACTGGGGACGCCTCCTTGTGGGTTTCCCTAACTTGTTTATTATGCTTGTTATATATATTTGCTTATTTGCTTATTTGTTTTTATTGCTTTTTGGGTTGATATCCTTGAGTGGTGAGACAAAGTCCTACACCTGGACTTGAGTGAACTTATGATAGGATGGTGATATATTCGACGAGGCTTATAGGGAGTTGAATCCAGACCAAGTTGACTTGAGAATCACGCTCAATTGAGGCCCTCTTGAAAACAATACTGTTGAACGAGTTAATTGTGAAAACATTAACTATTTTCGACCTTGGTGCCTATCATGTTGAGGACCGTAGTTACCATTAACCCCCACTTTGGCCTTTATTAGGACGTAGTGCGAGGACTATGAGGGAGTACTCCTGAAATAGTTGCTATGCGATGCTACACTCAAAAGAGGTTCTCTTGAGAATATTATTAACCACCGAGTAATTGGGAAATTGATAATATCCAAAAGATGGACTAATGACTTTGGGCACCCTCTTTAGAACCTTGTTCTGCAGGTACCATCAACCTTTAGTCCACATCCTTTAGGAATGGGTATACCCTTTGCTCCATGCTCGTGGCAAACCTAGGGTCTCCTTGTTTGTTTATCTGTGTGTCCTTATGTGCCTACTTGTGTTTGTTGCATACATATAGCATCATATTGCATTGGTTTCATGGAATCCCGAGTTCATTTGTAAACATTACAGAACCAATATGGATTACAATAGAAAAATATTTTGAAATATTCTTTTAAGAGTCCTAACTTGGATGACCTAAGGAAGTTAAGGGCACTGATTGAAGAATCAAGAAAACTCAAAAGACAAATACAAGAGGCTTCCATTATCATCGAAGATCAATAGAAGTTCAAAAGACTTTTATCAATATTGAAGATCCAAGTAAACAAGGGATTCCTTCCTTACCTTCCAGCAAGAAGAGAATAGAGATGGAGGATTTATTTTCCTCTATCAGACTACTCTTTAAACGTTAATCATCGACAAAACTTATATTCGAGAAAGTCCAAAGTAGAACAACAAATCAACAAGAACGATGAAGGACTTCCTTAGGACTTATTTAGCTTTTATTTAGCTATTATGTCAGGACTCTTATAAGAATATTTATTTGTAATCGATATCAAAAAATAATAAGTGAATTTTTCTTTAGAATTCTATAACGTTTATAAATGCTTGAGTTCCATGAAACTTTTCATTTATGAATTTTGCATCCTTCATTTAGCATTTGCATGTGCATGTGTCTCTTCTCCGCTGCGTCGCTCATCCGGTCTTCTGTCTTTGTCTGTCAGTTGACATCTAGACCATTTGAACAAGCTCGAAGTACTACCGAAGGATAGCAAAGAGAACAAAAGATATGGATCCCATGACTAGTTTTAGAGTAAAAACCAATCTGTTGTTTGATCTTCCCTCTGATAACAATATTCAACAAGTGGATGTTCCTACACAACCTCAGCCGGTGCAAGATAATCTGGTTGGTCAAGTTGATAGAAGAGATTCCCAGTTTCCGCCGTGTATGCTGAATCCTCCGAATGTTCGTACTAAGATGAAAATGGACGATCCTAGATTTTTAGCAATTGAGAAAGGATTTCTTGATCTCAAAGAACAATTGAAGGTAATGAAAGAAGCTAACGCATCTGGTCTTGATGCTCATGACCTGTGTTTAGTTCCAGGTGTAATTATTCCTTCAAAGTTCAAAATGCCTATTTTTGAAGTGTAAAAGGGTGTTAGTTGTCAAAGATACCATTTGACGATGTTTTGTCGAAAGATAATTACTTATATTGACAACAACAAACTGATGATTCATTGCTTTCAAGAAAGTTTGAGTGGGGCATCCCTGATGTGGTATATGAAGCTATAAAGGAACTGCATTCAGTCTTGGAGAAACTTAGCTGACACTTTCATGAAGCAATACACTTACAATTTGGACATCGCCAATTTGGACATCTCTCAAGATAGCGATCAACTGGTGAGAATGAGTAAGAATGACAATGAATCTTTCAGGGAATACGCGCAACGATGGAAAGAGTTGGCAGCCCAAGTTCATCCACCACTTCAAGAGAAAGAATTAAGCAAGATGTTTCTAAGAATGCTGTCAGGCTCTTATTATGATAGGATTGTAGGCGTTGTGCCATTAGATTTCTCCAAAGTTGTAGAAGTTGGAGTAAACATTGAGAATTCACTCAAAAGTGGAAGAATTCAAGATAGCTTGAATACCCAAGCTATTGAAGAAGATTAAGTCAGTGATTCCCTAGAGGAAGGAAGTGTTGATGTTAATGCAATTCGGGATTCCTCTCAAATCCTACCAGATCCAGTTCCAATACCTTATCCTCAACATCAATGCGCAGTGACTGTTCAGCACAAGCAACGAATACCTCATAAATGAAGGTTGACATCTCCATATCGACATCAGGATGGATGAGTTCAAAGACGGTTTCAGAATCAGAAATTACCTCTGAATTCTCCAAAAGAAGAAACTCGCTGGTTTGATCTTATCCCAATGACTTACCGTCAACTATGGTTTTATTTTGCTAGAAACTCGGTAATGACACCCAGAAAGACTAGAATCATGAAGTCTCACCCACCGTGGTTTAACTCGAACGCTAGCTGTGAATTTCATGATGGAGTGTTGGGGCATTCAATTGAAGAGTGAAAAATTTTTCAAGAGAAAGTCCAAGAAATGATAGGTGATGAAGTGTTAACCTTCAGGGGAGAAAGCCCAATCGTGAATGGAACACCGTTATGCTGATCACCTGTTTATTGTGTTTGCTTATGTGTACTTTTTATTTCTTTGATTAAAAGTATAATTGGCATGTAAGAACTTGTTACTTTGAATAGTTAATGCAATAAATATTTCTCTTGAAGAAACCCATTTGTGGTCACTCATAAAAAAAAACTTTATATACAATTTATAAAGCTATTTTACCCAATTTCTTCTCACTGTGATGAAGATTTGGACAGAGGATGACGAAGTAAAACGCATGATCTCTCGTTGTATGCTTTTGAATAAAAACTCTACTGATGATGTAAGGCAGTGTTTCAACCTCCTAAACACCAGAAATATTTAAGCTCCTTTAAACCTGGATGAAGAATCCGTCTTTCCCAAATCAAAACCTCGCTTTTAACCCGGGGCAGGGTATCAAAAAATGAGCATCTTTCAAAAATTGGGCGGGCACAAATATACTTTGACCTTTATTCCTTTGTTTTACACATCGGAAACTAAACCCAGATACAACCCACAAAGTCCTGATTGAAGTAAGGTTTAGTTCGAAAGCATACTTGATGAGATATCGTTTCCTGACTCCTATGAGCTATGCTCAAATTTAGTATCGGCCTTATAAATAAATTTAATTCATATCCTAAATAGTGATTTCGGTCACTAGTTATTGGGATAGCTTTTTCAAAAAAAAACTTCAAGACAAACATATATGTTGTATTAACAGTTTCGGAAGTAACATTTTCGGCCTGCTAATGTTACTTGATATCTTAGAAGGTTTACATATAAACATTGATGATGAAATTTGAAGACTTTGCTGACCTGAGGCAAGTTATTTTCCAAGAGGTTTGATTCGTACAAGTTTGGATTCACCTAGAACACAAGTTTGAAGACTCAGTTATACCGTCAATCAGGGGCAGTTATGTCGAGATTCGACGAATCTCTAAAAGAGTTTGAAGACATCAAAGCATTTCATACGCCATGTTTTCCGTAAAATCCTCTTGAGAACGACTTTTTCTTATGAACCAGGTGACTTGGGGCATTCGAGAATTGATATTGTTGTACAATACTTTTTGCTCAGAATGACGACTAGCATTACACAACTCATCAATACAGAATTTCATCATAACTCTCCGATGGATCTTTTTAATATAAAAGAAAAATTCCCAGTGAACCTTCGTAAACTTCACATTTCCAATGAAATGAATGCTATTTGACCCCTTAATAGATCCTTTTACTACGACGATCTTCCCCAGCAAAGCGGATGTTTATTTCATCCCTGTTGCATTTTCGACTTTGACGTATTCAACAGCTCTATCTAACCCAGGTTTCCCCCGTTGAAGTGGATATCCCCTGCAGAACTTCAACTTAGGTATCTCTCTGGCAACTCCCGTAAGAATCTCTTCAATAAAGCGGATATTTATTTTATCCGTAAAGGCCCTCCAGTTATGAGATGGATTCATTTCTAGTAGATCCTTATTCTCATCTTCAACAGTATAATTGAATTTTGTCTTAACGATCCTTCAAGTAAGATTAAGGTGTTCTATCTCCAAGTGGAATGTTTTCTATTCCCCAGAGAAGCTTTGAAGCCTTGAAACAGGACTGCGATCCCATATTTGGCTCTCCGTCTATCCCCAGTGGTACTTCTATCTTTGAATATTGGTCGGATGTTTTGTTCCGAGATGTTTATTTCATCTCCGGTTGTTTCCTTTCGTTTGTTTTGTCAGCATAAGCATACACGTAGCATATAGATAGATAGCATGGCATGTGCATTTTGTGTCTTTGTGTTTTGTTTGTTCTGTCACTTTGGTCGTGGTTATCCCTAAGTGACTGGGTTTGTCTTCTCCCTCCAAGTAGAGTTGTCGGCCCTAGGTAGAAAGAGCACAATATTTATATTTCCTCGCGAAGTTTGATCCTCGTGGAAGACGGTTGTTTTAGTTGAATACCATTTGAGTTCATACCTCAATGGTCGAGTCTTGCTTGACAGTTTCTCTTCAGATATTTCCTGAATTGAACTTTGGTCCCTGACAATCACATTTTTGGAATATCTCGAACCTCTGAATATGGATTAAGCGTGCATTTATTTTGCACTTTACTCCCCAAGAGAATCTTTTTGAAGATCACTATTGAAGAAAGGTTACCTTCTCCAACAATATTACAAGGTTTTCTCAATAATTTGTATCTGGATTGCAAGCAACCTCTTTATTTGAGCAACTCGTTTTGATAAGAATTTCTATCAAAAACGACAAATGGCAGTCTCTTCAAGACAATTTTTCCATCCTCATCAAGGTTACCTACTAGTCAAATGGCATCTCTTCGGAAATCCGTCAGAGAAATTCGTCAAAGACTTCACAATTATTTTTTCTCTTTATTTGAGAATTTACACTTCAAGAATCCACAGAATATTTTACAACTACAACAAGAAATACTCTTCAGGAATGTCTTCCCCAGTGAGTTCGCTACATAAGATTAATTCCCTCAAATGGCATCTCTCCCGAGAAGTTTGGTGAACTTTATTATGTTTGATCTCTCTTTATTTGAGAAGACCTATTTTGAAAATTAACCGGCTTACATCTCTTTCGAAGATCCCCGGTGAAGATTTACGATCTTCAGTACATCGCGGATTACCACTGAAGTTCTAGAATCTACCATGCTATTCTAATCCCCTGTGAAGATGCTCTCACGAGTTTTCATCATTTCAGGTAGAAACTGAGACCATCTCATGGCATCTAGACCATGACGCTTGGGGAGGTTTATTTCAAGAAACTGAGACCAGCTCATGGCATCCAGACCATGACACTCGGGGAGGTTTATTTTGGTTATTAGCTTTGCTTAGGCTATCATACGTTTGATAGTAGGTAATATACCGTATCATTTTGGACAGATACCTTTTCTTAGGCTACTAGGATTGGTAGTAGGTCATCTTTCCTTGTGAACATTTTAAGACATCTCTTTTCCTGGTTAATCTCGACAGTAGATTTTTAGAAAACCTCGGCAGTAGGTATTTATTTCATTTCCTGGCAAGTCTCGGCAGTAGATTTCCAGAAGACTTCGACAGTAGTAGATTTCCAGAAAAAAAACCTCGGCAGTAGGTATTGCTATTTCATTTCTTGGAAAGCCTCGACAGTAGATTTCCAGAAGACTTCGACAGAAGTAGATTTTCAGAAAACCTCGGCAGTAGGTATTTATTTCATTTCCTGGCAAGCCTCGGCAGTAGATTTCTAGAAGACTTCGACGGAAGTAGATTTCCAGAAAAACCTCGGCAGTAGGTATTGTTATTTCATTTCCTGAAAAGCCTCAGTAGTAGATTTCCAGAAGACTCCGACGAAAGTATATCTCTAACAAACTTCAACATAGAATCTCGGCAGCAGATTCCCTTTTTTTAACAATAAACACTTTGTCAAAAAGTTTATTGAAGTTACAAGTCTCGACAATAGACTTCTCCAGCCGATAATTACATTTGACCTATCCAGTAGGTTCTTCAAGTGGTTGTTTCTCAAAGTCCTCCACAATACGTCTGGAGATGCCTCATGATTGTAAATTGTTGGTCTTTCCCCGTGGAGTCTCCTTTGTTGAGCCTGTTCTTCCCGTGTGTCGTGTCCAGTTTCTCCCCTGTGGCATCATTTCCTCATAGGACCCTTTGTCTCGCATTTCATAGCATTGCATATCATATGCATTTGGTGGCATCTTAGGGTCAAAGATTCGTGCAATGTTTGTATTTAAGTCCCTCCTATCTCATCGAGACGAAGATTTCAATCTCCATATCTCCGGATAGAAGAAACTTAAATAGGGGAATCTGTCACACCTTAATTTTTGACCATAAGATCCCGTCTCCTTGATTTTTTCTTGCCTGTTTTATTTTACCTTTTATATGTATGTTTATTACGACTAACAAATGTGCACAGGTGCGGTAATGTCCAGTTTAGATCCTTACAGTCAATTACTTCAAGGTGACCGTTGGATCATGGAGATTCCGGAGTTAGTCTATTGGTCGTCTCCTCGAGGTTTCTCAAAGTTTCAATCTCTCTTCAAGACTTAGTTTGCATACCAAGCTACATCATCACTTAATTTCGTAAGGTCGAATCGTCATTTATGAGAAAGGGTTCGGTTTTGTTGATATGGCAAGTATGGAGAAAAATCATGATTTGAAGCCTGAGTATTGTGTTATCAAGACAAAGTTAATTTAACTCATGGACTTACAAAACCATTAAATTGTGGAAGGGTTCACAAGATTCAGAAGATTTTCCCCAAAGGACAATTAGTTCATTTGTTTTAGCTACGATCCAATTTGCAAGGTTTCAAGGCACCATTCACCATTACGTTTATTCAAGACAAGATAAGGTTGACTCACATATTGTTGAAACGCAATCTAATGATAAGATTGGAAAATGGAACCTAAAGCAAGCTGGTGATGTAAGATCACCTAGGAGAAGTATTCATATATTAAGAACAATAAGGAGAAAGGGATTGAGTGTATGAGCTGTTGTTCGTAAAAGTCTCCATTTTATTACAAAGTCTATAAGTCATCAACAAATACAATATTAAAACATTTATTTGCAAGCCAAGAAAATGTGGCCTGGGAAGATCACCAACGTGCCTCACAATTTCGAATTGGCAAATGCCCCAGGACAACTTCAGGTCTAACTATTACAGTTTTTGCATAACTCATGAGTCACTTTTGGAACTAGCAGCAGATTCATAGAAACCGTTACTTTTCATATACTGGTATATATGACAGCACTTGAGGCAGCCGAATAACAGACGAAGGTTGACGCAGTCTCTTTGACATCTGTAACTGGATCAGACGACTTAGCATTTTTTCCTAGGAGGAGGTTCTGGACCCAAATTCAGCAATAAAAGAGTTTGTCGCTTACTCCGACGTAAATGTCAATATGGGCCCGGACGGTGATGAAGTTTCCTCGTCAACAATGCATTGATGTCAAACATCCTCTTCTGAATCCATTTTGCTTTTCTACTTGATAGCAAGATAACACCGAAAATCCATGTGACGGAAGCTTCCAATGCACCTACAAAACATAGAGGAGGAAATATTAAACAGCAGAACTTTCCTCAAAACGAAATTCAGGACTAGATTTGCAATGTATTGAAAGCCGGACCTTTTCCCTAGAGCCATCTCGTGACTTACATGCTTCACTATTAAGATGAATTTTCTAAAGTGAAGCATGATCAACTCAGTATAAACCAGCGTTTGGAAATCGGAGCATAAAGCGCTTTCTCGTTAGTTTGAACCTATGTGTTACGACTCAACGTGTCCGCTCAACCTGCATATCAACACTGGGATTTGATTTTCAGTTGTAAGGTGTGCTTTTGAGTAATCTTAATGAAGAAAGGAATTTAAAACCGTACTACCCTCTTTATACACGTAAACATCAATGACAACTCTGAGAGGGCTATTGTTAAGCATTAGTCACATCTCCATTTATCTTCTGTGAGAGCCATAGGCCAGTATCCCACTTCAACCTGTTATACGAGACCGGTTCTGCAACAAAGAAGAAGAGGCATCAGGATAATAATGTAGTTATCACCAGTTTTGAATTCGAGAAAGCCACGACTATAAAATTGAACAACTTACAATGAGATCAGCTTTTCTTGACACCTGAGGCTTCAAAACATGAGTAACAGCCTCACGTTCACTCTTCTTCAATTTTTGCCCAAAGCGCCAACCTGCTGGAAAACAAGGAAAATGTCGTGAAATTGTTGTCACAAGATAATCGAAGAAAGCATACCAAAACAGAGTTAACGACTTCTTATTTTCAAGCTTCTATTGATAATGTCCTGGTGTGAGATACCATTTTACTATCTCGAGGCGTATGAATCTGATCTGATTTCAGCTTAAGACGACTATTCTGAAGCAAGACTTCCAAAAGATAAATTGTCGGCTTGGTCGATACGATAACTGCAATCCCATTCAAATCAAAATAGTCACAATGATAGTAAAATGAGATAAGAGTTTTAGATACAGAATAAAGAGCATTTTTAAGGATTTCAGGGACAACTAAATCATCAGAACAACATACCTACGCAGGATTACATAGAGCTTTAATTCACTTACCTCTGCCAACAATCCAGAATCGCCGAGGAGCCGGGAGTGGAGGGTCTTCGGCATTACGGTGTTTCAAATCAGTTCAACCAGCAGTTGGGATTTTCTTTGTGGCAACAAACAAATGCAAGAAAGGCCAACTTTGTTCTTAGACAATCCTGCACAGATTAGGAAACAATCCCTGTTAGTTGTGACAATAACCGCGATAAAGCAAGCTTCAGATCCTCATTAACAGCAACATATCCGACTTTCCAAAACATACAGGGGCATCACTCAGTTAGAAAGGAAAGTTATTAAACCGTACATGGAAGTTTTTCAAACCACGGTAGACACAATCCGACATTTTTGAACCAATAAGGAAAAGGGGTTATTATCATTGATGCTTTGTTCCATTTCGCACCAACTATAAAAGAAGAGGAAATCGAAAAGGAACAGGGATCCATTTTCACAAAAAATCACAATCACAGAACCCTCAAGAAAATCCCAAATTGAAAACCTAGATCGTAAAAGAACTTATCTTTTAAGCTCCGCTACGAACTTCCATTTCCTTCCTCAACCACTATCGTCAAAGTTTCCTTCAAAACCCCCACCCCATCGCGGACAACAACCTCACTCATCACCAGAAACCGCCGCGAGAAGTCTCTGTTTGCATCCGCGCCTTCAAAACACTGTCCGCCTCTGAAATAATGATCCAAATACTCGTCGCCACCATTGCCATTGCTATCTCGAACCTGCGTCGTCCATAGCCAGCGGTAATCCTTCTATTTGCGTCAAGTTTATTGAAGCTTTTGATTTGTTTGTTTGTGTTTCTGGTTCAATAAAGGAGAAGTATGGAAGATGGAAGGAGCAGATTGCGAGAGAGAGAGAGAGAGAGAGAGAGAGAGAGAGAGAGAGAGAGAGAGAGAGAGAGAGAGAGAGAGAGAGAGAGAGAGAGAGAGAGAGAGAGAGAGAGAGAGAGAGAGAGAGAGAGAGAGAGAGAGAGAGAGAGAGAGACGAGAGAGAGAGAGAGAGAGAGAGAGAGAGAGAGAGAGAGAGACGAGAGGCTAATGGCAAAGAACGGGAGAAAAGGGGCTTAGGGTTTTTGTTTTATTTTTTATTGTAATTGATGTAATTATATTGTATGCCGCACAACACACACATCACGTACACCCTCACGTCATCACCGTATGATTCGTCACCTAATCTCATTGTGCGGTCCATATTGCTGTCCACCGTAAACCCTCGTCAGTGCACCCTCACTTAATCACTCGCCTCCCTTAATACCCAATTAAACCATTAATCTGTTTTATTAATCAACATAATCATAACTTAATTACTAATTTCATTTAATTAACCTTTTTAAATCAGTTTTTTATTTAATTAAAACAAACTAATAAACCTTTTTTTATTATTTAAATTAACCTTCTAATTTAATTAACCTTTTTTTAATTTGATAATTTTATTTTATTTTATTAATAACTTATTTCCATCACTTACTAATCTTTTTTAAGTAATAATAGTAATTTGTTCATATTCTTAAAAAACCATTTCATATTTAGAATAACCTTTTACTTAATAAAAATCTAAAACTACTTTTTATTCAATATAAAACCTTTAATAAATCAAATCTCATTTAAAATTATTTCTACCTAAAAAACTTAATTAATTTATAAAAACTTTAATTCATTTCACTAAGCTAATTTATCCTTAAAAGCATCTCCCTTTTAATTCAACATTTTCCTTAAAAAACTAATCCCTAAAATCAATCTCACCAAAAATAATATAATATAACTTTTTAAAACCGATTCACTTAAAATCAATTCAGATAATCTAATACAACTTTTTTCTTAAAATCACTATCCCATAATTTAATCGTGCACGCTTGCGTCCCCGCTCTGATCCATTCACATACTCACAACTCATACACTTGTATGTCTTAGCGCTTTCATGCGTTTGTGTATGCTTTAC